>JAIQDA010000051.1:0-299689 GCA_020080225.1 Gynochthodes officinalis
AATGCAGAATATTATATCAATGGGCGAACCATCGTCACAACCTAGGGTTCTACTAGGCAGATAAGATTGAAGGCACTTTATTGTATTAGAATTTTTCGATTTGCAACTTAGGGCTTTAAATAGCCAATAACACACAACAAGCAACTAGGCCAAACTTAAGCTTGAGAAACAAGTAGAATCAGGAAGATTAGAAGATTGGATTAAGCATCATCACAATCTAAGCTTAGTAGATTTATAAAATTCAAAGCACTTGAATTTATTAGGAGTTTTCGATTTGCAACTTTCGGCTTTAAAGGGCTAACAATAGACAACTAGCGAGGCAAAACTTAAGTTGCGAAACAAATAGAATCGGGAAGATTAAACCCTTTGGATGAAGCATCATCACAACCTAGGTGTAGTCAATTTATATGATTCAAAGGCACGAGAATGTTTTAGGAGTTTTAAATTGCAACTTGGGGCTATACGGAGCCAAGAACACACAACAAGCAAATAGGCTAAACATAACTTGCGAAACAAGTAGAATCGAGGCGATTAGACCATTGGATGAAGTATCATAACAACCTAGGAGTTCTAGTAGATTTATAGGATTCATAGGCACTTGAATTTATTAGGAGTTTTGATTTGCAACTTGGGGCTTTAAGGGCCAACAACACACAACAAGAACCTAGACCCAACTAAACTTGTGAAACACGTAGAATGAGAATATTAGATCAATGCATGAACCGTCGTCACAACTAGGGTTCTCTAGAATAATAAGATTCAAAGTCACTTGAATGTATTAGCAGTTTTTGATTAGCAACTTATGGCTTTAAAGAGTCAACAACACGATAAGCAAGACCTAACTAAACTTGCGAAACAAGTAGAATCGGGAATATTAGATCAATGGGCGAGACTCGTCACAACCTAGGGTTCTAGTAGATTAATAAGATTCAAAGTCACTTAAATGTATTAGGAGTTTTCAATTAGCAACTTAGGGCTTTAAAGAGCCAACAACACACGACAAGCAACAAGGCCAAACTTAACTTGCGAAGCGAGTAGAGTCAACGAAGATTGGGTCAATGTATGAACCATCGTCACAACCTAGGCTTCTTGTAGACAAATAGATTGAAGGCACTTTAATGTATTAGGAGTTTTAGATTTGCAACTTAGGGATTTAAGTAGCCAACAACACACAACAAGCAACAAGACCAAACTTAACTTGCGAAACAAGTAGAATCGGGGAAGATTAGACCATTGGATGAAGTATCATCACAACCTAGGGTTGTAGTAGATTTATAGGATTCAAAGGCACGTGAATGTATTAGGAGTTATCTATTTGCAACTTAAGGCTATACGGAGCCAAGAACACACAACAAGCAAATAGGCCAAACATAACTTAAGAAACAAGTAGAATCAAGGGCGATTAGACCATTGGATGAACCATCATCACAACCTAGGGTTCTAGTAGATTTATAAGTTCAAAGGCACTTGAATTTATTAGGAGTTTTAGATTTGCAACTTAGGTCTTTAAGGAGCATACAACACACAATAAGCAACTAGACCTAACTAAACTTGAAACATGTAGAATCGGAATATTAGATCAATGGCGAACGTCGTCACAACCTAGGGTTCTAGTAGATTAATTAGATTCAAAGTCACTTGAATTTATTAGGAGTTTTCGATTTGCAACTTAGGGCTTTAAAGGGCTAACAACGGACAATAAACAGCAGGCAAAACTTAACTTGAAACAAGTAGAATCGGGAAGATTAAACCCTTTGGATGAAGCATCATCACAACCTAGGGTGTAGTCAATTTATATGATTCAAAGGCACGAGAATGTTTTAGGAGTTTTTAATTTGCAACTTGGGGCTATCTGAGCCAAGAACACACAACAAGCAAATAGGCTAAACATAACTTGAAACAAGTAGAATCGGGGCGATTAGACCATTGGATGAAGCATCATAACAACCTAGGGTTCTAGTAGATTTATAGGATTCAAAGGCACTTGAATTTATTAGGAGTTTTTGATTTGCAACTTGGGGCTTTAAAGGGCCAACAACACACAACAAGCAACTAGACCCAACTAAACTTGTGAAACACGTAGAATCGAGAATATTAGATCAATGCATGAACAGTCATCACAACCTAGGGTTCTACTAGATTAATAAGATTCAAAGTCACTTGAATGTATTAGCAGTTTTGATTAGCATCTTAGGGCTATAAGGAGTCAACAACACAGCGAAGCAACTAGACCTAACTAAACTTGCGAAACAAGTAGAATGCAGAATATTATATCAATGGATGAACCATCGTCACAACCTAGGGTTCTACTAGGCAGATAAGATTCGAAGGCACTTTATTGTATTAGAATTTTCGATTTGCAACTTAGGGCTTTAAATAGCCAATAACACACAACAAGCAACTAGGCCAAACTTAACTTGAGAAACAAGTAGAATCGGGAAGATTAGAAGATTGGATTAAGCATCATCACAATCTAAGCTTCTAGTAGATTTATAAAATTCAAAGGCACTTGAATTTATTAGGAGTTTTCGATTTGCAACTTAGGGCTTTAAAGGGCTAACAATAGACAACTAGCAACCAGGCAAAACTTAACTTGCGAAACAAATAGAATCGGGAAGATTAAACCCTTTGGATGAAGCATCATCACAACCTAGGAGTGTAGTCAATTTATATGATTCAAAGGCACGAGAATGTTTTAGGAGTTTTAATTTGCAACTTGGGGCTATCACAGCCAAGAACACACAACAAGAAAATAGGCTAAACATAACTTGCGAAACAAGTAGAATCGGGACGATTAGACCATTGGATGAAGTATCATAACAACCTAGGGTTCTAGTAGATTTATAGGATTCATAGGCACTTGAATTTATTAGGAGTTTTTGATTTGCAACTTGGGGCTTTAAGGAGCCAACAACACACAACAAGAACCTAGACCAACTAAACTTGTGAAACACGTAGAATCGGGAATATTAGATCAATGCATGAACCGTCATCACAACCTAGGGTTCTACTAGATTAATAAGATTCAAAGTCACTTGAATGTATTAGGAGTTTTGATTAGCATCTTAGGGCTTTAAGGAGTCAACAACACACGATAAGCAACTAGACCTAACTAAACTTGCGAAACAAGTAGAATGCAGGAATATTATATCAATGGATGAACCATCGTCACAACCTAGGGTTCTACTAGGCAGATAAGATTCAAGGCACTTTAATGTATTAGAATTTTTAGATTTGCAACTTAGGGCTTTAAATAGCCAATAACACACAACAAGCAACTAGGCCAAACTTAACTTGAGAAACAAGTAGAATCGGGAAGATTAGAAGATTGGATTATGCATCATCACAATCTAAGCTTCTAGTAGATTTATAAAATTCAAAGGCACTTGAATTTATTAGGAGTTTAGATTTGCAACTTTACGGCTTTAAAGGGCTAACAACAACTAGCAACAGGCAAAACTTAACTTGCGAAACAAATAGAATCGGGAAGATTAAACCATGGATGAAGCATCATCACAACCTAGGGTTGTAGTAGATTTATAGATTCAAAGGCACGTGAATGTATTAGGAGTTTTGATTTGCAACTTAGGGCTATCGGAGCCAAGAACACACAACAAGCAAATAGGCTAAACATAACTTGCGAAACAAGTAGAATCAGGGCGATTAGACCATTGGATGAAGTATCACAACAACCTAGGGTTCTAGTAGATTTATAGGATTCAAAGGCACTTGAATTTATTAGGAGTTTTGATTTGCAACTTGGGGCTTTAAGGAGCCAACAACACACAACAAGCAACAAGACCTAACTAAACTTGCGAAGCAGTAGAATCGGGAATATTAGATCAATGGATGAACCCGTCACAACCTAGGGTTCTACTAGATTAATAAGATTCAAAGTCACTTGAATGTATTAGCAGTTTTTATTAGCATCTTAGGGCTATAAGAGTCAACAACACCACGGTATGCAACTAGACCTAACTAAACTTGCGAAACAAGTAGAATGCAGAATATTATATCAATGGATGAACCATCGTCACAACCTAGGGTTCTACTGGTAGACAGATAAGATTCAAGGCACTTTATGTATTAGGAGTTTTGATTTGCAACTTAGGGCTTTAAATAGCCAATAACACACAACAAGCAACTAGGCCAAACTTAACTTGAGAAACAAGTAGAATCGGGAAGATTAGAAGATTGGATTAAGCATCATCACAATCTAAGCTTCTAGTAGATTTATAAAATTCAAAGGCACTTGAATTTATTAGGAGTTTCGATTTGCAACTTTAGGCTTTAAAGGGCTAACAATAGACAACTAGCAACCAGGCAAAACTTAACTTGAAACAAATAGAATCGGGGAAGATTAAACCTTTGGATGAAGCATCATCACAACCTAGGGTGTAGTCAATTTATATGATTCAAAGGCACGAGAATGTTTTAGGAGTTTTTAATTTGCAACTTGGGGCTATACGGACCAGAACACACAACAAGCAAATAGGCCAAACATAACTTGCGAAACAAGTAGAATCGGGGCATTAGACCATTGGATGAAGTATCATAACAACCTAGGGTTCTAGTAGATTTATAGGATTCATAGGCACTTGAATTTATTAGGAGTTTTGATTTGCAACTTGGGGCTTTAAGGAGCCAACAACACACAACAAGAACCTAGACCTAACTAAACTTGTGAAACACGTAGAATCGGGAATATTAGATCAATGCATGAACCGTCGTCACAACCTAGGGTTCTAGTAGATTAATAAGATTCAAAGTCACTTGAATGTATTAGGAGTTTTTGATTAGCAACTTAGGGCTTTAAGGAGCTAACAACACACAATAAGCAACTAGACTAACTAAACTTGCGAAACAAGTAGAATGCAAGAATATTATATCAATGGATGAACCATCGTCACAACCTAGGGTTCTAGTAGATTGATAAGATTCAAAGGCACTTTAATGTATTAGGAGTTTTTGATTTGCAACTTAGGGCTTTAAATAGCCAATAACACACAACAAGCAAATAGGCCAAACTTAACTTGCGAAACAAGTAGAATCAGGAAGATTAGAAGATTGGATTAAGCATCATCACAACCTAGGCTTCTAGTAGATTTATAAAATTCAAAGGCACTTGAATTTATTAGGAGTTTCGATTTGCAACTTAGGGCTTTAAAGGGCTAACAACAACAAGCAACAGCAAAACTTAACTTGCAAACAAATAGAATCGGGAAGATTAGATCAATGGATGAAGCATCATCACAACCTAGGGTTGTAGTAGATTTATAATTCAAAGGCACGTGAATGTATTAGGAGTTTTTGATTTGCAACTTAGGGCTATCGTAGCCAAGAACACACAACAAGCAAATAGGCCAAACATAACTTGCGAAACAAGTAGAATCGGGACGATTAGACCATTCGATGATGTATCACAACAACCTAGGGTTCTAGTAGATTTATAGGATTCAAAGGCACTTGAATTTATTAGGAGTTTTCGATTTGCAACTTAGGGCTTTAAGGAGCCAACAACACACAACAAGCAACTAGGCCAAACTAAACTTGAGAAACAAGTAGAATCGGGAAGATTAGAAGATTGGATTAAGCATCATCACAATCTAAACTTCTAGTAGATTTATAAAATTCAAAGGCACTTGAATTTATTAGGAGTTTCGATTTGCAACTTTGGCTTTAAAGGGCTAACAATAGACAACTAGCAACCAGGCAAAACTTAACTTGCGAAACAAATAGAATCGAGGAAGATTAAACCCTTTGGATGAAGCATCATCACAACCTAGGGTGTAGTCAATTTATATGATTCAAAGGCACGAGAATGTTTTAGGAGTTTTTAATTTGCAACTTGGGGCTATACAGCCAAGAACACACAACAAGCAAATAGGCTAAACATAACTTGCGAAACAAGTAGAATCGAGGCGATTAGACCATTGGATGAAGTATCATAACAACCTAGGGTTCTAGTAGATTTATAGGATTCATAGGCACTTGAATTTATTAGGAGTTTTTGATTTGCAACTTGGGGCTTTAAGGAGCCAACAACACACAACAAGAACCTAGACCCAACTAAACTTGTGAAACACGTAGAATCGGGAATATTAGATCAATGCATGAACACGTCGTCACAACCTAGGGTTCTACTAGATTAATAAGATTCAAAGTCACTTGAATGTATTAGCAGTTTTGATTAGCATCTTAGGGCTTTAAGGAGTCAACAACACCTGAAGCAACTAGACCTAACTAAACTTGCGAAACAAGTAGAATGCAGGAATATTATATCAATGGGCGAACCATCGTCACAACCTAGGAGTTCTACTAGGCAGATAAGATTGAAGGCACTTTAATGTATTAGAATTTTTCGATTTGCAACTTAGGGCTTTAAATAGCAAATAACACACAACAAGCAACTAGGCCAAACTTAACTTGCGAAACAAGTAGAATCGGGAAGATTAGAAGATTGGATTAAGCATCATCACAATCTAAACTTCTAGTAGATTTATAAAATTCAAAGGCACTTGAATTTATTAGGAGTTTCGATTTGCAACTTTACGGCTTTAAAGGGCTAACAACGGACAACTAGCAACAGGCAAAACTTAACTTGCGAAACAAATAGAATCGGGAAGATTAAACCTTTGGATGAAGCATCATCACAACACAGGGTTGTAGTAGATTTATAGGATTCAAAGGCACGTGAATGTATTAGGAGTTTTTGATTTGCAACTTAGGGCTATCGTAGCCAAGAACACACAACAAGCAAATAGGGTAAACATAACTTACGAAACAAGTAGAATCGGGGCGATTAGACCATTCGATGATGTATCACAACAACCTAGGGTTCTAGTAGATTTATAGGATTCAAAGGCACTTGAATTTATTAGGAGTTTCGATTTGCAACTTAGGGCTTTAAGGAGCCAACAACACACAACAAGCAACAAGACCTAACAATTGCGAAGCGAGTAAAATCGGGAATATTAGATCAATGGATAACCGTCATCACAACCTAGGGTTCTAGTAGATTAATAACAATCTAAGGCACTTGAATGTATTGGAGTTTTGATTTGCAACTTAGGGCTATACAGACCAAGAACACACAACAAGCAAATAGGCCAAACATTACTTGCAAAACAAGTAGAATCAAGGATAATTAGACCATTAGATGAAGCATCATCACTGGCAGGGCTCCTAGTAGATTTATAGGATTCAAAGACACTTGATTTTATTAGGAGTTTTAGATGTGCAACTTAGGGCTTTAAGGAGCCAACAACACACGACAAGCGGCTAGACCCGACTAATCTTGTGAAACAAGTAGAATCGAGAATATTAGATCAATGCATGAACCGTCGTCACAACCTGGGTTCTACTAGAATAATAAGATTCAAAGTCACTTGAATGTATTAGCGGTTTTTGATTAGCAACTTATGGCTTTAAGGAGTCAACAACACACGATAAGCAACAAGACCTAACTAAACTTGCGAAACAAGTAGAATGCAGAATATTAGATCAATGGGCGAGCAAGTCGTCACAACAGGGTTCTAGTAGATTAATAAGATTCAAAGTCACTTAAATGTATTAGGAGTTTTCAATTAGCAACTTAGGGCTTTAAGAGCCAACAACACCGACAAGCAACAAGGCCAAACTTAACTTGCGAAGCGGTAGAGTCAGCGAAGATTGGGTCAATGTATGAACCATCGTCACAACCTCGGCTTCTTGTAGACAAATAAGATTGAAGGCACTTTAATGTATTAGGAGTTTCGATTTGCAACTTAGGGATTTAAGTAGCCAACAACACACAACAAGCAACAAGGCCAAACTTAACTTGAAACAAGTAGAATCGGGGAAGATTAGACCATTGGATGAAGTATCATCACAACCTAGGGTTGTAGTAGATTTATAAGATTCAAAGGCACGTGAATGTATTAGGAGTTATCTATTTGCAACTTAAGGCTATAGACCAGAACACACAACAAGCAAATAGGCCAAACATAACTTGAAACAAGTAGAATCAAGGGCGATTAGACCATTGGATGACCCATCATCACAACCTAGGGTTCTAGTAGATTTATAGGATTCAAAGGCACTTGAATTTATTAGGAGTTTTCGATTTGCAACTTAGGTCTTTAAGGAGCATACAACACACAATAAGCAACTAGACCTAACTAAACTTGCGAAACATGTAGAATCGAGAATATTAGATCAATGGATGAAATCGTCACAACCTAGGGTTCTAGTAGATTAATTAGATTCAAAGTCACTTGAATTTATTAGGAGTTTCGATTTGCAACTTAGGGCTTTAAAGGGCTAACAACGGACAATAAGCAACAGGCAAAAGCTGAACTTGCGAAACAAGTAGAATCGGGAAGATTAAACCCTTTGGATGAAGCATCATCACAACCTAAGTGTAGTCAATTTATATGATTCAAAGGCACGAGAATGTTTTAAGAGTTTTTAATTTGCAACTTGGGGCTATCACAGACCAAGAACACACAACAAGCAAATAGGCTAAACATAACTTGAAACAAGTAGAATCGGGGCGATTAGACAATTGGATGAAGTATCATAACAACCTAGGGTTCTAGTAGATTTATAGGATTCAAAGGCACTTGAATTTATTAGGAGTTTTAGATTTGCAACTTAGGTCTTTAAGGAGCATACAACACACAATAAGCAACTAGACCTAACTAGACTTGCGAAACATGTAGAATCGAGAATATTAGATCAATGGCGACAGTGGTCACAACCTAGGGTTCTAGTAGATTAATTAGATTCAAAGTCACTTGAATTTATTAGGAGTTTTCGATTTGCAACTTAGGGCTTTAAAGGGCTAACAACGGACAATAAGCAGCAGGCAAAACTTAACTTGAAACAAGTAGAATCGGGAAAGATTAAACCCTTTGGATGAAGCATCATCACAACCTAGGTGTAGTCAATTTATATGATTCAAAGGCACGAGAATGTTTTAGGAGTTTTAATTTGCAACTTGGGGCTATACGGGCCAGAACACACAACAAGCAAATAGGCTAAACATAACTTGCGAAACAAGTAGAATCAGGGGCGATTAGACCATTGGATGAAGTATCATAACAACCTAGGGTTCTAGTAGATTTATAGGATTCAAAGGCACTTGAATTTATTAGGAGTTTTGATTTGCAACTTGGGGCTTTGAGGCCAACAACACACAACAAGCTAGACCCAACTAAACTTGTGAAACCACGTAGAATCGGGAATATTAGATCAATGCATGAAGCAAGTCGTCACAACCTAGGGTTCTACTAGATTAATAAGATTCAAAGTCACTTGAATGTATTAGCGGTTTTGATTAGCATCTTAGGGCTTTAAGGAGTCAACAACACACGATAAGCAACTAGACCTAACTAAACTTGCGAAACAAGTAGAATGAGAATATTATATCAATGGGCGAACCATCGTCACAACCTAGAGTTCTACTAGGCAGATAAGATTGAAGGCACTTTATTGTATTAGAATTTTGAATTGCAACAGGGCTTTAAATAGCCAATAACACACAACAAGCAACTAGGCCAAACTTAACTTGAGAAACAAGTAGAATCGGGAAGATTAGAAGATTGGATTAAGCATCATCACAATCTAAGCTTCTAGTAGATTTATAAAATTCAAAGGCATTTGAATTTATTAGGGATTTTCGATTTGCAACTTTCGGCTTTAAAGGGCTAACAACGGACAACAAGCAACCGAGCAAAACTTAACTTGCGAAACAAGTAGAATCGGGGAAGATTAATGATGAGCTCAAAGATCTAATTATGATAACAACAAAGACAAGAACAATGAAGATCAAGTTGTGAATAATGCTTCTCAAAATGAGACTCATTCTCCACCTCATGCACTTGATGGCATGGCTGGTCCTATGACTCGTTTAAGGAAGTAAATGGTGGAAGAATCTTTGTCTAAATTGATCATTCAAGTCCATGACAAGGAAAGGATCAATGCTACCAAAGTTCAGCCCACTTGTTACAACATTTTGCAAGTCTTGGACCTAGATTCAAAGGGCTAATTAAGTGAGTTGTTGCTGATTCTTAGCCACTTTATTTGGTCCAAAATAATGCAATTTTCGTTATTGGAAGTCCAAAAGTCAGTCAACAAATCTGCCCAAAATCAGCCCACAATTCAAGTCCAAATTCAACCCACCAAGTGATGAATTTTCAAGACAATTCAAGAAGCTTCTAAGGATCAAAAGCAGGGTGAAATGGACAAAATTAGGGAGTATTTTGAAGGTCTCATCTGATTTCCTTGGTCAAAATTCAACTAGCAAGTGAAGGGGTGAAGACTAGTCAAAGAATTAAAGTTAGAAGTTTGAAGGTCATTTTGGGGCTGAATTTTTGGACGAATTTCCAGCCATTTTTGAAGACTTTTAAGTTGTTTTCTGCATTTTAATGTTCAGATTAAGTGTTTTAAGTTTAAGAGTCTTTTTGGGTCATAGAGCTTTTCTTGGTCAAAGAGAAGATTTAATGCTAGTCTTGACCAAAAGTTGATTTACTACTTTAATCCTTTTGTAATTTTCAACCTTGGTCCTCTTGAAACACTATAAATAGGGGCCTTGGTTAAGCATTTAGAATAAGATTTTGAGTAATAAACTTTTAAGGATTTTCCTTTCTTTACTAGTTTCTTAGTGAGCTAGTTTGAGTCTTGCAAAATTGTTTACCAAAACTTACAAGGCTTATCAACTAAAACTCTTCCTTTTAGTTGTGGCGCCTCTACTCAGCTTGTTCTTTTCCTTTCATAATCCAAAGGTGTTAGGGTCATCCTAGTGTTGTTGGATTCGAAGATTAGAGGGTTGGGAATAGTGAATTCAATTTAGCCTTATTATGATTCAAAGGTGATAGGTTTTATCCTATTGTTGTTGGGTCTAGTTTGGTTTGGTTGTTTTGCTTGGAAGATTTCAAGACTTCTTTCTCCAAGTATGTTTCAAAGGTGATAGGTTCATCCTATTGTTGTTGGGTTCAATTGAGATTGATGTTTTGCGCTAGATCATTCGGGGGCGATTATACAAGTAAATTGAGTCCTTCACGATTCACATCGAGAATTTATTAGGAGTTTCGATTTGCAACTTAGGGCTTTAAAGGGCTAACAACGGACAATAAGCAACAGGCAAAACTTAACTTGCGAAACAAGTAGAATGGGGAAGATTAAACCCCTTTGGATGAAGCATCATCACAACCTAGGGTGTAGTCAATTTATATGATTCAAAGGCACGAGAATGTTTTAGGAGTTTTTAATTTGCAACTTGAGGCTATACGGAGCCAAGAACACACAACAAGCAAATAGGCTAAACATAACTTGCGAAACAAGTAGAATCGGGGGCGATTAGACAATTGGATGAAGTATCATAACAACCTAGGGTTCTAGTAGATTTATAGGATTCAAAGGCACTTGAATTTATTAGGAGTTTTAGATTTGCAACTTAGGTCTTTAAGGAGCATACAACACACAATAAGCAACTAGACCTAACTAGACTTGCGAAACATGTAGAATCGGGAATATTAGATCAATGGATGAAGTCGTCACAATCTAGGGTTCTAGTAGATTTATAGATTCAAAGTCACTTGAATTTATTAGGAGTTTTCGATTTGCAACTTAGGGCTTTAAAGGGCTAACAGCAGACAATAAGCAACGAGGCAAAACTTAACTTGCGAAACAAGTAGAATCGGGAAAGATTAAACCCTTTGGATGAAGCATCATCACAACCTAGGGTGTAGTCAATTTATATGATTCAAAGGCACGAGAATGTTTTAGGAGTTTTTAATTTGCAACTTGGGGCTATCTGGAGCCAAGAACACACAACAAGCAAATAGGCTAAACATAACTTGAAACAAGTAGAATCGGGGCGATTAGACCATTGGATGAAGTATCATAACAACCTAGGGTTCTAGTAGATTTATAGGATTCAAGGCACTTGAATTTATTAGGAGTTTTGATTTGCAACTTGGGGCTTTGAGGAGCCAACAACACACAACAAGCAACTAGACCCAACTAAACTTGTGAAACACGTAGAATCGGGAATATTAGATCAATGCATGAATCGTCACAACCTAGGGTTCTACTAGATTAATAAGATTCAAAGTCACTTGAATGTATTAGCAGTTTTTGATTAGCATCTTAGGGCTTTAAGGAGTCAACAACACCACGAAGCAACTAGACCTAACTAAACTTGCGAAACAAGTAGAATCAGAATATTATATCAATGGGCGAACCATCGTCACAACCTGAGTTCTACTAGGCAGATAAGATTGAAGGCACTTTATTGTATTAGAATTTTTCGATTTGCAACTTAGGGCTTTAAATAGCCAATAACACACAACAAGCAACTAGGCCAAACTTAACTTGAGAAACAAGTAGAATCGGGAAGATTAGAAGATTGGATTAAGCATCATCACAATCTAAGCTTCTAGTAGATTTATAAAATTCAAAGGCACTTGAATTTATTAGGAGTTTCGATTTGCAACTTTCGGCTTTAAAGGGCTAACAATAGACAACTAGCAACCAGGCAAACTTAACTTGCGAAACAAATAGAATCGGGAAGATTAAACCCTTTGGATGAAGCATCATCACAACTTTGAGGTTGTAGTAGATTTATAGGATTCAAAGGCACGTGAATGTAGTAGGAGTTTTCGATGCAACTTAGGGCTATAAGGAGCCAAGAACACACAACAAGCAAATAGGCCAAACATAACTTGCGAAACAAGTAGAATCAAAGGCGATTAGACCATTGGATGAACCATTATCACAACCTAGGGTTCTAGTAGATTTATAGGATTCAAAGGCACTTGAATTTATTAGGAGTTTTCGATTTGCAACTTAGGGCTTTAAGGAGCATACAACTCAATAAGCAACTAGACCTAACTAAACTTGCGAAACATGTAGAATCGGGAATATTAGATCAATGGCGAACCGTCATCACAACCTAGGGGTCTCGTAGATTAATAAGATTCAAAGTCACTTAAATGTATTAGGAGTTTTCAATTTGCATCTTAGGGCTTTAAAGCCAACAACACACGACAAGCAACTAGGCCAAACTTAACTTGCGAAACAAGTAGAATCAGGAAGATTAGATCATTGGATGAAGCATCATCACAATCTAAATTCTAGTAGAAAATTCAAAGGCACTTGAATTTATTAGAAGTTCGATTTGCAACTTTGGGCTTCAAGCTGTAAATAACACAACAAGCGTGAGGTAAAACTTAACTTTAAAACAAGTAGAATCAGTAGAGATTGATGAAGCTCAGATCTAATTATGATAACAACAAAAACAAAGACAATGAATGAAGATCAAAGTGTGAAGAATGCTTCTCAAAATGAGACTCATTCTCCACCTCATGCACTTGATGGCATGGCTGGTCCTATATTTCGTTTGAGGAAGAAAAGGATGGAAGAATCTTTGTCTAAATTGATCATTCAAGTCCATGACAAAGAAAGGACCAATGCTACCAAAGTTCAGCCCACTTGTTACAACATTTTGCAAGTCTTGGACCTAGATTCAAAAGGGGCTAATTAAGTGAGTTGTTGCTGATTCTTAGCCACTTTATTTGGTCCAAAATAATGCAATTTTCGTTCAGCCCAAGTCCCAAAATTCAGTCAACAAATCTGCCCAAAATCAGCCCACACTTCAAGTCCAAATTCAACCCACCAAGTGATGAATTTTCAAGACAATTCAAGAAGCTTCTAAGGATCAAAAGCATGGTGAAATGGACAAAATTATGGAGTATTTTGAAGGTCTCATCTGATTTCCTTGGTCAAAATTCAACTAGCAAATGAAGGGGTGAAGACTAGTCAAAGATTTAAAGTTAAAAGTTTGAAGGTCATTTTGAGGCTGAATTTTGGGCAATTTCCAGCCATTTTTGAAAACTTTTTAAGTTGTTTTCTGCATTTTTAATGTTCAGATTAAGTGTTTTAAGTTTAAGAGTCTTTTTGGGTCATAGAGCTTTTCTTGGTCAAAGAGAAGATTTAATGCTAGTCTTGACCAAAAGTTCGGTTACTACTTTAATCCTTTTGTAATTTTCAACCTTGGTCCCTCTTGAAACACTATAAATAGGGGCCTTGGTTAAGCATTTAGAATAAGATTTTGAGTAATAAACTTTTAAGGATTTTCCTTTCTTTACTAGTTTCTTAGTGAGCTAGTTTGAGTCTTGCAAAATTGTTTGCAAAACTTACAAGGCTTATCAACTAAAACTCTTCCTTTTAGTTGTGGCGCCTCTACTCGACTTGTTCTTTTCCTTTCATAATCCAAAGGTGTTAGGGTCATCCTAGTGTTGTTGGATTCGAAGATTAGAGGGTTAGAATAGTGAATTCAATTTAGCCTTATTATGATTCAAAGGTGATAGGTTTTATCCTATTGTTGTTGGGTCTAGTTTGGTTTGGTTGTTTTTGCTTGGAAGATTTCAAGACTTCTTTCTCCAAGTATGATTCAAAGGTGATAGGTTCATCCTATTGTTGTTGAGTTCATTTGAGATTGATGTTTTGCACTAGATCATTCGGGACGATTATACAAGTAAATTGAGTCCTTCACGATTCACATCGATTTATTAGGAGTTTTCGATTTGCAACTTAGGGCTTTAAAGGGCTAACAATGGACAATAAGCAACAGGCAAAACTTAACTTGCGAAACAAGTAGAATCGGGAAGATTAAACCCTTTGGATGAAGCATCATCACAACCTAGGGTGTAGTCAATTTATATGATTCAAAGGCACGAGAATGTTTTAGGAGTTTTTAATTTGCAACTTGGGGCTATACAGAGCCAAGAACACACAACAAGCAAATAGGCTAAACATAACTTATGCGAAACAAGTAGAATCAGGGACGATTAGACAATTGGATGAAGTATCATAACAACCTAGGGTTCTAGTAGATTTATAGGATTCAAAGGCACTTGAATTTATTAGGAGTTTTCGATTTGCAACTTAGGTCTTTAAGGAGCATACAACACACAATAAGCAACTAGACCTAACTAGACTTGCGAAACATGTAGAATCGGGAATATTAGATCAATGGGCGAACCGTCGTGACAACCTAGGGTTCTTGTCGATTAATTAGATTCAAAGTCACTTGAATTAATTAGGAGTTTTCGATTTGCAACTTAGGGCTTTAAAGGGCTAACAACGGACAATAAGCAACCAGGCAAAACTTAACTTGCGAAACAAGTAGAATCAGAAAGATTAAACCATCGGATGAAGCATCATCACAACCTAGGGTGTAGTCAATTTATATGATTCAAAGGCACGAGAATGTTTTAGGAGTTTTAATTTGCAACTTGGGGCTATACGAGCCAAGAACACACAACAAGCAAATAGGCTAAACATAACTTGCGAAACAAGTAGAATCGGGGACGATTAGACCATTGGATGAAGTATCATAACAACCTAGGGTTCTAGTAGATTTATAGGATTCAAAGGCACTTGAATTTATTAGGAGTTTTTGATTTGCAACTTGGGGCTTTGAGGAGCCAACAACACACAACAAGCAACTAGACCCAACTAAACTTGTGAAACACGTAGAATCGGGAATATTAGATCAATGCATGAAATCGTCACAACCTAGGGTTCTACTAGATTAATAAGATTCAAAGTCACTTGAATGTATTAGCAGTTTTGATTAGCATCTTAGGGCTTTAAGGAGTCAACAACACACGAGAAGCAACTAGACCTAACTAAACTTATGAAACAAGTAGAATGCAGAATATTATATCAATGGGCGAACCATCGTCACAACCTAGGGTTCTAGTAGGCAGATAAGATTGAAGGCACTTTAATGTAATAGGAGGTTTCGATTTGCAACTTAGACCTTTAAATAGCCAATAACACACAACAAGCAACTAGGCCAAATTTAAGTTGAGAAACAAGTAGAATGCAGGAAGATTAGAAGATTGGATGAAGCATCATCACAATCTAAGCTTCTAGTAGATTTATAAAATTCAAAGGCACTTGAATTTATTAGGAGTTTTCAATTTGCAACTTAGGGCTTTAAAGAACCAACAACCACGACAAGCAACAAGGCCAAACTTAACTTGCGAAATAGGTAGAGTCAACGAAGATTGGGTCAATGGATGAACCATCGTCACAACCTCGGCTTCTTGTAGACAAATAAGATTCGAAGGCACTTTAATGTATTAGGAGTTTTCGATTTGCCACTTTGGGCTTTAAGTAGCCAACAACACACAACAAACAACAAGGCCAAACTTAACTTGCGAAACACGTAGAATCGGGAAGATTAGACCATTGGATGAAGTATCATCACAATCTAAGCTCCTAGTAGATTTATAAAATTCAATGGCACTTGAATTTATTAGGAGTTCGATTTGCAACTTAGGCCTTTAAAGGCCTAACAGCACAACAAGCAACAGCAAAACTTAACTTGCGAAACAAGTGGAATCGGGGAAGACTAAACCACTCGATGAAGCATCATCACAACCTATGGTTGTAGTCAATTTATATGATTCAAAGGCACGTGAATGTATTAGGAGTTTTGATTTGCAATTTACGGCTATAAGGAGCCAAGAACACACAATAAGCAAATAGGGTAAACATAACTTGCGAAACAAGTAGAATCGGGACGATTAGACCATTGGGTGAACTATCATAACAACCTAGGGTTCTAGTAGATTTATAGGATTCAAAGGCACTTGAATTTATTAGGAGTTTTGATTTGCAACTTAGGGCTTTAAGGAGCAAACAACACACAACAAGCAACAAAACCTAATCGAACTTGCGAAACAAGTAAAATCGGGAATATTAGATCAATGGATGAACCGTCATCACGCCTAGGGTTCTAGTATATTAATAACAATCTAAGGCACTTGAATGTATTAGGAGTTTTGATTTGCAACTTAGGGCCACACGGAGCCAAGAACACACAAAAGCAAAATAGGCCAAACATTACTTTGAAACAAGTAGAATCGGGGATAATTAGACCATTAGATGAAGCATCATCACAAGGGCTCCTAGTAGATTTATAGGATTCAAGGCACTTGATTTTATTAGGAGTTTTCGATTTGCAACTTAGGGCTTTAAGGAGCCAACAACACACGACAAGGAACTAGACCAACTAAACTTGTGAAACAAGTAGAATCGAGAATATTAGATCAATGCATGAACGTCGTCACAACCTGAGGTTCTACTAGAATAATAAGATTCAAAGTCACTTGAATGTATTAGCAGTTTTCGATTAGCAACTTAGGGCTTTAAGGAGTCAACAACACACGATAAGCAACTAGACCTAACTAAACTTACGAAACAAGTAGAATGCAGGAATATTATAACAATGAATGACGTCGTCACAACCTAGTGTTCAAGTAGATTAATAAGATTCAAAGTCGCTTAAATGTATTAGGAGTTTTCAATTTGCAACTTAGGGCTTTAAAGAGCCAACAACACACGACAAGCAACATGGCCAAACTTAACTTGCGAAGCAGGTAGAATCAAAGAAGATTGGGTCAATGGATGAACCATCGTCACAATCTCGGCTTCTTGTAGACAAATAAGATTGAAGGCACTTTAATGTATTAGGAGTTTTGATTTGCAACTTAGGGCTTTAAGTGGCCAACAACACACAACAAGCAACAAGGCCAAACTTAACTTGCGAAACAAGTAGAATCGGGAAGACTAGACCATTGGATGAAGTATCATCACAATCTAAGCTTCTAGTAGATTCATAAAATTCAAAGGCACTTGAACTTATTAGGAGTTTTCGATTTGCAACTTAGGCCTTTAAAGGGCTAACAACGGACAACAAGCAACAGGCAAAACTTAACTTGCGAAACAAGTGGAATCGGGGAAGATTAAACCATGGATGAAGCATCATCACAACCTATGGTTGTAGTCAATTTATTTGATTCAAAGGCACGTGAATGTATTAGGAGCTTTTGATTTGCAACTTAGGGCTATCGTAGCCAAGAACACACAACAAGCAAATAGGGTAAACATAACTTGAAACATGTAGAATCGGGGCGATTAGACCATTGGATGAAGTATCATAACAACCTAGGGTACTTGTAGATTTATAGGATTCAAAGGCACTTGAATTTATTAGGAGTTTCGATTTGCAACTTAGGGCTTTAAGGAGCCAACAACACACAACAAGCAACAAGACCTAACTTAACTTGCGAATCGAGTAAAATCGGGAATATTAGAACAATGGATGAACCATCATCACAACTTAGGGTTCTAGCAGATTAATAACAATCTAAGGCACTTGAATGTATTTGGAGTTTTGATTTGCAACTTAGGGCCACGGAGCCAAGAACACACAAAAGCAAATAGGCCAAACATTACTTGAAACAAGTAGAATTAGGGATAATTAGACCATTGGATGAAGCATCATCACAACCGAGCTCTAGTAGATTTATAGGATTCAAAGGCACTTGATTTTATTAGGAGTTTTCGATTTGCAACTTAGGGCTTTAAGGAGCCAACAACACACGACAAGCATTTGGACCCAACTAAACTTGTGAAACAAGTAGAATGAGGAATATTAGATCAATGCATGAACCGTCATCACAACCTAGGGTTCTACTCGAAAAAAAGATTCAAAGTCACTTGAATGTATTAGCGGTTTTTGATTAGCAACTTATGGTTTTAAGGAGTCAACAACACACGATAAACAACAAGACCTAACTAAACTTGCGAAACAAGTAGAATGCAGAATATTAGATCAATGGATGAACCGTCACAACCTAGGGTTCTAGTAGATTAATAAGATTCAAAGTCACTTAAATGTATTAGGAGTTTTCAATTTGCAACTTAGGGCTTTAAAGAGCCAACAACACACGACAAGCAACAAGGCCAAACTTAACTTGCGAAGCGGTAGAGTCAACGAAGATTGGGTCAATGGATGAACCATCGTCACAACCTCGGCTTCTTGTAGACAAATAAGATTGAAGGCACTTTAATGTATTAGGAGTTTCGATTTGCAACTTAGGGCTTTAAGTAGCCAACAACACACAACAAGCAACAAGGCCAAACTTAACTTGCGAAACAAGTAGAATCGGGGAAGACTAGACCATTGGATGAAGTATCATCACAATCTAAAGCTTCTAGTAGATTTATAAAATTCAAAGGCACTTGAACTTATTAGGAGTTTTCGATTTGCAACTTAGGGCTTTAAAGGGCTAACAACGGACAACAAGCAACCAGCAAAACTTAACTTGCGAAACAAGTGGAATCGGGGAATATTAAACCCTTTGGATGAAGCATCATCACAACCTATGGTTGTAGTCAATTTATATGATTCAAAGGCACGTGAATGTATTAGGAGTTTTGATTTGCAACTTACGGCTATACGGAGCCAAGAACACACAACAAGCAAATAGGGTAAACATAACTTGCGAAACAAGTAGAATCATGGGCGATTAGACCATTGGATGAAGCATCATAACAACCTAGGGTTCTAGTAGATTTATAGGATTCAAAGGCACTTGATTTTATTAGGAGTTTTGATTTGCAACTTAGGGCTTTAAGGAGCCAACAACACACGATAAGCAACTAGACCCAACTAAACTTGCGAAACGGTAGAATTAGGGAATATTAGATCAATGGATGAACCGTCGTCACAACCTAGGGTTCTACTAGAATAATAACATTCATAGTCACTTGAATGTATTAGCGATTTTGATTAGCAACTTAGGGCTTTAAGGAGTCAACAACTCCACGATAAGCAACTAGACCTAACTAAACTTACGAAACAAGTAGAATGCAGGAATATTATATCAATGGAATGAACCGTCTTCACAACCTAGTGTTCAAGTAGATTAATAAGATTCAAAGTCGCTTAAATGTATTAGGAGTTTTTAATTTGCAACTTAGGGCTTTAAAGAGCCAACAACACACGACAAGCAACATGGCCAAACTTAACTTGCGAAGCAGTAGAATCAAAGAAGATTGGGTCAATGCATGAACCATCGTCACAACCTCGGCTTCTTGTGGACAAATAAGATTGAAGGCACTTTAATGTATTAGGAGTTTTCGATTTGCAACTTTGGGCTTTAAGTAGCCAACAACACACAACAAGCAACAGGCCAAACTTAACTTGCGAAACAAGTAGAAGTAGGGAAGATTAGACCATTGGATGAAGTATCATCACAATCTAAGCTTCTAGTAGATTTCTAAAATTCAAACGCACTTGAATTTATTAGGAGTTTTCGATTTGCAAGTTAGGGCTTTAAAGGGCTAACAACGGACAACAAGCAACAGGCAAAACTTAACTTGCGAAACAAGTAGAATCAAGGAAGATTAAACCCTTTGGATGAAGCATCATCATAACCTAGGGTTGTAGTAGATTCATAGGATTCAAAGGCACGTGAATGTATTAGGAGTTATCGATTTGCAACATAATGCTATACTGAGCCAAGAACACATAACAAGCAAATAGGCCAAACATAACTTGCGAAACAAGCAAAATCAAGAACGATTAGACCATTGGATGAACCATCATCACAACCTAGGTTCTAGTAGATTTATAGGATTCAAAGGCACTTGAATTTATTAGGAGTTTTCGATTTGCAACTTAGGGCTTTAAGGAGCATACAACACACAATAAGCGGCTAGACCTAACTAAACTTGCGAAACATGTAGAATCGGAGAATATTAGATCAATGGGCGAACCGTCGACACAACCTAAGGTGCTAGTAGATTAATAAGATTCAAAGTCACTTGAATTTATTAGGAGTTTTCGATTTGTAACTTAGGGCTTTAAAGGGCTAACAACAGACAACAAGCAACAGGCAAAACTTATCTTGAAACAAGTGGAATCGAGAAGATTAAACCACGGATGAAGCATCATCACAACCTATGGTTGTAGTCAATTTATATGATTGAAAGGCACGTAAATGTATTAGGAGTTTTGATTTGCAACTTAGGGCTATCGTAGCCAAGAACACACAACAAGCAAATAGGGTAAACATAACTTGCGAAACAAGTAGAATCGGGGCGATTAGACCATTGGAAGAAGTATCATAACAACCTAGGGTTCTAGTAGATTTATAGGATTCAAAGGCACTTGAATTTATTCGGAGTTTTCAATTTGAAACATAGGGCTTTAAGGAGCCAACAACACACAACAAGCAAAAGACCTAACTTAAATTGGGAAGCGAGTAAAATCGGGAATATTAGATCAATGGATGCAAATCATCACAACCTAGGGTTCTAGTAGATTAATAACAATCTAAAGCACTTGAATGTATTCGGAGTTTTGATTTGCAACTTAGGGCAATACGGACCAAGAACACACAACAAGCAAATAGGCCAAACATTACTTGCGAAACAAGTAGAATCGAGGATACTTAGACCATTAGATGAAGCATCATCACAAAGGGCTCCTAGTAGATTTATAGGATTCAAAGGCACTTGATTTTATTAGGAGTTTTCGATTTGCAACTTAGGGCTTTAAGGAGCCAACAACACACGACAAGCAACTAGACCCAACTAAACTTGCGAAACGGTAGAATTAGGGAATATTAGATCAATGCATGAACCGTCATCACAACCTAGGGTTCTACTAGAATAAAAAGATTCAAAGTCACTTGAATGTATTAGCATTTTTCGATTAGCAACTTAGGGCTTTAAAAGTCAACAACACACGATAAGCAACTAGACCTAACTAAACTTGCGAAACAAGTAGAATCGTGGAATATTAGATCAATGGAATGACGTCGTCACAACCTAGTGTTCAAGTAGATTAATAAGATTCAAAGTCGCTTAAATGTATTAGGAGTTTTCAATTTGCAACTTAGGGCTTTAAAGAGCCAACAACACCGACAAGCAACAAGGCCAAACTTAACTTGCGAAGCAGGTAGAATCAAAGAAGATTGGGTCAATGGATGAACCATCGTCACAACCTCGGCTTCTTGTAGACAAATAAGATTGAAGGCACTTTAATGTATTAGGAGTTTTGATTTGCAACTTAGGGCTTTAAGTGGCCAACAACACACAACAAGCAACAAGGCCAAACTTAACTTGCGAAACAAGTAGAATCGGGAAGACTAGACCATTGGATGAAGTATCATCACAATCTAAGCTTCTAGTAGATTCATAAAATTCAAAGGCACTTGAACTTATTAGGAGTTTTCGATTTGCAACTTAGGCCTTTAAAGGGCTAACAACGGACAACAAGCAACAGGCAAAACTTAACTTGCGAAACAAGTGGAATCGGGAAGATTAAACCACTGGATGAAGCATCATCACAACCTATGGTTGTAGTCAATTTATTTGATTCAAAGGCACGTGAATGTATTAGGAGCTTTTGATTTGCAACTTAGGGCTATCGTAGCCAAGAACACACAACAAGCAAATAGGGTAAACATAACTTGCGAAACATGTAGAATCGGGGACGATTAGACCATTGGATGAAGTATCATAACAACCTAGGGTACTTGTAGATTTATAGGATTCAAAGGCACTTGAATTTATTAGGAGTTTTCGATTTGCAACTTAGGGCTTTAAGGAGCCAACAACACACAACAAGCAACAAGACCTAACTTAACTTGCGAATCGAGTAAAATCGGGAATATTAGATCAATGGATGAACCATCATCACAACTTAGGGTTCTAGCAGATTAATAACAATCTAAGGCACTTGAATGTATTTGGAGTTTTTGATTTGCAACTTAGGGCCTGCAGAGCCAAGAACACACAAAAAGCAAATAGGCCAAACATTACTTGAAACAAGTAGAATTAGGGATAATTAGAGCATTGGATGAAGCATCATCTGGCAAGAGGCTCTAGTAGATTTATAGGATTCAAAGGCACTTGATTTTATTAGGAGTTTTGATTTGGAACTTAGGGCTTTAAGGAGCTAACAACGGACAACAAGCAACAGGCAAAACTTAACTTGCGAAACAAATGGAATCGGGAATATTAAACCCTTTGGATGAAGCATCATCACAACCTATGGTTGTAGTCAATTTATATGATTCAAAGGCACGTGAATGTATTAGGAGTTTTGATTTGCAACTTACGGCTATCTGGAGCCAAGAACACACAACAAGCAAATAGGGTAAACATAACTTGCGAAACAAGTAGAATCGAGGATTAGACCATTGGATGAAGCATCATAACAACCTAGGGTTCTAGTAGATTTATAGGATTCAAAGGCACTTGATTTTATTAGGAGTTTTCGATTTGCAACTTAGGGCTTTAAGGAGCCAACAACACGACAAGCAACTAGACCCAACTAAACTTGCGAAACAAGTAGAATTAAGGAATATTAGATCAATGGATGAACCGTCGTCACAACCTAGGGTTCTACTAGAATAATAACATTCAAAGTCACTTGAATGTATTAGCGATTTTTCGATTAGCAACTTAGGGCTTTAAGGAGTCAACAACTCACGATGGCAACTAGACCTAACTAAACTTACGAAACAAGTAGAATGCAGAATATTATATCAATGGGCGAACCGTCGTCACAACCTAGTGTTCAAGTAGATTAATAAGATTCAAAGTCGCTTAAATGTATTAGGAGTTTTCAATTTGCAACTTAGGGCTTTAAAGAGCCAACAACACACGACAAGCAACATGGCCAAACTTAACTTGCGAAGCAGGTAGAATCAAAGAAGATTGGGTCAATGCATGAACCATCGTCACAACCTCGGCTTCTTGTGGACAAATAAGATTCAAGGCACTTTAATGTATTAGGAGTTTTCGATTTGCAACTTTGGGCTTTAAGTAGCCAACAACACACAACAAGCAACAGGCCAAACTTAACTTGCGAAACAAGTAGAAGCGGGAAGATTAGACCATTGGATGAAGTATCATCACAATCTAAGCTTCTAGTAGATTTCTAAAATTCAAAGGCACTTGAATTTATTAGGAGTTTTCGATTTGCAAGTTAGGGCTTTAAAGGGCTAACAACGGACAACAAGCAACCAGCAAAACTTAACTTGCGAAACAAGTAGAATCAAGGAAGATTAAACCACGGATGAAGCATCATCACAACCTATGGTTGTAGTCAATTTATATGATTGAAAGGCACGTAAATGTATTAGGAGTTTTGATTTGCAACTTAGGGCTATCGTAGCCAAGAACACACAACAAGCAAATAGGGTAAACATAACTTGCGAAACAAGTAGAATCGAGGGCGATTAGACCATTGGAAGAAGTATCATAACAACCTAGGGTTCTAGTAGATTTATAGGATTCAAAGGCACTTGAATTTATTAGGAGTTTCGATTTCAAACATAGGGCTTTAAGGAGCCAACAACACACAACAAGCAACAAGACCTAACTTAAATTGGGAAGCGAGTAAAATCGAGAATATTAGATCAATGGATGCAGTCATCACAACCTAGGGTTCTAGTAGATTAATAACAATCTAAAGCACTTGAATGTATTCGGAGTTTTGATTTGCAACTTAGGGCTATCTGGAGCCAAGAACACACAACAAGCAAATAGGCCAAACATTACTTACGAAACAAGTAGAATCGGGGATACTTAGACCATTAGATGAAGCATCATCACAACCGAGGCTCTAGTAGATTTATAGGATTCAAAGGCACTTGATTTTATTAGGAGTTTTCGATTTGCAACTTAGGGCTTTAAGGAGCCAACAACACACGACAAGCAACTAGACCCAACTAATCTTGCGAAACAGTAGAATTAGGGAATATTAGATCAATGCATGAACCGTCGTCACAACCTAGGGTTCTACTAGAATAAAAGATTCAAAGTCACTTGAATGTATTAGCATTTTTGATTAGCAACTTAGGGCTTTAAGAAGTCAACAACACATAGTAAGCAACTAGACCTAACTAAACTTGCGAAACAAGTAGAATCGTGGAATATTAGATCAATGGAGCGAACGTCGTCACAACCTAGGGTTCTAGTAGATTAATAAGATTCAAAGTCACTTAAATGCATTAGGAGTTTTCAATTTGCAACTTAGGGCTTTAAACAGCCAACAACACACGACAAGCAACAAGGCCAAACTTAACTTGCGAAGCAGTAGAGTCAACGAAGATTGGGTCAATGGATAAACCATCGTCACAACCTCGGCTTCTTGTAGACAAATAAGATTGAAGGCACTTTAACGTATTAGGAGTTTTGATTTGCAACTTAGGGCTTTAAGTGGCCAACAACACACAACAAGCAACAAGGCAAAACTTAACTTGCGAAACAAGTAGAATCGGGAAGACTAGACCATTGGATGAAGTATCATCACAATCTAAGCTTCTAGTAGATTTATAAAATTCAAAGGCACTTGAACTTATTAGGAGTTTCGATTTGCAACTTAGGGCTTTAAAGGGCTAACAACGGACAACAAGCAACCAGGCAAAACTTAACTTGCGAAACAAGTGGAATCGGGAAGATTAAACCCTTTGGATGAAGCATCATCACAACCTATGGTTGTAGTCAATTTATTTGATTCAAAGGCACGTGAATGTATTAGGAGCTTTTGATTTGCAACTTAGGGCTATACAGCCAAGAACACACAACTAGCAAATAGGGTAAACATAACTTGCGAAACATGTAGAATCGGGGACGATTAGACCATTGGATGAAGTATCATAACAACCTAGGGTTCTTGTAGATTTATAGGATTCAAAGGCACTTGAATTTATTAGGAGTTTTCGATTTGAAACTTGGCTTTAAAGAGCCAACAACACACAACAAGCAACAAGACCTAACTTAACTTGCGAATCGAGTAAAATCGGGGCATATTAGATCAATGGATGAACCGTCATCACAACTTAGGGTTCTAGTAGATTAATAACAATCTAAGGCACTTGAATGTATTTGGAGTTTTGATTTGCAACCTAGGGCCACGGAGCCAAGAACACACAAAAAGCAAATAGGCCAAACATTACTTGAAACAAGTAGAATTAGGGATAATTAGACCATTGGATGAAGCATCATCACAACCGAGGCTCCAAGTAGATTTATAGGATTCAAAGGCACTTGATTTTATTAGGAGTTTTCGATTTTTAACTTAGGGCTTTAAGATGCCAACAACACACGACAAGCAACTGGACCCAACTAAACTTGTGAAACAAGTAGAATGAGGAATATTAGATCAATGTATGAACCGTCGTCATAACCTAGGGTTCTACTAGAATAAAAAGATTCAAAGTCACTTGAATGTATTAGCGTTTTTGATTAGCAACTTATGGCTTTAACGAGTCAACAACACAAGAAACAACAAGACCAAACTAAACTTGCGAAACAAGTTGAATGCAGAATATTAGATCAATGGATGAATGTGGTCACAACCTAGGGTTCTAGTAGATTAATAAAATTCAAAGTCACTTAAATGTATTAGGAGTTTTCAATTTGCAACTTAGGGCTTTAAAGAGCCAACAACACACGACAATCAACAAGGCCAAACTTAACTTGCGAAGCGGTAGAGTCAACGAAGATTGGGTCAATGGATGAACCATCGTCACAACCTCGGCTTCTTGTAGACAAATAAGATTCAAGGCACTTTAATGTATTAGGAGTTTTCGATTTGCAACTTAGGGCTTTAAGTAGCCAACAACACACAACAAGCAACAACGCCAAACTTAACTTGCGAAACAAGTAGAATCGGGAAGACTAGACCATTGGATGAAGTATCATCACAATCTAAGCTTCTAGTAGATTTATAAAAGTCAAAGGCACTTGAACTTATTAGGAGTTTTGATTTGCAACTTAGGGCTTTAAAGGGCTAACAACGGACAACAAGCAAGTAGGCAAAACTTAACTTGCGAAACAAGTGGAATCGGGAAGATTAAACCACTGGATGAAGCATCATCACAACCTATGGTTGTAGTCAATTTATATGATTAAAAGGCACGTGAATGTATTAGGAGTTTTGATTTGCAACTTACGGCTATACGGAGCCAAGAACACACAACAAGCAAATAGGGTAAACATAACTTGCGAAACAAGTAGAATCGGGACGATTAGACCATTGGATGAAGTATCATAACAACCTAGGGTTCTTGTAGATTTATAGGATTCAAAGGCACTTGAATTTATTAGGAGTTTTCGATTTGCAACTTACGGCTTTAAGAAGCAAACAACACACAACAAGCAACAAAACCTAACTGAACTTGCGAAACAAGTAAAATAAGGGAATATTAGATCAATGGATGAACCATCATCACAACCTAGGGTTCTAGTATATTAATAACAATCTAAGGCACTTGAATGTATTTGGAGTTTTTGATTTGCAACTTAGGGCCACGGAGCCAAGAACACACAAAAAGCAAAATAGGCCAAACATTACTTGAAACAAGTAGAATCGGGATAATTAGACCATTAGATGAAGTATCATCACAACCGAGGCTCTAGTAGATTTATAGGATTCAAAGGCACTTGATTGTATTAGGAGTTTTGATTTGCAACTTAGGGCTTTAAGGAGCCAACAACACCACGACAAGGAACTAGACCCAACTAAACTTGTGAAACAAGTAGAATCGAGAAAATTAGATCAATGCATGAACCTCGTCACAACCTAGGGTTCTACTAGAATAATAACATTCAAAGTCACTTGAATGTATTAGCGATTTTGATTAGCAACTTAGGGCTTTAAGGAGTCAACAACACACGATAAGCAACTAGACCTAACTAAACTTACGAAACAAGTAGAATCGGGAATATTATATCAATGGATGAACGTCGTCACAACCTAGTGTTCAAGTAGATTAATAAGATTCAAAGTCGCTTAAATGTATTAGGAGTTTTCAATTTGCAACTTAGGGCTTTAAAGAGCCAACAACACACGACAAGCAACATGGCCAAACTTAACTTGCGAAGCGGTAGAATCAAAGAAGATTGGGTCAATGCATGAACCATCGTCACAACCTCGGCTTCTTGTGGACAAATAAGATTGAAGGCATTTTAATGTATTAGGATTTTTCGATTTGCAACTTTGGGTTTTAAGTAGCCAACAACACACAACAAGCAACTGGCCAAAACTTAACTTGCGAAACAAGTAGAAGCGGGGAAGATTAGACCATTGGATGAAGTATCATCACAATCTAAGCTTCTAGTAGATTTCTAAAATTCAAAGGCACTTGAATTTATTAGGAGTTTTCGATTTGCAAGTTAGGGCTTTAAAGGGCTAACAACATACAACAGGCAAAACTTAACTTGAAACAAGTAGAATCAAGGAAGATTAAACCAATTGGATGAAGCATCATCACAACCTATGGTTGTAGTCAATTTATATGATTAAAAGGCACGTGAATGTATTAGGAGTTTTGATTTGCAACTTACGGCTATCAGAGCCAAGAACACACAACAAGCAAATAGGGTAAACATAACTTGCGAAACAAGTAGAATCGGGGCGATTAGACCATTGGATGAAGTATCATAACAACCTAGGGTTCTTCTAGATTTATAGGATTCAAAGGCACTTGAATTTATTAGGAGTTTTCGATTTGCAACTTACGGCTTTAAGGAGCAAACAACACACAACAAGCAACAAAACCTAACTTAACTTGAAACAAGTAAAATCGGGAATATTAGATCAATGGATGAACCATCATCACAACCTAGGGTTCTAGTATATTAATAACAATCTAAGGCACTTGAATGTATTTGGAGTTTTTGATTTGCAACTTAGGGCCACGGAGCCAAGAACACACAAAAAGCAAAATAGGCCAAACATTACTTGCGAAACAAGTAGAATCGAGATAATTAGACCATTAGATGAAGCATCATCACAACCGAGGCTCCTAGTAGATTTATAGGATTCAAAGGCACTTGATTGTATTAGGAGTTTTCGATTTGCAACTTAGGGCTTTAAGGAGCCAACAACACACGACAAGGAACTAGACCCAACTAAACTTGTGAAACAAGTAGAATCGGGAAAATTAGATCAATGCATGAACAAATCGTCACAACCTAGGGTTCTACTAGAATAATAACATTCAAAGTCACTTGAATGTATTAGCGATTTTGATTAGCAACTTAGGGCTTTAAGGAGTCAACAACACACGTAAGCAACTAGACCTAACTAAACTTACGAAACAAGTAGAATCAGAATATTATATCAATGGACGAATCGTCACAACCTAGTGTTCAAGTAGATTAATAAGATTCAAAGTCGCTTAAATGTATTAGGAGTTTTCAATTTGCAACTTAGGGCTTTAAAGAGCCAACAACACACGACAAGCAACATGGCCAAACTTAACTTGCGAAGCAGGTAGAATCAAAGAAGATTGGGTCAATGCATGAACCATCGTCACAACCTCGGCTTCTTGTGGACAAATAAGATTCAAGGCATTTTAATGTATTAGGATTTTTCGATTTGCAACTTTGGGTTTTAAGTAGCCAACAACACACAACAAGCAAAGGCCAAAACTTAACTTGCGAAACAAGTAGAAGCGGGAAGATTAGACCATTGGATGAAGTATCATCACAATCTAAGCTTCTAGTAGATTTCTAAAATTCAAAGGCACTTGAATTTATTAGGAGTTTTCGATTTGCAAGTTAGGGCTTTAAAGGGCTAACAACGGACAACAAGCAACAGGCAAAACTTAACTTGCGAAACAAGTAGAATCAAGGAAGATTAAACCATTGGATGAAGCATCATCACAACCTATGGTTGTAGTCAATTTATATGATTAAAAGGCACGTGAATGTATTAGGAGTTTTTGATTTGCAACTTACGGCTATACGGAGCCAAGAACACACAACAAGCAAATAGGGTAAACATAACTTGCGAAACAAGTAGAATCGGGGACGATTAGACCATTGGATGAAGTATCATAACAACCTAGGGTTCTTCTAGATTTATAGGATTCAAAGGCACTTGAATTTATTAGGAGTTTTCGATTTGCAACTTACGGCTTTAAGGAGCAAACAACACACAACAAGCAACAAAACCTAAGCAACTTGCGAAACAAGTAAAATCGGGAATATTAGATCAATGGATGAACCATCATCACAACCTAGGGTTCTAGTATATTAATAACAATCTAAGGCACTTGAATGTATTTGGAGTTTTTGATTTGCAACTTAGGGCCACACGGAGCCAAGAACACACAAAAGCAAAATAGGCCAAACATTACTTGCGAAACAAGTAGAATCGAGATAATTAGACCATTAGATGAAGCATCATCACAACCGAGGCTCCTAGTAGATTTATAGGATTCAAAGGCACTTGATTGTATTAGGAGTTTTGATTTGCAACTTAGGGCTTTAAGGAGCCAACAACACACGACAAGGAACTAGACCCAACTAAACTTGTGAAACAAGTAGAATCGAGAAAATTAGATCAATGCATGAACGTCGTCACAACCTAGGGTTCTACTAGAATAATAACATTCAAAGTCACTTGAATGTATTAGCGATTTTCGATTAGCAACTTAGGGCTTTAAGGAGTCAACAACACACGGTAAGCAACTAGACCTAACTAAACTTACGAAACAAGTAGAATCAGGAATATTATATCAATGGATGAACGTCGTCACAACCTAGTGTTCAAGTAGATTAATAAGATTCAAAGTCGCTTAAATGTATTAGGAGTTTTCAATTTGCAACTTAGGGCTTTAAAGAGCCAACAACACACGACAAGCAACATGGCCAAACTTAACTTGCGAAACAGTAGAATCAAAGAAGATTGGGTCAATGCATGAACCATCGTCACAACCTCGGCTTCTTGTGGACAAATAAGATTGAAGGCATTTTAATGTATTAGGATTTTTCGATTTGCAACTTTGGGTTTTAAGTAGCCAACAACACACAACAAGCAACAAGGCCAAACTTAACTTGCGAAACAAGTAGAAGCGGGTAGATTAGACCATTGGATGAAGTATCATCACAATCTAAGCTTCTAGTAGATTTCTAAAATTCAAAGGCACTTGAATTTATTAGGAGTTTTCGATTTGCAAGTTAGGGCTTTAAAGGGCTAACAACGGACAACAAGCAACCAGGCAAAACTTAACTTGCGAAACAAGTAGAATCAAGGAAGATTAAACCACTGGATGAAGCATCATCACAACCTATGGTTGTAGTCAATTTATATGATTAAAAGGCACGTGAATGTATTAGGAGTTTTGATTTGCAACTTACGGCTATAATGGGCCAAGAACACACAACAAGCAAATAGGGTAAACATAACTTGCGAAACAAGTAGAATCGTGGTCGATTAGACCATTGGATGAAGTATCATAACAACCTAGGGTTCTTGTAGATTTATAGGATTCAAAGGCACTTGAATTTATTAGGAGTTTTCGATTTGCAACTTACGGCTTTAAGGAGCAAACAACACACAACAAGCAACAAAACCTAAGCGAACTTGCGAAACAAGTAAAATCGAGGAATATTAGATCAATGGATGAACCATCATCACAACCTAGGGTTCTAGTATATTAATAACAATCTAAGGCACTTGAATGTATTTGGAGTTTTGATTTGCAACTTAGGGCCACACGGAGCCAAGAACACACAAAAAGCAAAATAGGCCAAACATTACTTGCGAAACAAGTAGAATCGGAGATAATTAGACCATTAGATGAAGCATCCTCACAACCGAGGCTCTAGTAGATTTATAGGATTCAAAGGCACTTGATTGTATTAGGAGTTTTGATTTGCAACTTAGGGCTTTAAGGAGCCAACAACACCACGACAAGGAACTAGACCCAACTAAACTTGTGAAACAAGTAGAATCGAGAAAATTAGATCAATGCATGAACCGTCGTCACAACCTAGGGTTCTACTAGAATAATAACATTCAAAGTCACTTGAATGTATTAGCGATTTTCAATTAGCAACTTAGGGCTTTAAGGAGTCAACAACACACAATAAGCAACTAGACCTAACTAAACTTACGAAACAAGTAGAATCAGGAATATTATATCAATGGACGAACCGTCGTCACAACCTAGTGTTCAAGTAGATTAATAAGATTCAAAGTCTCTTAAATGTATTAGGAGTTTTCAATTTGCAACTTAGGGCTTTAAAGAGCCAACAACACACGACAAGCAACATGGCCAAACTTAACTTGCGAAGCAGGTAGAATCAAAGAAGATTGGGTCAATGCATGAACCATCGTCACAACCTCGGCTTCTTGTGGACAAATAAGATTCAAGGCATTTTAATGTATTAGGATTTTTCGATTTGCAACTTTGGGTTTAAGTAGCCAACAACACACAACAAGCAACAAGGCCAAACTTAACTTGCGAAACAAGTAGAAGCGGGTAGATTAGACCATTGGATGAAGTATCATCACAATCTAAGCTTCTAGTAGATTTCTAAAATTCAAAGGCACTTGAATTTATTAGGAGTTTTCGATTTGCAAGTTAGGGCTTTAAAGGGCTAACAACGGACAACAAGCAACAGGCAAAACTTAACTTGCGAAACAAGTAGAATCAAGGAAGATTAAACCCTTTGGATGAAGCATCATCACAACCTATGGTTATAGTCAATTTATATGATTAAAAGGCACGTGAATGTATTAGGAGTTTTGATTTGCAACTTACGGCTATCTGAGCCAAGAACACACAACAAGCAAATAGGGTAAACATAACTTGCGAAACAAGTAGAATCGTGGTCGATTAGACCATTGGATGAAGTATCATAACAACCTAGGGTTCTTGTAGATTTATAGGATTCAAAGGCACTTGAATTTATTAGGAGTTTCGATTTGCAACTTACGGCTTTAAGGAGCAAACAACACAACAAGCAACAAAACCTAAAACTTGCGAAACAAGTAAAATCGGGAATATTAGATCAATGGATGAACCATCATCACAACCTAGGGTTCTAGTATATTAATAACAATCTAAGGCACTTGAATGTATTTGGAGTTTTTGATTTGCAACTTAGGGCCACACGGAGCCAAGAACACACAAAAAGCAAAATAGGCCAAACATTACTTACTTGAAACAAGTAGAATCGGAGATAATTAGACCATTAGATGAAGCATCATCACAACCGAGGCTCCTAGTAGATTTATAGGATTCAAAGGCACTTGATTGTATTAGGAGTTTTCGATTTGCAACTTAGGGCTTTAAGGAGCCAACAACACGACAAGGAACTAGACCCAACTAAACTTGTGAAACAAGTAGAATCGAGAAAATTAGATCAATGCATGAACGTCGTCACAACCTAGGGTTCTACTAGAATAATAACATTCAAAGTCACTTGAATGTATTAGCGATTTTCAATTAGCAACTTAGGGCTTTAAGGAGTCAACAACACACAAGAAGCAACTAGACCTAACTAAACTTACGAAACAAGTAGAATCAGGAATATTATATCAATGGATGAACCGTCACAACCTAGTGTTCAAGTAGATTAATAAGATTCAAAGTCGCTTAAATGTATTAGGAGTTTTCAATTTGCAACTTAGGGCTTTAAAGAGCCAACAACACGACAAGCAACATGGCCAAACTTAACTTGCGAAACAGGTAGAATCAAAGAAGATTGGGTCAATGCATGAACCATCATCACAACCTCGGCTTCTTGTGGACAAATAAGATTCAAGGAAAGTAACTTTAATGTATTAGGATTTTTCGATTTGCAACTTTGGGTTTTAAAGCCACCAACACACAACAAGCAACTAGGCCAAACTTAACTTGCGAAACAAGTAGAATGGGAAGATTAGACCATTGGATGAAGTATCATCACAATCTAAGCTTCTAGTAGATTTCTAAAATTCAAAGGCACTTGAATTTATTAGGAGTTTTCGATTTGCAAGTTAGGGCTTTAAAGGGCTAACAACAGACAACAAGCAACCAGCAAAACTTAACTTGCGAAACAAGTAGAATCAAGGAAGATTAAACCACTGGATGAAGCATCATCACAACCTAGGGTTGTAGTAGATTCATAGGATTCAAAGGCACGTGAATGTATTAGGAGTTATCGATTTGCAACATAATGCTATACGGAGCCAAGAACACACAACAAGCAAATAGGCCAAACATAACTTGCGAAACAAGCGAGAATCAAGACAGTTAGACCATTGGATGAACCATCATCACAACCTAGGGTTCTAGTAGATTTATAGGATTCAAAGGCACTTGAATTTATTAGGAGTTTTCGATTTGCAACTTAGGGCTTTAAGGAGCATACAACACACAATAAGCAACTAGACCTAACTAAACTTGCGAAACATGTAGAATCGGGAATATTAGATCAATGGGCGAACAGTCGACACAACCTAAGGTGCGGTAGATTAATAAGATTCAAAGTCACTTGAATTTATTAGGAGTTTTCAATTGTAACTTAGGGCTTTAAAGGGCTAACAATGGACAACAAGCAACGAGGCAAACTTAACTTGCGAAACAAGTGGAATCGGAGAAGATTAAACCCTTTGGATGAAGCATCATCACAACCTATGGTTGTAGTCAATTTATATGATTGAAAGGCACGTAAATGTATTAGAAGTTTTTGATTTGTAACTTAGGGCTATCGTAGCCAAGAACACACAACAAGCAAATAGGGTAAACATAACTTGTGAAACAAGTAGAATCGAGGACGATTAGACCATTGGAAGAAGTATCATAACAACCTAGGGTTCTAGTAGATTTATAGGATTCAAAGGCACTTGAATTTACTAGGAGTTTTCGATTTGAAACATAGGGCTTTAAGGAGCCAACAACACACAACAAGCAACAAGACCTAACTTAACTTGCGAATCGAGTAAAATCAATAATATTAGATCAATGGATGAACCGTCATCACAACTTAGGGTTCTAGTAGATTAATAACAATCTAAGGCACTTGAATGTATTTGGAGTTTTGATTTGCAACTTAGGGCCACAGAGCCAAGAACACACAAAAGCAAATAGGCCAAACATTACTTTGAAACAAGTAGAATAAGGGATAATTAGACCATTGGATGAAGCATCATCACAACCGAGGCTCCTAGTAGATTTATAGGATTCAAAGGCACTTAATTTTATTAGGAGTTTTCGATTTGCAACTTAGGGCTTTAAGGAGCCAACAACACACGACAAGCAATCGACCCAACTAAACTTGTGAAACAAGTAGAATGAGGAATATTAGATCAATGCATTAACGTCGTCACAACCTAGGGTTCTACTAGAATAAAAAGATTCAAAGTCACTTGAATGTATTAGCGTTTTTGATTAGCAACTTATGGCTTTAAGGAGTCAACAACACACGAGAAACAAAAGACCTAACTAAACTTGCGAAACAAGTAGAATCAGGAATATTAGATCAATGGACGCAGTCGTCACAACCTAGAGTTCTAGTAGATTAATAAGATTCAAAGTCACTTAAATGTATTAGGAGTTTTCAATTTGCAACTTAGGGCTTTAAAGAGCCAACAACACACGACAAGCAACAAGGCCAAACTTAACTTGCGAAACAGTAGAGTCAACGAAGATTGGGTCAATGGATGAACCATCGTCACAACCTCGGCTTCTTGTAGACAAATAAGATTCAAGGCACTTTAATGTATTAGGAGTTTTCGATTTGCAACTTAGGGCTTTAAGTGGCCAACAACACACAACAAGCAACAAGGCCAAACTTAACTTGCGAAACAAGTAGAATCGGGAAGACTAGACCATTGGATGAAGTATCATCACAATCTAAGCTTCTAGTAGATTTATAAAATTCAATGGCACTTGAACTTATTAGGAGTTTTCGATTTGCAACTTAGGGCTTTAAAGGGCTAACAACGCACAACAACCAACCAGGCAAAACTTAACTTGCGAAACAAGTGGAATCGGGAAGATTAAACCACTGGATGAAGCATCATCACAACCTATGGTTGTATTCAATTTATTTGATTCAAAGGCACGTGAATATATTAGGAGTTTTGATTTGCAACTTAGGGCTATACGTAGCCAAGAACACACAACAAGCAAATAGGGTAAACATAACTTGCGAAACAAGTAGAATCGGGACGATTAGACCATTGGATGAAGTATTAGAACAACCTAGGGTTCTTGTAGATTTATAGGATTCAAAGGCACTTGAATTTATTAGGAGTTTTCGATTTGCAACTTAGGGCTTTAAGGAGCCAACAACACACAACATGCAACAAGACCTAACTTAAATTGCGAAACGAGTAAAATCGGGAATATTAGATCAATGGATGAACCGTCATCACAACCTAGGGTTCTAGTATATTAATAACAATCTAAGGCACTTGAATGTATTTGGAGTTTTTGATTTGCAACTTAGGGCCACACGGAGCCAAGAACACACAAAAGCAAATAGGCCAAACATTACTTGCGAAACAAGTAGAATCGGGGATAATTAGACCATTAGATGAAGCATCATCACAACCGAGGCTCCTAGTAGATTTATAGGATTCAAAGGCACTTGATTTTATTAGGAGTTTTCGATTTGCAACTTGGGGCTTTAAGGAGCCCAGAACACGACAAGCGGCTAGACCCAACTAAACTTGTGAAACAAGAAGAATCGGGAATATTAGATCAATGCATAAACCGTCGTCACAACCTAGGGTTCTACTAGAATAATAAGATTCAAAGTCACTTGAATGTATTAGCAGTTTTTGATTAGCAACTTATGGCTTTAAGGAGTCAACAACACGAGTAAGCAACAAGACCTAACTAAACTTGAAACAAGTAAAATCATGAATATTAGATCAATGGGACAAATGCCGTCACAACCTAGGTTCTAGTAGATTAATAAGATTCAAAGTCACTTAAAATTATTAGGAGTTTTCAATTTGCAACTTAGGGCTTTAAAGAGCCAACAACACACGACAAGCAACAAGGCCAAACTTAACTTGCGAAGCAGTAGAGTCAACGAAGATTGGGTCAATGGATGAACCATCGTCACAACCTCGGCTTCTTGTAGACAAATAAGATTCGAAGGCACTTTAATGTATTAGGAGTTTTGATTTGCAACTTAGGGCTTTAAGTAGCCAACAACACACAACAAGCAACAAGGCCAAACTTAACTTGCGAAACAAGTAGAATCGGGAAGATTAGACCATTGGATGAACTATCATCACAACCTAGGGTTGTAGTAGATTTATAGGATTCAAAGGCACGTGAATGTATTAGGAGTTATCTATTTGCAACTTAAGGCTATACGCCAAGAACACACAACAAGCAAATAGGCCAAACATAACTTGCGAAACAAGTAGAATCAAGGACGATTAGACCATTGGATGAACCATCATCACAACCTAGGGTTCTAGTAGATTTATAGGATTCAAAGGCACTTGAATTTATTAGGAGTTTTCGATTTACAACTTAGGGCTTTAAGGAGCATACAACACACAATAAGCAACAAGACCTAACTAAACTTGCGAAACATGTAGAATCGGGAATATTAGATCAATGGGCGAACCGTCGTCACAACCTAAGGTGCTCGTAGATTAATAAGATTCACAGTCACTTGAATTTATTAGGAGTTTTCGATTTGCAACTTAGGGCTTTAAAGGGCTAACAATGCACAACACGCAACAGGCAAAACTTAACTTGCGAAACAAGTAGAATCGGGAAGATTAAACCATGGATGAAGCATCATCACAACCTAGGGTGTAGTCAATTTATATGATTCAAAGGCACGAGAATGTTTTAGGAGTTTTTAATTTGCAACTTAGGGCTATACGGAGCCAAGAACACACAACAAGCAAATAGGGTAAACATAACTTGCGAAACAAGTAGAATCGGGGACGATTAGACCATTGGATGAAGTATCATAACAACCTAGGGTTCTAGTAGATTTATAGGATTCAAAGGCACTTGAATTTATTAGGAGTTTTCGATTTGCAACTTGGGGCTTTAAGGAGCCAACAACACACAACAAGCAACTAGACCCAACTAAACTTGTGAAACACGTAGAATCGGGAATATTAGATCAATGCATGAACCGTCGTCACAACCTAGGGTTCTACTAGATTAATAAGATTCAAAGTCACTCGAATGTATTAGCGGTTTTGATTAGCATCTTAGGGCTTTAAGGAGTCAACAACACACAAGAAGCAACTAGACCTAATTAAACTTGCGAAACAAGTAGAATCTGTAATATTATATCAATGGATGAACCATCGTCACAACCTAGGGTTCTAGTAGAGATAAGATTCGAATGCACTTTAATGTATTAGGAGTTTTCGATTTGCAACATAGAGCTTTAAATAGCCAATAACACACAACAAGCAACTAGGCCAAACTTAAGTTGAGAAACAAGTAGAATCGGGAAGATTAGAAGATTGGATGAAGCATCATCACAATCTAAGCTTCTAATAGATTTATAAAATTCAAAGGCACTTGAATTTATTAGGAGTTTTCGATTTGCAACTTTGGGCTTTAAAGGGCTAACAATGGACAACTAGCAACAGGCAAAACTTAACTAGCGAAACAAATAGAATCGGGAAGATTAAACCACTTGATGAAGCATCATCACAACCTGGGGTTGTAGTAGATTTATAGGATTCAAAGGCACGTGAATGTAGTAGGAGTTTTTGATCTGCAACTTAGGGCTATAAGGAGCCAAGAACACACAACAAGCAAATAGGCCAAACATAACTTGCGAAACAAGTAGAATCAAAGACGATTAGACCATTGGATGAACCATTATCACAACCTAGGGTTCTAGTAGATTTATAGGATTCAAGGCACTTGAATTTATTAGGAGTTTTAGATTTGCAACTTAGGGCTTTAAGGAGCATACAACTCACAATAAGCAACTAGACCTAACTAAACTTGAAACATGTACAATCAAGGAATATTAGATCAATGGGCGAACCTGCGTCACAACCTAGGGTTCTAGTAGATTAATAAGATTCAAAGTCACTTAAATGTATTAGGAGTTTTCAATTTGCAACTTAGGGCTTTAAAATGCCAACAACACACGACAAGCAACAAGGCCAAACTTAACTTGCGAAACAGTAGAATAAGCGAAGATTGGGTCAATGGATGAACCATCGTCACAACCTCGGCTTCTTGTAGACAAATAAAATTCAATGCACTTTAATGTATTAGGAGTTTTCGATTTGCAATTTAGGGCTTTAAATAGCCAACAACACACAACAAGCAACTAGGCCAAACTTAACTTGCGAAACAAGTAGAATCTAGGAAGATTAGATCATTGAATGAAGCATCATCACAATCTAAGTTTCTAGTAGATTTATAAAATTCAAAGGCACTTGAATTTATTAGATGTTTTCGATTTGCAACTTTGGGCTTTAATGGGCTAACAACAGACAACAAGCAACTGTGCAAAACTTAACTTGCGAAATAAGTAGAATCGGGGAAGATTAATGATGAGATCCAAAGATCTCATTATGATAACTAAAGACAAGAACAATGAAGATCAAGTTGTGAATAATGCTTCTCAAAATGAGACTCCTTCTCCACCTCATGCACTTGATGGCATGGCTGGTCCCATGACTCGTTTAAGGAAGAAAAGGATGGAAGAATCTTTGTCTAAATTGATCATTCAAGTCCATGACAAAGAAAGGACCAATGCTACCAAAGTTCAGCCCACTTGTTACAACATTTTGCAAGTCTTGGACCTAGATTCAAAAGGGGCTAATTAAGAGAGTTGTTGCTGATTCTTAGCCACTTTATTTGGTCCAAAATAATGCAATTTTCGTTCAGCCCTAGTCCCAAAAGTCAGTCAACAAATCTGCCCAAAATTAGCCCACAATTCAAGTCCAAATTCAACCCACCAAGTGATGAATTTTCAAGACAATTCAAGAAGCTTCTAAGGATCAAAAGCATGGTGAAATGGACAAAATTATGGAGTATTTTGAAGGTCTCATCTGATTTCCTTGGTCAAAATTCAACTAGCAAGTGAAGGGGTGAAGACTAGTCAAAGAATTTAAGTTAGAAGTTTGAAGGTCATTTTGGGGCTGAATTTTTGGACGAATTTCCAGCCATTTTTTGAAAACTTTTTAAGTTGTTTTCTGCATTTTTAATGTTCAGATTAAGAGTTTTAAGTCCAAGAGTCTTTTTGGGTCATAGAGCTTTTCTTGGTCAAAGAGAAGATTTAATGCTAGTCTTGACCAAAAGTTGATTTACTATTTTAATCCTTTTGTAATTTTCAACCTTGGTCCCTCGTGAAACACTATAAATAGGGGCCTTGGTTAAGCATTTAGAATAAGATTTTGAGTAAAAAACTTTTAAGGATTTTCCTTTCTTTACTAGTTTCTTAGTGAGGTTGTTTGAGTCTTGCAAAACTGCTTGCAAAACTTACAAGGCTTATCAACTAAAACTCTTCCTTTTAGTTGTGGCGCCTCTACTCAGCTTTTTCTTTTCCTTTCATAATCCAAAGGTGTTAGGGTCATCCTAGTGTTGTTGGAATTGAAGATTAGAGGTTAGGAATAGTGAATTCAATTTAGCCTTATTATGATTCAAAGGTGATAGGTTTCATCCTATTGTTGTTGGGTCTAGTTTGGTTTGGTTGTTTTTGCTTGGAAGATTTCAAGACTTCTTTCTCCAAGTATGATTCAAAGGTGATAGGTTCAACCCATTGTTGTTGGGTTCATTTGAGATTGATGTTTTGCACTAAATCATTCAGGACGATTCTACAAGTAAATTGAGTCCTTCAGATTCACATCGAATTTATTAGGAGTTTCGATTTGCAACTTAGGGCTTTAAAAGGCTAACAACGGACAACAAGCAAGTGCAAAACTTAACTTGCGAAACAAGTAGAATCGGGAAGATTAAACCACTGGATTAAGCATCATCTCAACCTATGGTTGTAGTCAATTTATTTGATTCAAAGGCACTGAATGTATTAGGAGTTTTGACTTGCAACTTGGGCTATCTGGAGCCAAGAACACACAACAAGCAAATAGGGTAAACATAACTTGCGAAACAAGTAGAATCGGGGACGATTAGACCATTGGATGAAGTATCATAACAACCTAGGGTTCTTGTAGATTTATAGGATTCAAAGGCACTTGAATTTATTAGGAGTTTTCGATTTGCAACTTAGGGCTTTAAGGAGCCAACAACACACAATAAGCAACAAGACCTAACTTAACTTGCGAATCGAGTAAAATCGGGAATATTAGATCAATGGATGAACCGTCATCACAACCTAGGGTTCTAGTAGATTAATAACAATGTAAGGCACTTGAATGTATTTGGAGTTTTTGATTTGCAACTTAGGGCCACGGAGCCAAGAACACACAAAAAGCAAATAGGCCAAACATTACTTGCGAAACAAGTAGAATCGGGATAATTAGACCATTAGATGAAGCATCATCACAACCGAGGCTCCTAGTAGATTTATAGGATTCAAAGGCACTTGATTTTATTAGGAGTTTTCGATTTGCAACTTAGGGCTTTAAGAGCCAACAACACACAACAAGCGGCTAGACCCAACTAAACTTGTGAAACAAGTAGAATCGAGAATATTAGATCAATGCATGAACGTAAATCACAACCTAGGGTTCTACTAGAATAATAAGATTCAAAGTCACTTGAATGTATTAGCGTTTGATTAGCAACTTATGGCTTTAAGGAGTCAACAACACACGAAGCAACAAGACCTAACTAAACATGCGAAACAAGTAGAATGCAGGAATATTAGATTAATGGACGAACTCATCACAACCTAGGGTTCTAGTAGATTAATAAGATTCAAAGTCACTTAAATGTATTAGGAGTTTTCAATTTGCAACTTAGGGCTTTAAAGAGCCAACAACACACGACAAGCAACAAGGCCAAACTTAACTTGCAAAACAGTAGAGTCAACGAAGATTGGGTCAATGGATGAACCATCGTCACAACCTCGCTTCTTGTAGATAAATAAGATTCAAGGCAATTTAATGTATTAGGAGTTTTGATTTGCAACTTAGGGCTTTAAGTAGCCAACAACACACAACAAGCAACAAGGCCAAACTTAACTTGAAACAAGTAGAATCGGAAGATTAGACCATTGGATGAACTATCATCACAACCTAGGGTTGTAGTAGATTCATAGGATTCAAAGGCACGTGAATGTATTAGGAGTTATCTATTTGCAACTTAAGGCTATACGGAGCGAAGAACACACAACAAGCAAATAGGCCAAACATAAGTTGCGAAACAAGTAGAATCAGGGCGATTAGACCATTGGATGAACCATCATCACAACCTAGGGTTCTAGTAGATTTATAGGATTCAAAGGCACTTGAATTTATTAGGAGTTTTCGATTTGCAACTTAGGGATTTAAGGAGCATACAACACACAATAAGCAACAAGACCTAACTAAACTTGAAACATGTAGAATCGGGAATATTAGATCAATGGGCGAACCGTCGTCACAACCTAAGGTGCTCGTAGAATAATAAAATTCAAAGTCACTTGAATTTATTAGGAGTTTTCGATTTGCAACTTAGGGCTTTAGAGGGCTAACAACGGACAACAAGCAACTGGCCAAACTTAACTTGCGAAACAAGTAGAGAATCGGGAAGATTAAACCCTTTGGATGAAGCATCATCACAACCTAGGGTGTAGTCAATTTATATGATTCAAAGGCACGAGAATGTTTTAGGAGTTTTTAATTTGCAACTTGGGGCTATACGGACCAAGAACACACAACAAGCAAATAGGGTAAACATAACTTGCGAAACAAGTAGAATCGGGGACGATTAGACCATTGGATGAAGTATCATAACAACCTAGGGTTCTAGTAGATTTATAGGATTCAAAGGCACTCGAATTTATTAGGAGTTTTCGATTTGCAACTTGGGGCTTTAAGGAGTCAACAACACACAAGAAGCAACTAGACCTAACTAAACTTGCAAAACAAGTAGAATCAGAATATTATATCAATGGATGAACCATCGTCACAACCTAGGGTTCTAGTAGAGCAGATAAGATTCAAGCCACTTTAATGTATTAGGAGTTTTGATTTGCAACTTAGGGCTTTAAATAGCCAACAACACACAACAAGCAACTAGGCCAAACTTAAGTTGACAAACAAGTAGAATCAGGAAGATTAGAAGATTGGATGAAGCATCATCACAATCTAAGCTTCTAGTAGATTTATAAAATTCAAAGGCACTTGAATTTATTAGGAGTTTTCGATTTGCAACTTTGGGCTTTAAAGGGCTAACAACGGACAACTAGCAACTGGCAAAACTTAACTAGCGAAACAAATAGAATCGGGAAGATTAAACCCTTTGGATGAAGCATCATGACAACTGGGGTTGTAGTAGATTTATAGGATTCAAAGGCACGTGAATGTAGTAGGAGTTTTCGATGCAACTTAGGGCTATAAGGAGCCAAGAACACACAACAAGCAAATAGGCCAAACATAACTTGCGAAACAAGTAGAATCAAAGACGATTAGACCATTGGATGAACCATTATCACAACCTAGGGTTCTAGTAGATTTATAGGATTCAAAGGCACTTGAATTTATTAGGAGTTTTCGATTTGCAACTTAGGGCTTTAAGGAACACACAACTCACAATAAGCAACAAGACCTAACTAAACTTGCGAAACAAATAGAATGCAGGAATATTAGATCAATGGATGCAAATGCGTCACAACCTAGGGTTCTAGTAGATTAATAAGATTCAAAGTCACTTAAATGTATCCGAGTTTTCAATTTGCAACTTAGGGTTTTAAAGAGCCAACAACACACTAAAAGCAACAAAGCCAAACTTAATTTGCGAAGCAGTAGAGTCAACGAAGATTGGGTCATTGGATGAACCATCGTCACAACCTCGGCTTCTTGTAGACAAATAAGATTCGAAGGCACTTTAATGTATTAGGAGTTTTCGATTTGCAACTTAGGGCTTTAAGTAGCCAACAACACACAACAAGCAACAAGGCCAAACTTAACTTGAAACAAGTAGAATCGGGAAGATTAGACCATTGGATGAACTATCATCACAACCTAGGGTTGTAGTAGATTTATAGGATTCAAAGGCACGTGAATGTATTAGGAGTTATCTATTTGCAACTTAAGGCTATACGAGCCAAGAACACACAACAAGCAAATAGGCCAAACATAACTTGCGAAACAAGTAGAATCAGGACGATTAGACCATTGGATGAACCATTATCACAACCTAGGGTTCTAGTAGATTTATAGGATTCAAAGGCACTTGAATTTATTAGGAGTTTTCGATTTGCAACTTAGGGATTTAAGGAGCATACAACACACAATAAGCAACAAGACCTAACTAAACTTGCGAAACATGTAGAATCGGGAATATTAGATCAATGGGCGAACCGTCACAACCTAAGGTTCTAGTAGATTAATTACATTCAAAGTCACTTGAATTTATTAGGAGTTTTCGATTTGCAACTTTAGGCTTTAAAGGGCTAACAATGGACAACTAGCAACTGTGCAAAACTTAACTAGCGAAACAAATAGAATCGGGAAGATTAAACCTTTGGATGAAGCATCATCACAACCTGGGGTTGTAGTAGATTTATAGGATTCAAAGGCACGTGAATGTAGTAGGAGTTTTCGATCTGCAACTTAGGGCTATAAGGAGCCAAAACACACAACAAGCAAATAGGCCAAACATAACTTGCGAAACAAGTAGAATCAAAGACGATTAGACCATTGGATGAACCATTATCAAAACCTAGGCTTCTAGTAGATTTATAGGATTCAAAGGCACTTGAATTTATTAGGAGTTTTGATTTGCAACTTAGGGCTTTAAGGAGCATACAACTCACAATAAGCAACAAGACCTAACTAAACTTATGAAACATGTAGAATCGGGAACATTAGATCAATGGGCGAACCGTCGTCACAACCTAGTGTTCTAGTAGATTAATCAGATTCAAAGTCACTTGAATGTATTAGCGGTTTTGATTAGCATCTTAGGGCTTTAGGAGTCAACAACACACAGTAAGCAACTAGACCTAACTAAACTTGCGAAACAAGTAGAATCAGGAATATTATATCAATGGACGAACCGTCGTCACAACCTAGGGTTCTAGTAGATTAATAAGATTCAAAGTCACTTAATTGTATTAGAAGTTTTCAATTTAGAACTTAGGGCTTTAAAGAGCCAACAACACACGACAAGCAACAAGGCCGAACTTAACTTGCGAAGCAGTAGAGTCAACGAAGATTGGGTCAATGGATGAACCATTATCAATACCTCGGCTACTTCTAGACAAATAAGATTCAAAGCACTTTAATGTATTAGGAGTTTTCGATTTGCAACTTAGGGCTTTAAGTAGCCAACAACACACAACAAGCAACAAGGCCAAACTTAACTTGCGAAACAAGTAGAATCAGGAAGATTAGACCATTGGATGAAGTATCATCACAACCTAGGGTTGTAGTAGATTTATAGGATTCAAAGGCAAGTGAATGTATTAGGAGTTATAGATTTGCAACTTAAGGCTTTAAGGAGCATACAACACACAATAAGCAACAAGGGTTCTAGTAGATTTATAGGATTCAAAGGCACTTGAATTTATTAGGAGTTTTCGATTTGCAACTTGGGGCCTTAAGGAGTCAACAACACACAAGAAGCAACTAGACCTAACTAAACTTGTGAAACAAGTAGAATCGAGAATATTATATCAATGGATGAACCATCGTCACAACCTAGGTTCTAGTAGACAGATAAGATTCGAAGGCACTTTAATGTATTAGGAGTTTTGATTTGCAACTTAGGGCTTTAAATAGCCAATAACACACAACAAGGATTAGAAGATTGGATGAAGATTTATAAAATTCAAAGGCACTTGAATTTATTAAACAAGCAAATAGGCCAAACATAACTATAAACAAGTAGAATCAAAGACGATTAGACCATTGGATGAACCATTATCACAACCTAGGGTTCTAGTAGATTTATATTAACTTGCGAAAAATGTAGAATAAAAGATTGGGTCAATGGATGAACCAGCACTTTAATGTATTAGGAGTTTTCAATTTGCAACTTAGGGCTTTAAATAGCCAACAACACACAACAAGCAACTAGGCCAAACTTAAGTTGAGAAACAAGTAGAATCAGAAGATTAGAAGATTGGATGAAGCATCATCACAATCTAAGCTTCTAGTAGATTTATAAAATTCAAAGGCACTTGAATTTATTAGAAGTTTCGATTTGCAACTTTGGGCTTTAAAGGCCTAACAACAACAAGCAACCAGCAAAACTTAACTTGAAACAAGTAGAATCGGGGAAGATTAATGATGAGCTCCAAAGATCTCATTATGATAACTACAAAGACAAGAACAATGAAGATCAAGTTGTGAATAATTCTTCTCAAAATGAGACTCCTTCCTTCTCCACCTCATGCACTTGATGGCATGGCTGGTCCTATGACTCGTTTAAGAAAGAAAAGGATGGAAGAATCTTTGTCTAAATTGATCATTCAAGTCCATGACAAAGAAAGGACCAATGCTACCAAAGTTCAAATTTCACTTGTTACAACATTTTGCAAGTCTAGGACCTAGATTCAAAAGGGGCTAATTAAGTGAGTTGTTGCTGATTCTTAGCCACTTTATTTGGTCCAAAATAATGCAATTTTCGTTCAGCCCAAGTCCCAAAAGTCAGTCAACAAATCTGCCCAAAATCAGCCCACAATTCAAGTCCAAATTCAACCCACCAAGTGATGAATTTTCAAGACAATTCAAGAAGCTTCTAAGGATCAAAAGCATGGTGAAATGGACAAAATTATGGAGTATTTTGAAGGTCTCATCTGATTTCCTTGGTCAAAATTCAACTAGCAAGTGAAGGAGTGAAGACTAGTCAAAGAATTAAAGTTAGAAGTTTGAAGGTCATTTTGGGCTGAATTTTTGGACGAATTTCCAGCCATTTTTTGAAGACTTTTCAAGTTGTTTTCTGCATTTTTAATGTTCAGATTAAGAGTTTTAAGTTTAAGAGTCTTTTTGGGTCATAGAGCTTTTCTTGGTCAAAGAGAAGATTTAATGCTAGTCTTGACCAAAAGTTCAGATTTACTACTTTAATCCTTTTGTAATTTTCAACCTTGGTCCTCGTGAAACACTATAAATAGGGCCTTGGTTAAGCATTTAGAATAATATTTTGAGTAATAAACTTTTAAGGATTTTTCCTTTCTTTACTAGTTTCTTAGTGAGCTAGTTTGAGTCTTGCAAAATTGCTTGCAAAACTTACAAGGCTTATCAACTAAAACTCTTCCTTTTAGTTGTGGCGCCTACTCACTTTTTCTTTCCTTTCATAATCCAAAGGTGTTAGGGTCATCCTAGTGTTGTTGGATTTAAAGATTAGAGGTTGGGAATAGTGAATTCAATTTAGAATTATTATGATAAAAAGGTAATAGGTTACATAATATTGTTGTTAAATCTAGTTTGGTTTGGTTGTTTTTGCTTAGAAGATTTCAAGACTTCTTTCTCCAAGTATGATTCAAAGGTGATAGGTTCATCCTATTGTTGTTGGTTCATTTGAGATTGATGTTTTGCACTAGATCATTCAGGGACGATTCTACTAGTAAATTGAGTCCTTCCTGATTCACATCGAAATTTATTAGGAGTTTTCGATTTGCAACTTAGGGCTTTAAGCTAAAGGGCAAAAATGCACAACAAGCAACCAAGCAAAACTTAACTACAAACAAGTAGAATCGGGAAAGATTAAACCAAACCATTGAAGCATCATCACAACCTATGGTTGTAGTCAATTTATTTGATTCAAAGGCACGTGAATGTATTAGGAGTTTTGACTTGCAACTTAGGGCTAACGGCCAAGAACACACAACAAGCAAATAGGGTAAACTTAACTTGCGAAACAAGTAGAATCGGGGGCGATTAGACCATTGGATGAAGTATCATAACAACCTAGGGTTCTTGTAGATTTATAGGATTCAAAGGCACTTGAATTTATTAGGAGTTTTCGATTTGCAACTTAGGGCTTTAAGGAGCCAACAACACACAACAAGCAACAAGACCTAACTTAACTTGCGAATCGAGTAAAATCGGGAATATTAGATCAATGGATGAACCGTTATCACAACCTAGGGTTCTAGTAGATTAATAACAATGTAAGGCACTTGAATGTATTTGGAGTTTTGATTTGCAACTTAGGGCCACCAGCCAAGCGCACAAAAAGCAAATAGGCCAAACATTACTTGAAACAAGTAGAATCGGGGATAATTAGACCATTAGATGAAACATCATCACAACCGAGGCTCCTAGTAGATTTATAGGATTCAAAGGCACTTGATTTTATTAGGAGTTTTGATTTGCAACTTAGGGCTTTAAGGAGCCAACAACACGACAAGCGGCTAGACCCAACTAAACTTGTGAAACAAGTAGAATCACGGAATATTAGATCAATGCATGAACCGTCGTCACAACCTAGGGTTCTACTAGAATAATAAGATCAAAGTCACTTGAATGTATTAGCAGTTTTTATTAGCAACTTATGGCTTTAAGGAGTCAACAACACTTGATAAGCAACAACACCTAACTAAACTTGCGAAACAAGTAGAATCTGCGAATATTAGATCAATGGACGAATCGTCACAACCTAGGGTTCTAGTAGATTAATAAGATTCAAAGTCACTTAAATGTATTAGGAGTTTTCAATTTGCAACTTAGGGCTTTAAAGAGCCAACAACACACAAGCAACAAAGCCAAACTTAACTTGAAACAAGTAGAGTCAACGAAGATTGGATCAATGGATGAACCATCGTCACAACCTCGGCTTCTTGTAGACAAATAAGATTCAAAGGCACTTTAATGTATTAGGAGTTTTCGATTTGCAACTTAGGGCTTTAAGTAGCCAACAACACACAACAAGCAACAAGGCCAAACTTAACTTGCGAAACAAGTAGAATCGGGAAGATTAGACCATTGGATGAAGTATCATCACAATCTAAGCTTCTAGTAGATTTATAAAATTCAAAGGCACTTGAACTTATTAGGAGTTTTCGATTTGCAACTTAGGGCTTTAAAGGGCTAACAACGGACAACAAGCAAACAGCAAAACTTAACTTGAAACAAGTGGAATCGGGAAGATTAAACCTTTGGATGAAGCATCATCACAACCTATGGTTGTAGTCAATTTATATGATTCAAAGGAACGTGAATGTATTAGGAGTTTTGATTTGCAACTTAGGGCTATACGTAGCCAAGAACACACAACAAGCAAATAGAGTAAACATAACTTGCGAAACAAGTAGAATCGGGGATGATTAGACCATTGGATGAAGTATCACAACAACCTAGGGTTCTAGTAGATCTATAGGATTCAAAGGCACTTGAATTTATTAGGAGTTTTGATTTGCAACTTAGGGCTTTAAGGAGCCAACAACACACAACAAGCAACAAGACCTAACTTAAATTGTGAAACGAGTAAAATCGAGAATATTAGATCAATGGATGAACGTCATCACAACCTAGGGTTCTAGGAGATTAATAACAATCTAAGGCACTTGAATGTATTCGGAGTTTTGATTTGCAACTTAGGGCTATAACGAGCCAAGAACACACAACAAGCAAATAGGCCAAACATTACTTGCAAACAAGTAGAATCGGGATAATTAGACCATTAGATGAAGCATCATCACAACCGAGGCTCTAGTAGATTTATAGGATTCAAAGGCACTTGATTTTATTAGGAGTTTTCGATATGCAACTTAGGGCTTTAAGGAGCCAACAACACACAACAAGCAAATAGACCCAACTAAACTTGTGAAACAAGTAGAATCAGGAATATTAGATCAATGCATGAGCGATCGTCACAACCTAGGGTTCTACTAGAATAATAAGATTCAAAGTCACTTGAATGTATTAGCGCTTTTTGATTGGCAACTTATGGCTTTAAGGAGTCAACAACACAAGAAGCAACAAGACCTAACTAAACTTGCGAAACAAGTACAATCAGGAATATTAGATCAATGGACGAACCGTCGTCACAACCTAGGGTTCTAGTAGATTAATAAGATTCAAAGTCACTTAAATGTATTTGGAGTTTTCAATTTGCAACTTAGGGCTTTAAAGAGCCAACAACACACTAAAAGTAACAAGGCCAAACTTAACTTGCGAAGCAGAGTAGAGTCAGAAGATTGGGTCAATGGATGAACCATCGTCACAACCTCGGCTTCTTGTAGACAAATAAGATTTGAAGGCACTTTAATGTATTAGGAGTTTCGATTTGCAACTTAAGGCTTTAAGTAGCCAACAACACACAACAAGCAACAAGGCCAAACTTAACTTGAAACAAGTAGAATCGGGGAAGATTAGACCATTGGATGAAGTATCATCACAACCTAGAGTTGTAGTAGATTTATAGGATTCAAAGGCACGTGAATGTATTAGAAGTTATCTATTTGCAACTTAAGGCTATACGGAGCGAAGAACACACAACAAGCAAATAGGCCAAACATAACTTGCGAAACAAGTAGAATCAAGGACGATTAGACCATTGGATGAACCATCATCACAACCTAGGGTTCTAGTAGATTTATAGGATTCAAAGGCACTTGAATTTATTAGCGATTTCGATTTGCAACTTAGGGCTTTAAGGAGCATACAACACACAATAAGCAACAAGACCTAACTAAACTTGCGAAACATGTAGAATCAGAGAATATTAGATCAATGGGCGAACCGTCGTCACAACCTAAGGTGCTAGTAGATTAATAAGATTCAAAGTCACTTGAATTTATTAGGAGTTTTCGATTTGCAACTTAGGGCTTTAAAGGGCTAACAATGGACAACAAGCAATCAGGCAAAACTTAACTTGCGAAACAAGTAGAATCAGAGAAGATTAAACCATGGATGAAGCATCATCACAACCTAGGGTGTAGTCAATTTATATGATTCAAAGGCACGAGAATGTTTTAGGAGTTTTTAATTTGCAACTTGGAGCTATACAGCCAAGAACACACAACAAGCAAATAGGGTAAACATAACTTGAAACAAGTAGAATCGGGGACGATTAGACCATTGGATGAAGTTTCATAACAACTAGGGTTCTAGTAGATTTATAGGATTCAAAGGCACTTGAATTTATTAGGAGTTTTCGATTTGCAACTTGGGGCTTTAAGGAGCCAACAACACACAACAAGCAACTAGACCCAACTTAACTTGTGAAACACGTAGAATCGGGAATATTAGATCAATGCATGAACCGTCGTCACAACCTGTGGTTCTACTAGATTAATAAGATTCAAAGTCACTTGAATGTATTAGCAGTTTTGGATTAGCATCTTAGGGCTTTAAGGAGTCAACAACACACGAGAAGTAACTAGACCTAACTAAACTTGCGAAACAAGTAGAATCAGGAATATTATATCAATGGACGAACCATCGTCACAACCTAGGTTCTACTGATGAGATAAGATTCAAGGCACTTTAATGTATTAGAATTTTTCGATTTGCAACTTAGGGCTTTAAATAGCCAATAACACACAACAAGCAACTAGGCCAAACTTAACATGAGAAACAAGTAGAATCGGGAAGATTAGAAGATTGGATGAAGCATCATCACAATCTAAGCTTCTAGAAGATTTATAAAATTCAAAGGCACTTGAATTTATTAGGAGTTTTCGATTTGTAACTTTGGGCTTTAAAGGGCTAACAACGGACAACTAGCAACCAGGCAAAACTTTACTTGCGAAACAAATAGAATCGGGAAGATTAAACCTTTGGATGAAGCATCATCACAACCTGGGGTTGTAGTAGATTTATAGGATTCAAAGGCACGTGAATGTAGTAGGAGTTTTCGATCCGCAACTTAGGGCTATAAAGAGGCAAGAACACACAACAAGCAAATAGGCCAAACATAACTTGCGAAACAAGTAGAATCGAAGACGATTAGACCATTAGATGAACCATTATCACAACCTAGGGTTCTAGTAGATTTATAGGATTCAAAGGCACTTGAATTTATTAGGAGTTTCGATTTGCAAGTTAGGGCTTTAAGGAGCATACACCTCACAATAAGCAACTAGACCTAACTAAACTTGCGAAACATGTAGAATCGGGAATATTAGATCAATGGGCGAACCGTCGTCACAACCTAGGGTTCTAGTAGATTAATAAGATTCAAAGTCACTTAAATGTATTAGGAGTTTTCAATTTGCAACTTAGGGCTTTAAAAGCCAACAACACACGACAAGCAACAAGGCCAAACTTAACTTGCGAAACAGTAGAATAAACGAAGATTGGGTCAATGGATGAACCATCGTCACAACCTCGGCTTCTTGTAGACAAATAAGATTCGAATGCACTTTAATGTATTAGGAGTTTTCGATTTGCAACTTAGGGCTTTAAATAGCCAACAACACACAACAAGCAACTAGGCCAAACTTAACTTGCGAAACAAGTAGAATCAGAAGATTAGATCATTGGATGAAGCATCATCACAATCTAAGCTTCTAGTAGATTTATAAAATTCAAAGGCACTTGAATTTATTAGAAGTTTCGATTTGCAACTTTGGGCTTTAAAGGGCTAACAATGGACAACAAGCAACAGGCAAAACTTAACTTGCGAAACAAGTAGAATCGGGAAGATTAATGATGAGCTCCAAACATCCCATTATGATAACAACAAAGACAAGAACAATGAAGATCAAGTTGTGAATAATGCTTCTCAAAATGAGACTCCTTCTCCACCTCATGCACTTGATGGCATGGCTGGTCCTATGACTCGTTTAAGGAAGAAAAGGATGGAAGAATCTTTGTCTAAATTGATCATTCAAGTCCATGACAAAGAAAGGACCAATGCTACCAAAGTTCAGCCCACTTGTTACTGACATTTTGCAAGTCTTGGACCTAGATTCAAAAGGGCTAATTAAGTGAGTTGTTGCTGATTCTTAGCCACTTTATTTGGTCCAAAGTAATGCAATTTCGTTCAGCCCAAGTCCCAAAAGTCAGTCAACAAATCTGCCCAAAATTAGCCCACAATTCAAGTTCACATTCAACCCAAGTGATGAATTTTCAAGACAATTCAAGAAGATTCTAAGGATCAAAAGCATGGTGAAATGGACAAAATTATGGAGTATTTTGAAGGTCTCATCTGATTTCCTTGGTCAAAATTCAACTAGCAAGTGAAGGGTGAAGACTAGTCAAACAATTAAAGTTAGAAGTTTGAAGGTCATTTTGGGGCTGAATTTTTGGACGAATTTCCAGCCATTTTTCAAGACTTTTAAGTTGTTTTCTGCATTTTTAATGTTCAGATTAATTGTTTTAAGTTTAAGAGTCTTTTGGGTCATAGAGCTTTTCTTGGTCAAAGAGAAGATTTAATGCTAGTCTTGACCAAAAGTTCAGATTTACTACTTTAATCCTTTTGTAATTTTCAACCTTGGCCCTCTTGAAACACCTATAAATAGGGGCCTTGGTTAAGCATTTAGAACCAGATTTTGAGTAATAAACTTTTAAGGATTTTTCCTTTCTTTACTAGTGAGCTAGTTTGAGTCTTGCAAAATTGCTTGCAAAACTTACAAGGCTTATCAACTAAAACTCTTCCTTTTAGTTGTGGCGCCACTACTCAGCTTTTTCTTTTCCTTTCATAATCCAAAGGTGTTAGGTTAATCCTACTGTTGGATTTGAAGATTAGAGGGGTTGGGAATAGTGAATTCAATTTAGCCTTATTATGATTCAAAGGTGATAGGTTTCATCCTATTGTTGTTGGGTCTAGTTTGGTTTGGTTGTTTTTGCTTGGAAGATTTCAAAACTTCTTTCTCCAAGTATGATTCAAAGGTGATAGGTTCATCCTATTGTTGTTGGGTTCATTTGAGATTGATGTTTTGCACTAGATCATTCAGGGACGATTCTACAAGTAAATTGAGTCCTCCCCGGATTCACATCAGAATGTATTAGAAGTTTTCGATTTGCAACTTAGGGCTTTAAATGGCTAACAATGGACAACAAGCAACCGAGCAAAACTTAACTTGCGAAACAAGTAGAATCGGGGAAGATTAAACCACTGGATTAAGCATCATCACAACCTATGGTTGTAGTCAATTTATTTGATTCAAAGGCACGTGAATGTATTACGATTTTTGACTTGCAACTTAGGGCTATACGGAGCCAAGAACACACAACAAGCAAATAGGGTAAACATAACTTGCGAAACAAGTAGAATCGGACGATTAGACCATTGGATGAAGTATCACAACAACCTAGGGTTCTAGTAGATTTATAGGATTCAAAGGCACTTGAATTTATTAGGAGTTTTCGATTTGCAACTTAGGGCTTTAAGGAGCCAACAACACACAACAAGCAACAAGACCTAACTTAAATTGCGAAACGAGTAAAATCGGGAATATTAGATCAATGGATGAACCGTCATCACAACCTAGGATTCTAGTAGATTAATAACAATCTAAGGCACTTGAATGTATTCGAGTTTTGATTTGCAACTTAGGGCTATACGGAGACAAGAACACACAACAAGCAAATAGGCCAAACATTACTTATGAAACAAGTAGAATCGGGGATAATTAGACCATTAGATGAAGCATCATCACAACCGAGGCTCCTAGTAGATTTATAGGATTCAAAGGCACTTGATTTTATTAGGAGTTTTCGATATGCAACTTAGGGCTTTAAGGAGCCAACAACACACAACAAGCGGCTAGACCCAACTAAACTTGTGAAACAAGTAGAATCGAGAATATTAGATCAATGCATAAACCGTCGTCACAACCTAGGGTTCTACTACAATAATAAGATTCAAAGTCACTTGAATGTATTAGCAGTTTTGATTAGCAACTTATGGCTTTAAGGAGTCAACAACACACAAGCAACAAGACCTAACTAAACTTTGCGAAACAAGTAGAATCAGGAATATTAGATCAATGGACGAACCGTCACAACCTAGGGTTCTAGTAGATTAATAAGATTCAAAGTCACTTAAATGTATTAGGAGTTTTCAATTTGCAACTTAGGGCTTTAAAGAGCCAACAACAAGCGACAAGCAATAAGGCCAAACTTAACTTGCGAAACAAGTAGAGTCAACGAACATTGGGTCAATGGATGAACCATCGTCACAACCTCGGCTTCTTGTAGACAAATAAGATTCAAGGCACTTTAATGTATTAGGAGTTTTCGATTTGCAACTTAGGGCTTTAAGTAGCCAACAACACACAACAAGCAACAAGGCCAAACTTAACTTGCGAAACAAGTAGAATCGGGAAGATTAGACCATTGGATGAAGTATCATCACAATCTAAGCTTCTAGTAGATTTATAAAATTCAAAGGCACTTGAACTTATTAGGAGTTTTGATTTGCAACTTAGGGCTTTAAAGCGCTAACAACGGACAACAAGCAACCAGGCAAAACTTAACTTGCGAAACAAGTGGAATCGGGAAGATTAAACCACTGGATGAAGCATCATCACAACCTATGGTTGTAGTCAATTTATATGATTCAAAGGCACGTGAATGTATTAGGAGTTTTTGATTAGCAACTTAGGGCTATCGTAGCCAAGAACACACAACAAGCAAATAGGGTAAACATAACTTGAAACAAGTAGAATCGGGGGCGATTAGACCATTGGATGAAGTATCACAACAACCTAGGGTTCTAGTAGATTTATAGGATTCAAGGCACTTGAATTTATTGGGAGTTTCGATTTGCAACTTAGGGCTTTAAGGAGCCAACAACACACAACAAGCAACAAGACCTAACTTAAATCATGCAAACGAGTAAAATCGTGAATATTAGATCAATGGATGAACCGTCATCACAACCTAGGATTCTAGTAGATTAATAACAATCTAAGGCACTTGAATGTATTCGGAGTTTTGATTTGCAACTTAGGGCTATACGGAGACAAGAACACACAACAAGCAAATAGGCCAAACATTACTTGCGAAACAAGTAGAATCGGGGATAATTAGACCATTAGATGAAGCATCATCACAACCGAGGCTCCTAGTAGATTTATAGGATTCAAAGGCACTTGATTTTATTAGGAGTTTTCGATATGCAACTTAGGGCTTTAAGGAGCCAACAACACACAACAAGCGGCTAGACCCAACTAAACTTGTGAAACAAATAGAGTCGTGGAATATAAGATCAATGCATGAACCGTCGTCACAACCTAGGGTTCTACTACAATAATAATATTCAAAGTCACTTGAATGTATTAGCAGTTTTGATTAGCAACTTATGGCTTTAAGGAGTCAACAACACACAAGAAGCAACAAGACCTAACTAAACTTGCGAAACAAGTAGAATCAGGAATATTAGATCAATGGATGAACAAACGTCACACAACCTAGGGTTCTAGTAGATTAATAAGATTCAAAGTCACTTAAATGTATTAGGAGTTTTCAATTTGCAACTTAGGGCTTTAAAGAGCCAACAACACACAAAAAGCAACAAGGCCAAACATAACTTGCGAAGCAGTAGAGTCAACGAAGATTGGGTCAATGGATGAACCATCGTCACAACCTCGGCTTCTTGTAGACAAATAAGATTCAAGGCACTTTAATGTATTAGGTGTTTTCGATTTGCAACTTAAGGCTTTAAGTAGCCAACAACACACAACAAGCAACAAGGCCAAACTTAACTTGCGAAACAAGTATAATCGGGAAGATTAGACCATTGCATGAAGTATCATCACAACCTAGGGTTGTAGTAGATTTATAGGATTCAAAGGCACGTGAATGTATTAGGAGTTATCTATTTGCAACTTAAGGCTATACAGAGCCAAGAACACACAACAAGCAAATAGGCCAAACATAACTTTCAAACAAGTAGAATCAAGGACGATTAGACCATTGGATGAACCATCATCACAACCTAGGGTTCTAGTAGATTTATAGGATTCAAAGGCACTTGAATTTATTAGGAGTTTTAATTGCAACTTAGGGCTTTAAGGAGCATACAACACACAATAAGCAACAAGACCTAACTAAACTTACGAAACATGTAGAATCGTGGAATATTAGATCAATGGGCGAACCGTCACAACCTAAGGTGCTAGTAGATTAATAAGATTCAAAGTCACTTGAATTTATTAGGAGTTTTCGATTTGCAACTTAGGGCTTTAAAGGGCTAACAAATGCACAACAAGCAACAGGCAAAACTTAACATGCGAAACAAGTAGAATCGGGAAGATTAAACCACCTGGTTGAAGCATCATCACAACCTAGGGTGTAGTCAATTTATATGATTCAAAGGCACGAGAATGTTTTAGGAGTTTTTAATTTGCAACTTAGGGCTATACGGAGCCAAGAACACACAACAAGCAAATAGGGTAAACATAACTTCCAAACAAGTAGAATCGGGACGATTAGACCATTGGATGAAGTATCATAACAACCTAGGGTTCTAGTAGATTTATTGGATTCAAAGGCACTTGAATTTATTAGGAGTTTTGATTTGCAACTTGGGGCTTTAAGGAGCCAACAACACACAACAAGCAACTAGATCTAACTAAACTTGTGAAACACGTAGAATCGTGGAATGTTAGATCAATGCATGAACCGTCGTCACAACTTAGGGTTCTACTAGATTAATAAGATTCAAAGTCACTTGAATGTATTAGCGGTTTTTATTAGCATCTTAGGGCTTTAAGGAGTCAACAACACACAAGAAGCAACTAGACCTAACTAAACTTGCGAAACAAGTAGAATGCAGGAATATTATATCAATGGGCGAACCATCGTCACAACCTAGGGTTCTAGTAGACAGATAAGATTCAAGGCACTTTAATGTATTAGGAGTTTTCGATTTGCAACTTAGGGCTTTAAATAGCCAATAACACACAACAAGCAACTAGGCCAAACTTAACTTGAGAAACAAGTAGAATCGAAGATTAGAAGATTGGATGAAGCATCATCACAATCTAAGCTTCTAGTAGATTTATAAAATTCAAAGGCACTTGAATTTATTAGGTGTTTTCGATTTGCAACTTTGGGCTTTAAAGGGCTAACAATGACAACAAGCAACTGTGCAAAACTTAACTTATAAACAAATAGAATCGGGAAGATTAAACCAATGGATGAAGCATCATCACAACCTGGGTTGTAGTAGATATATAGGATTCAAAGGCTCGTGAATGTAGTAGGAGTTTTCGATCTACAACTTAGGGCTATAAGGAGCCAAGAACACACAACAAGCAAATAGGCCAAACATAACTTGCGAAACAAGTAGAATCAAAGACGATCGCACCATTGGATGAACTATCATCACAACCTAGGGTTCTAGTAGATTTATAGGATTCAAAGGCACTTGAATTTATTAGGAGTTTCGATTTGCAACTTAGGGCTTTAAGGAGCATACAACTCACAATAAGCAACTAGACCTAACTAAACTTACGAAACATGTAGAATCGGGAATATTAGTTCAATGGGCTAACCGTCACAACTTTAGGTTCTAGTAGATTAATAAGATTCAAAGTCACTTAAATGTATTAGGAGTTTTCAATTTGCAACATAGGGTTTTAAAAGCCAACAACACACGACAAGCAACAAGGCCAAACTTAACTTATAAATGTAGAATAAACGAAGATTGGGTCAATGGATGAACCATCGTCACAACCCCGCTTCTTGTAGACAAATAAGATTCGAATGCACTTTAATGTATTAGGAGTTTTGATTTGCAACTTAGGGCTTTAAATAGCCAACAACACACAACAAGCAACTAGCCAAACTTAACTTGAAACAAGTAGAATCGGAAGATTAGATCATTGGATGAAGCATCATCACAATCTAAGCTTCTAGTATATTTATAAAATTCAAAGGCACTTGAACTTATTAGGAGTTTTCGATTTGCAACTTAGGGCTTTAAAGGGCTAACAACAAACAACAAGCAACTCAGCAAAACTTAACTTGAAACAAGTGCAATCGGGAAGATTAAACCACTGGATGAAGCATCATCACAACCTATGGTTGTAGTCAATTTATATGATTCAAAGGCACGTGAATGTATTAGGAGTTTTGACTTGCAACTTAGGGCTATACGGAGCCAAGAACACACAACAAGCAAATAGGGTAAACATAACTTGCGAAACAAGTAGAATCGGGACGATTAGACCATTGGATGAAGTATCATAACAACCTAGGGTTCTTGTAGATTTATAGGATTCAAAGGCACTTGAATTTATTAGGAGTTTTCGATTTGCAACTTAGGGCTTTAAGGAGCATACAACTCACAATAAGCAACTAGACCTAACTAAACTTACGAAACATGTAGAATCGGGAATATTAGATCAATGGCGAAATCATCACAACCTAGGGTTCTAGTAGATTAATAAGATTCAAAGTCACTTAAATGTATTAGGAGTTTTCAATTTGCAACTTAGGGCTTTAAAAGCCAACAACACACGACAAGCAACAAGGCCAAACTTAACTTGCGAAGCAGTAGAATAAACGAAGATTGGGTCAATGGATGAACCATCGTCACAACCTCGGCTTCTTGAAGACAAATAAGATTCGAATGCACTTTAATGTATTAGGAGTTTTCGATTTGCAACTTAGGGCTTTAAATAGCCAACAACACACAACAAGCAACTAGGACAAATTTAACTTGCGAAACAAGTAGAATCGGGAATATTAGATCAATGGATGACCATTTGTGACAACCTAGGGTTCTAGTTGATTAATAAGATTCAAATGCAATTGAATGTATTCGAGTTTACGATTTGCAACTTAGGGCTTTAAAGAGCCATCAACACATAACAATCAACGAGTGAAACTTAACTTGTGAAACAAGTAGAATCGGAAAATTAGATCGATGGATGAACCGTCGTCACAACCCGAGTTGATTAATAACATTCAAAGGCACTTGAATATATTCGGAGGTTTAGATTTAAAACTTAGGCATTTAAATGGCCAACAACACACAACAAGCAACGAGGCCAAACTTAACTTGTGAAACAAGTAGAATCGGAATATTAGATCAATGGATAAACCGTCGTCACAACCCTAGTTGATTAATAAGATTCAAAGGCACTTGAATGTATCCGGAGTTTTTGATTTGCAACCTAGGGCTTTAAAGATCCATCAACACACAACAAGCAATGAGGCCAAACTTAACTTTTGAAACAAGTAGAATCGGGAATATTAGATCAATGGATGAACCGTCATCACAACCTAGTTGATTAATAAGATTCAATGGCACTTGAATGTATTCGGGTTTCGATTTGCAACTTAGGGCTTTAAAGAGCCATCAACACACAACAATAACCGAGGCCAAACTTAACTCGTGAAACAAGTAGAATGGGAATATTAGATCAATGGATGAACCGTTGTCACAACCCTAGTTGATTAATAAGATTCAAAGGTACTTGAATGTATTCGGAGTTTTTGAATTACAGCTTAGAGCTTTAAAAAGCCATCAACACATAACAAACAACGAGGCCAAACTTAACTTGTGAAACAAGTAGAATCTGCGAATATTAGATCAATGGATGAACCGTCGTCACAACCCTAGTTGATTAATAAGATTCAAAGGCACTTGAATGTATTCGAGTTTTGATTTGCAACTTAGGGCTATAATGAGCCAAGAACACACAACAAGCAATAGGACAAACTTAACTTGCGAGAGAAGTAAAACCGAGAATATTAGATTAATGGATGAACAGTTGTCACAACCTATGGTTCTAGTAGATTAATTAGATTCACGGCACTTGATGTATTAGGGTTTTCAATTTGCGACAGGGCTTCAAGAAGCCAACAACACACAACAAGTAACTAGCCTAAACGTAACTTACGAAACAAGTAGAATCAGAATATTAGATCAATGGATGAACCATCGTCACAACCCTAGTTGATTAATAAGATTCAAAGACACTTGAATGTATTAGGAGTATTCGATTTGCAACTTTGGGCTATACGAGCCAAGAACATGCAATAAGCAACTAGCAACTAGGCCAAACTTAACTTGCGAAACAAGTAGAATCAGCAAATTAGACCAATGGATGAAGTATCAACACAACCTAGGGTGCTAGTAGATTAATAGGATTGAAAGGCACTTGAATGTATTAGGAGTTTTGATTTGCAACTTAGGGCTTTAGGAGCTAATGACACACAACAAGTAACTAGCTCAAACATAACTTGCGAGGCAAGTAGAATCGGGAATATTAGATCAATGGATGAACCGTCGTCATAAACTAGGGTTCTAGTTGATTAATAAGATTAAAAGGCACGTGAATGTATTCGGAGTTTCCGATTTGCAACTTAGGGCTTTATAGAACCAACAACACACAACAAGCAACGACGCCAAACTTAACTTGTGAAACAAGTAGAATCCAGAATATTAGATCAATGGATGAACCGTCGTCACAACCCTACATGATTAATAAGATTCAAAGGCACTTGAATGTATTAGCGCTTTCGATTTGCAATTTCGGCTATACGAGCCAATAACACACAACAAGCAACTAGGCCAAATTTAACTTTCAAACAAGTAGAATCACGGAATATTAGATCAATGGATGAACCGTTGTCACAACCTGGTTCTAGTATATTAATAAGATTTAAAGGTGCTTAAATGTATTAGGAGTTTTCGATTTGCAACTTGGGGCTTTAAGAAGCCAACAACGGAAAACAAGTAACTAGGCCAAAGTTAACTTGCGAAACACGTAGAATCGTGGAAAATTAGATCAATGGATAAACCGTTCTCACACCTAGGGTTCTTGAAGAATAATTAGTTTCACGGGCACTTGAATGTATTAGGAGTTTTCGATTTGCAACTTAGGGCTTCAAGGAGCCAACAACACACAACAAGTAACTAGCCCAAACATAACTTGAAACAAGTAGAATCTGGGAATATTAGATCAATGGATGAACAATCGTCACAACCTATGGTTTTAGTTGATTAATAATATTCAAAGGCACTTTAATGTATTCAAGTTTTCAATTTCCAACTTAGGGCTTTAAAGAGCCAACAACAAATAAAAACAATTACGCCTAACTTAACTTGTGAAACAAGTGAATCCGAATATCTAATCAATGAATGAAATGTCGTCACAACCCTAGTTGATTAATAAAATTGAAATGCATTTGAATGTATTCGTAGTTTTCGATTTGCAACTTAGGGCTATACAGAGCCAATAACACACAACAAACAACTAGGCCAAACTTAACTTGCAAACAAGTTGAATCAGAATATTACATCAATGGATGAACCGTTATCACAACCTAGGGTTCTAGTAGATTAATAAGATTTACAGCACTTGATTGTATTGGGAGTTTTCGATTTGCAACTTAGGACTTCAAGGATCCAACAATAGACAACAAGAAACTAGCCTAAACATAACTTGCGAAACAAGTAAAATCTGGGAAAATTAGATCAATGGACTAACCATTCTCACAACCTAGGGTTCTAGTAGATTAATAAGATTTACAGCACTTAAATGTATTAGGAGTTTTCGATTTGCAACTTAGCGCTTCAAGGAGCCAACAAGAGACAACAAGTAATTAGCCTAAACTTAACTTGAAACAAGTAGAATCAGGAAAATTAGACCAATGAATGAAGTGTCAACACAACCTAGGGTTCTAGTAACGGCCAAACTTAACTTGTGAAACAAATAGAATCCGGGAATATTAGATCAATGAATGAACCGTCCTCACAACCCTAGTTGATTAATAAGATTCAAAGGCACTTGAATGTATTAGGAGTTTTCGATTAGCCACTTGGGCTATACGGAGCCAAGAACACACAACAAGTAACTAGGCCAAACATAACTTGCGAAACAAGTACAATGCAGAATATTACATCAATGGATGAACCGTCACAACCTAAGGTTCAAGTTGATTAATAAGATTCAAAGGCACTTAAACGTATTCGAGTTTTCGAATTGTAACTTAGGGCTTTAAAGAGCCAACAACACACAACAAGCAACGAGGCCAAACTTAACTTGTGAAACAAGTAGAATCTGAATATTAGATCGATGGATGAACCATCGTCACAACCCTACTTGATTAATAAGATTCAAAGGCACTTGAATGTATTAGGAGTTTTCAATTGCAACTTAGGGCTTTAAAGAGCCAACAACACGCAACAAGCAACGACCAAACTTAACTTGTGAAACAAGTAGAATCCGAATATTAGATCAATGAATGAACCGTCCTCACAACCCTAGTTGATTGATAAGATTCAAAGGCACTTGAATGTATTAGGAGTTTTCAATTAGCCGCCTGGCTATACGAGCCAAGAACACACAACAAGCGGCCAAACAAACTTAACTCTCAAACAAGTAGAATCAAGGAATATTAGATCGGTGGATGAACGCTTTCACAACCTAGGTTTCTAGTAGATTAATAAGATTCACAGCACTTGAATGTGTTACGAGTTTTCGATTTGCAACTTAGGGCTTCAAGGAGCCAACACACAACAAGTAACTAGCCCAAACTTAACTTGCGAAACAAATAGAATATGGGAATATTAGATCAATGGATAAACCGTCACAACCTAAGGTTCAAGTTGATTAATAAGATTCAAAGGCACTTGAATGTATTCGAGTTTTCGATTTGCAACTTAGGGCTTTGAAGAGCCATCAACACACAACAAGCAACGAGGCCAAACTTAACTTGCGAAACAAGTAGAATCCGGGAATATTAGATCAATGAATGAACCGTCCTCACAACCCTAGTTGATTAATAAGATTCAAAGGCAATTGATTGTATTAAGAGTTTTCGATTAGCCACTTGGGCTATACGGAGCCAAGAACACACAACAAGCAACTAGGCCAAAGATAACTTGCGAAAAAAGTTGAATCAAGGTATATTAGATCAGTGGATGAACCGTTGTCACAACCTAGGGTTCTAGTAGATTAATAAGATTCACAGCACTTGAACTGTACCAAAAAATCTGAAAATACCTCTAATTACATTTGAAAAATATTTCCAACTAAAATTTAAACTATTACAAGCCAAAAGGTCATAACAATATTTTCAAAATTACAATTTGCATTAGAAAACAGTGTTGAATGTTCCGAGCAAAGCTTCTGTCATGTTGTATGCTTCTATTAGTGCTTCCCAATGCTTGGTTTGAAGTTTGACACCTTTTAGCAAATCATGATAAGATATCTAACAAACTCAAAATGAAAGATCATGCCTCGATTATCATTTTTATGAAAGCTTCCTATTCTTCCAAGTACATTGATTCTGCTTTATTTGTTCAATCTCTCTTACTTAAAGGCAAGGAGTCAAGGACTATTATTGGAGGTAACAAAGAAAACCAACCTTGGAGTTCTTTGAATGATTTTAGCAATCAACTCCGCTTCTTGACCCATAAATAAGTAACGAAAAGTTTCCAAGAAAGCAAGTTGTCTTGGTGAAAATATGCACATGAACCACCAACATGTTGTGATAAGGCTACCAATAAATCCATTACATTTTCTTGAAATAACAACTCTAAGAACCTATCCCTGGGATAAGAACTCGATGGTGATCCACCGCCTTTTCATGGTTGATATTTCTTGAATGGCTAGAAGATTTCAAAGCGAGTAAGCACTAGCTGGACTAGCTTCCAGTCATCTTCTGAATGATTCACTAGTTAACAGAATTAGTCATCGAGTATAAGGTGTAAAAGCAACTAACAACAATCACAAGAAACATAAAGCGTAATCATAAGACTAAGAAAACCATCGAGTTCACTCTAATCGCAAAAACAAAACCTTGAATTCATTACCAAATTCCAAGAACGATAGAATAATAATATGAGGCCCCATTGAAAATAATACAGAGAACATCTCTTGCCTATCCAAATTCTCCAAGCTTCTCCAAAAGAGATATCACCGAACAATATTATCAACATAATAGCTAATTTTACTCCCCAAAGGTACTCAATCAGCGATATCATTGGATGTAGGTTCAATAGGCATGGTGAGAAAAACCAAAACCTTCACCGCAGAATCAAGAAACTTCCAATGAGAAATTAAAAGACAAAATACACAAACAAGAAAAAATCCAAAAACAATGTAAATTCCACCTGCATTTAGGACTAAATTATGGTCGTCTTGGCAATACTCAATAAAGGATAAATAAGAACAACAAATAACAGTCCAATTTTATCATGTACTTGGTTGTTATAATGGGATCATTAATAGCCACCAGCTCAACATCATCCCTTTGCAAGATCACTCTAGCAACCAAATGCCCGAACCTTCCAAATCCTGCTCATAAAACCAACAAAATCACAAAAATCACTCCTCCATTGCAAAACAAAGAGAAACCAAGAGTTTACATTAGTAGATCGATAGATTTTACAAAATTTTGGCAAGAATTTTGAAAGAATTTTGGCAAAAGTGAGAGTGAAAGAGGGTGCGGCGCTAGATTGAAAGAAAGAGAGACACGACGTATTTAGGGTTGTTATAGTATACTTTCAATTTTACAAAATTACCCTAATATAATTCTACAAATTACTAAATAGTAAATGAGTTAAACAGGTCAACCCCTCAACCCGTGGGTCAACACGAACACGACCCATTTATTTTTCGTGTTAATCGTGTCCAACCCGATTTCACCCAAACTGTTAAAGGGTGGACTGTGCACTGTAATTACGTGTTAGTTTCGTGTCGTGTTTTCGTGTCATGTCGCAAATTGCTGCCCATACTAGGAAGTGGATATTTGAACACTTCTTGAACCCAAATCCAAACTCATAATGATGTGCCAAAAATGATGACCAATATAGACTTGGGATTGCATCACTATCTTCTACAACTAAGGGAGCATTCCCTCACCATCCAATTTTTCCTTGGTTGGATAAGTCCCATCATCTTGTAAGGTCATAACCCTCTTATTAGGACACGGATAAGCAATGTGTCCTTGCCAAAATACTTGAAGCACGTAAGGACTCGGTTCTAACCGGCTTTTGGTAATCCTTAGGCTTCTTGGCCAGCTTGGTTTGCTTAGGACATTAGACTTCTCGAGTCACACTTTTCCTTTTTGGCTCCAATTAGACTTCCAAGTTGATGAACTTTTGGTTACATACCCTTTGCCATCCTCTTCTTTTCAATTGCCTTTCCACTTTTTGAATATATGTACCATCTTTTCAATGTTGAGGTAATATTGAAGTTTCACAAAATTGGCAGTGATTAGGTTTTGCCCTTGCAAAAATCGGGTCAATGTCACTTCACGATTATCCTCCACATGGGTTTTAAGCATAACCATCCATCTCCGTAGTACTCATCTACGGATTTTGAGCCTCGTCATATCCCTTGCAACTTTTGATATAGTTCCCTATAATAATTCATGGGAACAAATCTTGACAAGAATCCAGGAGCTATTAAACCAACTCACCAAGCATTCGACCCACCGTGACATATTATAGTGCCTGATGATGAGAGTTAGGCCTAAACAATTTCAAGAAACCTTAAATGATTTAATCCATGACATTCAAGCCCATCAATCATGTGGCTCAAAACATGAATAGTACATGAACAGTCCGTGAATAGTTTTTAATGAACGAGAGATAGTGCCAAATTTAATCCATGACATACAAACCGGTCAATAATGTGGCCCAAAACATGATAGTACATGAACAGACCGTGAATAGTTTTTAATGAACAGTAGATAGTGCCAGATTTAATCGATGACATTCAAGCCCATCAATCATGTGGCTCAAAACATGAATAGTACATGAACAGTCCATGAATAGTTTTTCATGAACAGTAGATAGTGCCATGAATAGTGACAAATAGGGTTTTCTTGTTTTATTTTCTTTTTATTTGTAAGGCTGCCCTTTAATCAATTAAAGGAAACTACTCTTTAGAATTATATTAGAGTTAGAATTTTAGTTGTTACCTTTTAACACATTTTGATACTCTATCAATATAGGCCATTTGGCCAACACCTCAATAAACAAGTTGATAATTATTTTGTGGCATTACGTTGTTGAGAGTTTGAGCAAATCAATCTCTTCGCTCTTTCAAAGAACAAAGAGCTTATCAAACTTGACCAGTTGTGGTACCTTTAAGTCTTATCAATCTAGTAGAACCCAAGGTTGTGACGACGCTTCATCCATCTGTCTCAATTTCACCGATTCTAGTGATTTTGTAAGTTAAGTCTTGGGTCCTTGTTGTTCACTTGTTGTATATTGCTAGCTCTTTATTGCTATGAGGTGCACATTAGTTTAATTTCAGAGCTCTAGGAATAATGTCAAAAGAAGGACTAGCTCTAATTGACCAAAAGACTCTTTAAGATTGGACGAAGCACATGAGCCGAAGATATTCCAATTTGGGTGATCAACTTGAGGTTTTGTAATTAAGGCTTCAATCCAATGATGATAAGATGTAGCAATTGGAAAACACTTTTCGTGAATGTATGAGATCCATCACTAAGTCACCGCAAGGATGTCAAGTCTAGAAAGAAAAGTCCTTCAAGTTCGACATTAGAGAAAAGTCCAATAGGCTTCAATGTCCCCTAGAAGTCAAAACCAAGTTGATACAAGTGACAAAATTTTGGGAAGTATAAAATGGAAATTCCAGCCTTCCAAGGTAGGGAACAAGCACTTACTACCTTGAAGTCTATGCAATCGTAGTAATTAATGAAAGATCATCGAATGGAGAAGAAGCATTAGTGACCATGAGATCGCTTAGTGTTCAAACCGTGAAAATGATGAGCAAAGGGAGAACATCTGCCAAGAACAAGTTTATGAGGATCAACCCCAGATTAGCAATGAAAAGAAAAAGGTTGAGGAGGAAGAAGAGCATAATGCCTCAAATAGGGAAAATCCAATGAGGGGGTTTTATCAAAACCAAGAGCCTGAACCAGTTGATAATGTTTTGACTGTTCAAGCCGTAAATATGCAAGCCAAAGATGACAATTTTCCACACCTTGATTTTGTGATCGGCGAAAGACAATTTTCCCTGGCCAAACTATCCTTCTGCTCCTAAGGTGGTCACAGATGTTATTTCCCCCCAAGAGTGTTGTTGAAGATTCAAGGACAAATCCTTTCAAGAAAATGGGGAATGATGCAAATCCAAGAGCTGTTCAACCTACATAATGGGAATCCAGGAGCTGTTCGCCATACTCGCCAAGCATTCAACTCGTCGTGACATATTATAGGGCCAGATGATGAGAGCTGGACCTAAACGGCTTCAAGAAATCTTAAATGGTTTAATCCATGACATTCAATTCAATCCCATCAAGCATGCAACCCAAAATGCGATAGTACCCGTGAACATTCCGTGAATATTATTTTTTATGGATCATATTGATAGTCCGTGAATAAAGGCGAATAGGGTTTTCTTGTTTTATTTCCTTTTATTCGTAAGATTGCCCTTTAATTAATGAAAGGAAACTAGTTGCCTCCTAAGAATTATATTAGGGTTAGAATTTTAGTTGTTGCCTTTTAACACATTTTTGTACTTTATAAATATAGGCCATTTGGGCAACACCTCAATGGACAAGTTGAGAATTATTTTGTCACATTACGTTCTTGAGAGTTTGAGCGAATCAATCTCTTCATTCTTTCAAAGAATAATAGGCTTATCAAATTTGACCAATTTGTGGTGCCTTTGAGTCTTATCAATCTAGTAGAACCCTAGATTATGGTGATGCTTCATCCAACGGTCTCAATTCCACCGAGTCTAGTGATTTCACAAGTTAAGTTTTGGATCCTGCTCACTTGAAATTGCTGGCTCTTTATTGCCGTGAGGCGCACATCAAATCTTTTCTACATTACTCTTCTTCTCTTCCCATTTGTTGATTGGTAGATCTTCATATCTTTTCCTCGATTGTACAAGTTGATCCCACCACACCAATGCATAGTCAACAAACTCTACAACTATCACTTTTACTTTCTTTTCTTTAGAGTGGTTGTAGTATCCTTGACCTTCTTCTTCCACTCAAGATATGCTTTGAGGTCAATTTTCCTATGGAATGGTGGTATTTTCATTTTGATGTTTCCTAGCTCTCGGTCTTAGTTTTGAGTACCCTCTCTTTTGTTTTGCTATTCGAGGCTTTGAACTCTTATCCTCCTCCTCAAAGAACTTGGGGCTTTGCTATATTCATTCAAATTGTGAAGCTATTCAAGCCCCTTATGACGCTTTATTCTTTCATTGATGGACTCCATCATAAAACTCATTCTTCCTATGTGTTCTTTCAATGTCTTATGCTTAGGATTTTACTTTGGTGCTTCGGCTATAGTGATTTTAATTGCTGAAGAACAAAATCAGAATTAATTTTTTGTAGTGAATCAAAAATGGCACATAGCGAATTTCATAAGTTTTATTTGCTCCAACGATCCTTACGAAGTGATTTCAAACTGGTCGTGAAGCGTTTTACCTTTTACCAGGAGTGGATGATCTTTCTTGTGTGGAGTTGTTTGCTCGTCGAATCACAGCAACACCTAAAAGAGCCTTGCCTCTATGGTATTCACAAAATTCTCTCTAGGTCCCAAGTTAATTGTCACACAATTAACTAGGGAAGAAGTAGCAAAAGAACTGTTGGTGCTAGCCTGGAACTTTGCTTTCGATTTTCGTGCTTAGAAGCTTCTCCAACCTTCGGTTTTTCTTTCTTTTCCCACACAAGAAGCATCTATTTTTCCTTCTAAAGAACAGAAGAGAGGCTTCTTATGTTCTTGCAAACTCAACTGCAATTCTTCTCAAGAAAAGGTCAAGAGATTTTGCTAAAGACAAGAAGAGAGGTTCGATTATTCTTGGCTGAAATTTTTCTCAGAATTTTTCTTTCTCAAAGAAAATAGCTTTGGCTTTCTTGCAGTGAAAAACATGAGTACTTGATTCACATGTTAGGGTTGAAGGATGTAGAAATTATAATTCCAAATTTATAGAAAATTGATTAGGGTCAAACTTCTTCTAAAGAGTTTTACTTAAACTCCAAGTTCTAATCTATTTTGGAACTTTCTAAATTTCAGCTTTCCAAATTCCATTAGTTGCCAGAACAAGAATTCCATTCTTATTTTTCTTCTAATTTTTTGCCATTACATGAATTAATACATTCAAAACTATTTCATATTTATTAACACAAAATAAAACCATTTAGAAACTAAACCAAATACCGATTTAAATCTAAACCTTTTAGAGTCCCATTCATAATAGGATTCTTAAACTAACCAAAATTCATCACATGAATTTTATACTTCTTTTGGATACGATCTAAGTGTGTGATCCAATAAGTTCTTATAATGCTGACAATGACATAAAATCTATTTAATGCCATAAACATTGAGCTGTGTCTAGCAACACATCAATGTTACCCAAGTTATAAAAATACTAGTAATTCGAAATTACTTTTCTTGTGATAGATGTTACCATGTAATTCAATCCCTTTGCCCTAAATATCTTGATTGAACACAAGCCATAGAGTGTCACACTCGCATTGTTTAATTTTTGCATTTCTTGATTCCCAAGTAGACACATCTAAGCAAATGAGCTCGATATCAAATATCGATTCATTTGAGCACGGCCATGCATTTTATGGTCTCAATTTATCAAGGGGCCCAAAAATATCACTCCTGTTATATAGGAGGGGCAAATCCTATCTTGATCACTCAACATCCCACTACATGATTCATTACATATCCAATTGCCACTTTTATAGTTCACCCTGTTACGGGTAACATTTAGTAGCATCAAAACATGCAACTACTCATGTTAGGATCTCTGGTAACCTCAAGTCTAAGGATTACTTATACCATTATCACTATGAGAAATGCTTATGACACTTCATATAATAACCCATGTAGCATTTCTCATGGCGAGTCGATCCAGTACATAGTTCTCTAACATGTACCCATGTGTTGACTTGATATCTCATATCATGACACATTTCATCAGTCATTACACATACTAGTCTTAATGCATTATCATTGTCCCTTTAATGATAATACTTGACTAGGGATTGTTTTAGAATAATTGAATTCTAAGGACATTATTATATTTATTCATAATACGCAGATATGAAATTAAATATAATAATAAATTGCCATAGACTATAAACGTTATGATATATATATATATATATATATATATATATATATATATATATATATATGCCCAAACAATCATCACATTATTGGTCTTGGGCATAATCCAACAAAAATATCCTGAAAATTTCCTTCTCCTATATATTCTAAAGCCACTCTATTATCACCAACGTATCACTCAAAAATGGGTTTTTTCAATGATGAATATTACTCTTACCATTTTCCTCTTGGATTCACAAGCAAAGTCTTATTCAAACTCAACTCAAGAGCTACTCTTGGTTAGACCAAATGGAACAATTAACTTGTAGAATGCCAAGGAAAATCAACCCCAATTTAGTGTACAAGAGGCCAAAGCAAATAAACAAGTCTCAAAGAAAACACAATAAGCACTTTTGAGAGTTGGGGTTTTAGATGGAAAATTTGCAAAAATAGCACTTTTGGTGAAGACATTTGCAAATATAGCATTAAGACGATATTCCTTGCAAAGACAAAGACTTTGTGGGTCTTAACTCTAGCAAAAAGACGACAATGCCCATTTGTTCGCAAACAAACGCTGAATATTTCGCCCCTAAATAAAGAACTCCATCCGATCGAACGGGTCAGAATGGCCAATTATCCTTCATCCTTCATCAATCAACAACCCTTCGAGATCAAGTCATGGTCATCTACGGTGAAACCATTGCATGCACATGAGCAACACAAAACCGACGAACCAAAAAAGGTTAGCGAGAACACCAAATTGGATGAACTAGACATATATCCTTCATCTTTCATTTGATTTGTATTTGCTATCTCACCGTGTATGACATGGGAGTGATAGTCGAACTGGTTTGAACGAGCAAGGTGGGAGCAAATGTCGATAAATATGTCAACAAACGTGTTGATGAAGGCTATAGAAGAACATATGTCGATTTATATGTCGACTAATATGTCAACATAAATGTTGACTTTTATCAACATAAAATGTGTCAATCAATATGTCCACTAAAATGTCGTAAAAATATGTCTATAAATCACGATTCGTTTGTATAAATCTATCGATAAAATTATTGAACTCATATCGATAAAAATGTCGACAAATATGTTGAGAACTACATTATTTTAAGGTGCCTATAGTGTGGAGATATTGAAATTGAGATATGAGTTTGACAGTTATTGAGGCTAGTTGGTTGAAAGGAATGAAATTCTGGCCCACTTGAAAAGACATTTCATTTCCCCATATGAGATAATGCTCATACCCCCAATTTGGGTATGGAAGTTAGATATGAGTTTGTTAATAATTATTTTAATTAATTTAATAATTAATTAATACTAATTAATTAATTAATATTAATTATTATAATTAATATAAATTTATTTATTATTAACTTATTATTATTAAAAGTAATAATAAATTAATTAATCAAGATTAATTTAATTAACCATTCATTTACTTAATATTATTAATTAATAATTAATTAATCTCATTTTATTAATAGTAATTATTATAATTAATTTATAAATATTTAATTGATAATATTAATTAATTGCTAATTAAGTAACTAATACTAATTAATTAATTAATATTGGTTATTATAATTAATACTAATTAATTAACTAATACTAATTAAGTAAGTTTGGACAAAAAAATACTAATTAAGTAATTAATATAAATTAATTTCTTATTAATTTATTATTATTAAGTAATAATAAATTAACTAATTAAGATTAATTTAATTAATCAATCATTTACTTATAATTAATATGAATTAATCTCATGATCTAATATTAATTATTACAATTAATATTAATTAATTACTTAAGATTAATTTTAATCAATAATATTTTTATTAATAATTAATTAATTTAATATTATAATAAATAATTAACTAATAATAACTAATTAATTAATACTAATTATTACAATTAATTTATAATCATTTCCATTCCCAGACAAATCAACCACCATTATTAGTAATCATTCCCATTCCCCAACACAAACCAACCAGCACAATTATAACGAAACACCCCGCTATCATTCTCTACTACCATCATTTCCATTACCTCTCCCATTTCCCGCCATAACCATGCACCCCTAAATGTGGGATTGAAAATGTCTCTGACCATTCCATATGCACGATAAAAAGAATGTATTTCTTTTATCAACAAATGTATTGTTCGTATTAATAAAACAGCATGTATGGTTGATTTGGTTGCATAATTATATTAACTATTCGTGGGAACAAAAAATATAAATTAGGCAATTCTTATGGAAGTGAATAACTATAATATTGAATAATGAATATCACAAAATGTCATCACTTTCTATCCCAACAAAAGAATGCATTAGATCAAGTTTGCCGGTTGTGTTCGCTCTCTCCGCATCGACCACATTTCTTTGTGACTTTCTGCTCGCCTATTGACGGAATTCTATGTTTCTTGCGCCTACCACTCTTAGCCCTTGGTTCCGGTGGTGATAGTTGTACCGCTAAGACTTCTTCGCGCACAATCCAATCTTTAGGATCACATACCGGCATAATAGATTCAACATAAGTAGCTAAAAGTACATTTGTGTGATAAAGTGTCTAGCATAGGGTTCGAGGGTTAATTTGTCAGCGACGAGCTGTGTCTAATGCATGAACACAAGGGATTTGGTCCATATGAAACACTCAACAGTGCACGCTTATTGAAACAAATCAACCGTAGCATTCCGATTTGCAATGTCTCGTACACACCATCGGTGTTTATCGACTAGTTCAACAACATAGGCTTTGCTTCTCTCATTCGATGCAATTTCCTCTTAAATGTATGGGATTGTCGGTTTTCTCATCTCGCTAGCACTGCACGCCTTTCATGGCTACCACATCTAGAGTGTGTTCTCATGTACTCAACCAAAGCATGAATAGATAATTCCCAAGCATCTTTCAACAAGGCATTCAAACATCCCACAATGTTGGTCGTCATTATTATATACCGCCTTCCGCGAATGTGCCCTTGACCAACATTCAAACCCGACTTCCTGCAAGTACGTGCTTACCCATGAATTTTGCAATAAAGTAGTTAGAACAAATGATTGAATTCTCAAACACTGACACCTTTGCAGCCTTAAAGTATAATAGGATCACGTCTTCTTTTTGAACTTTGCTCTTAGGTTGTTGCTCAAATGATAAATACATGATCCATGAAATGAATTTGAAAAACATTTGCAATGCTCTTATACTAAATGTAAACAAACACCAAGCCATTCATATCATCACCGATTGCATCCTTTAGCTTTTGTAAAAACCAATCCCATGAATCGTCATTTTCTAATCAACAATGCCCCATCCGACAGATAGACTTGGTTTTACCATCCATGCACGCTGCCATGATTAATGACCCGTGATATTTTCCTTTCAAAAATAAGCACCCACCATAACAACCGGTCGCATGTGGTTGAGAAATCCACGAATTGAAGCACCAAATGCGAAAATAAATACTTGAATCTTTCGCCTTCTTCAATACTCACCAGAATGTGCCTGTGTTTATTTCATTCATAACATATAAATATGATGGCAGATCCTATATGTACCCTTATAATTCCTCTTACTTCATGCAATGCACTTTCTCTCAATCACCAAGTCTTATTGTATGATAGTTCACACCCAACTCCGAATGAATATCACGATGATTTCCATGGTCTATATAGATGACAAACGTCCGTGTACTTGCACTTGATTCACGATCCAATTACTTTGTTGCATTCCTATTGATTGTCGATTGAACCAACGAATTGATATGTATTGGTGTTGACATATTTAGTTATCTTCCATGCAGATGAATTCCCAATCGCCGCTACATTCAACATCCATTTGTAATTTCCAGCCTTACACCTTAAGTACTATGCCTTGCAAAGGGCCCTTACAACTATCCACTCAAAAAATGTTTCACGGCAAGTATGGACATCCTCATAAACAAATGCTTCCTTGTCTCGAATACCTCCTTGACCGTAAAATCTACCAACGTAGATAAACAATCCAAGAAGATGCACACATGAGAGGACATAGTCGCATCAATGCAACGAATGTTGTCGCCGTGAACCTTTGCTTACCCTCTGCTCCTTCTTGAAATTATTTTTCATCCTCCACAATGATGGTTTCAGATCCCCATCGTCATCCTCATTCAAACCCCATGATCTTCATCCGTTATTGTAAAAATATGTGCATCCAATCGCCGTGAATGAATTACATTATTAGTCCATATCTAACTATCGAGCTCAAATGCTTTATAGGTGAGTTGCTAGTGTCGTCTTTCTCGTGTTGCTCCAACCGCTCAAGGGTAATGCATATTGATATCCTCGCACCCTCGCACCACTTGATAATCTTATTCTGAAAACAATGCACGTGATGATCGCTCTTGATGGGCAAGACAGATCTTTGATAGATACTTTGGTAGGTACTCGATAACTGGATCTAAACCCATAATAGATATGATTTGTTTCACCATTTCCGAGAAGAACACGCCTTCTTTAAGCAATATTGTTTCAATGCCCTTATAATGCATGAATCTATGCTCATTCGTCTCTAAATCAACAATCCATTCTCTCTATACGAAACATGAATAGACCAAACACCCCGTGCACCATGCCTTATAAAATACAAACGTTAACCTAGGCAACAATGTACGAACTCTTCGCCTTGATGCTAAGATTACGGAGGATTAGGCAAATTTGGAGATAAAAGAATGGTTGTTTAGGTCGTTTAGGAGTGTAAGATCTTCTAGAGGTTGGCACTTCAAAATGGTCGTTTAGGAGATTTGCAATGAAGTATTATGGTCACCAAGTGAAATGCATATATATACATATCAAGATTGAGTAATAAAAATTAAGAATGTCATCCCCTATGCCATCGCAATAATGTCAAGTAAAATGTTGATATCATGTTTAAAATGTTGAACAATATGTCGAATAAAATGTCAATTGTGAGTAAAAATCTTGACAAAATGTCAAAAATATGTTTTTACAATTGTTGACATAAACGTTGAAATGAACGAAAAAGGTTGACAAAATGTCGACTTTGCTCTAAAATGTCGACTCCATCGTTGATACATCACCAACATATGATAAAACTATTTTTCTTAGTTTACTTTATCTAATTCTCACCTTTAGTTATTTGTTTTCACGTAACTAAGTAGTTCATGGAATTAGGTTAAATATATTTCTTTAACCAAACTAATGAAAATCTAAGAGCCAAGGATGGAACAACCAACAATCTAGCCAAGACAACTCAACCAAATTCAAGAGAGACAAATCTAAGAGTACAAGTTGGATGTTTAGTTGAGAATTTGCCTACAAAGATACGCCCACACCTTGATTCATTACAAGGTATTAGAAGGCCTATAATTAGGTCACAAATGAAGAGAATGAAAGCTGCTGAGCATCTCTTATAATTAAATTAAGTGAAGTTCAAGAAACTAAGGCAAGGAAAGCAAGGAAGATTTCCGGTCTTAGATCATCATTTGTCATTCTAGTCATCCATAAAGAATCAAGAATAAAGGATCGAGTGTGGTTGATTTTCACTTGTGTAATCAAGATCCTTAAACCACTTCTCATCACAATCCAAGTTCGAATTTGGAAGGTTCTAATTTGGCAAGAAGCAAAACAAGTTCAAACGCCATTCACTTCTCCAATCCAACCCACACTTGGATTCACTTTATGCAATATTATTTCTTCTTCATGAATGAAATTAGAAGCTTCCAAGAACATATCCATGATGTTTAGCTAAGTTTCCAAATTCAGAGCTAGAAGATTTAAAGAAGCTTCCCAATTCAATTCAAGATTGGAAAGCACAAGGCTTGAAGGCAACACAAGTTTGGCTAGTACACAAATCCAAATCACCTTGGATTAGTTTTAGTTTTAGGCAACTATTTTGTTCTATTTCCTTTTCTTAGATTAGAATACTTAGTAAGTATTTCTTTTAGTAATTATTTCTTTAATTAGTTTCCTAAAAGCTAATCCAACTAGGGAATGGCTTTCCTAATTCTTACATATTGTAACCTATAAATAGAGGCCATTCAAATTTCTAGAAAATTAAGACTTGATTAAATACAAATGATGTGAATCCTAAGGACTCAACTTAATTGTAGAATCGTCCTTGAATGATCTTGGGCAAAACACCAATCCCAAGTGAAACCCAACAACAATAGGATGAACCTATCACCTTTGAATCATACTTGGAGAAAGAAATCTTGAAATCTTCCAAGCCAAAACAACCTAACCAAACTAGACCCAACAACAATAGGATGAAACCTATCACCTTTGAATCATAATAAGGCTAAATAGAATTCACTATTCCCAACCCTCTAATCTTCAAATCCAACAACACTAGGATGAACCTAACACCTTTGGATTATGAAATGAAAAGAAAAAGATGAGTAGAGGCACCACAACTAAAAGGAAGAGTTTTAGTTGATAAGCCTTGTAAGTTTTGCAAGCAATTTTGCAAGACTCAAACTAGCTCACAAAGAAACTAGCAAAGAAAGGAAAAATCCTTAAGAAGTTTATTACTCAAATCTGATTGAAAATGCTTAACCAAGGCCCCTTTTTATAGTGTTTCAAGAGGGACCAAAGTTGAAAATTACAAAAGGACTAAAGTAGTAAATCAACTCTTTTGGCCAAACTAGCATTAAATAAATACTCTTTGACCAAGAAAAGCTCTATGACCTAAAAAGGACTCTTAAACAATTAATCTAAATATTTAAAATGCAGAAAAAGTCTTCAAAAAAATGTGTGGAAATTCGTCCAAAATTCAGCCGCCAAAATGGACTTCTAGAATTCTTTGACTAGTCTTCATCTTTACACTTGGTAGTTGAATTTTGACCAAGGAAATCAGATGGAACCTTCAAAATACTTCATAATTTCGTCCATTTCACCATGTTTTTTGATCCTTAGAAGCTTCTTGAATTTTCTTGAAAATTCATCACTTGGTGGGTTGAATTTGGACTTGAAATTGGGCTGTTTTTGGGCAGATTTGTGGACTGACTTTTGGGACTTGGGCTGAACGAAAATTGCATTATTTTGGACCAAATAAAGTGGTTAAGAATCAGCAACAACTCACTCAATTAGCCCCTTTTGAATCTAGGTCCAAGACTTGCAAAATGTTGTAACAAGTGGGCTGAACTTTGGTAGCATTGGTCCTTTCTTTGTCATGTACTTGAATGATCAAATTAGACAAAGATTCTTCCATCCTTTTCTTCCTTAAACGAGTCATAGGACCGCCCATGCCATCAAGTGCATGAGGAGGAGAAGGAGTCTCATTTTGAGAAGCATTATTCACAACTTGATCTTCATTGTTCTTGTCTTTGTTGTTATCATGATGGGATCTTTGGAGCTCATCAACAAACTTTAGAGCTTTTAGCTTTTCTTTGAGTTCTAGTTTAGAACTTGCTTTGATTCTTTGAGGATAGCCTCTTAGGTTCATGTTCAAGCTATTTTGTCGACTTTCTTTCCTCAACAATTTGAGTGTCTGGTTGGTTCCAAGGATAGTCAAAGTTCACATCTTGGGTCTTTGATAACTCCATTGGGTGTCGAGTGGACAAAAGCAAGGTTATAAGGATAGTCAAAGTTCACATCTTGGGTCTTTGATAATTCCATTGGGTGTCTTGCTAAAGGAAGACTAGTTCAACCTAGAGGACAATAATAGGACCAACACTCTGATATAGATTCGGATTTTATTCTCTTGGTTTAAGATTCGTATCACAAACTTCCAATAATACTAGAAAAATTAGAGACTATAACCATTGAAACTATCCAAATTTACAATTTTTTTATTTCTTCTATTTTTCAATTATTAGTTCTATGTAAAATATTGTCCATCTTGAGAGTTTATTCTGACAAATCACAAAACATGTCACAAAATAATGTAAAATAATCATAACACCAATGTTTTGCTACTTACACCATCGCATTAACTACACATCGATCAAATGGACGATATGTATGATAAAGAATGCCTTGTATAATTTGTAGCATAGGGTTATGTACATTTTACATGCTTTGATCACGACTACACTATTCTCATTCATCGTATCTACAGTTACAGAATTTGACCCTAAAAAAAATATTTACATAATCTAAAGAATGCATTAATACAAGTATGGTTACTTAAATGTGTGTATTTCATTTCCTAGCTCGTCGTGCCCTTTCCTCTCCTCTCCTCTTGCACCTAAGGGTGCACCTCTTTGGATGTATGTACAATTTGCTGCTATATTTTTACACAATCACTTGAATTTAGTGGTGTGATTGTATCAAGTGGCCACCCATGTATAATGAATTTAGCCCACATAAATGCAAAAATCTCACAATCACCACTCCTACAAAATTACCATCGCATTAGAAATTCATTCTTCCTATTTTTGCATGGAATACACAATGTAGTAGTTGCTTACTTTTCTTTTGGTGGACCAAATTTGCTCTATAGAAATCTTCCATTTATCACTAATCGATGTTGTCCGCAAAGTATTTGTAGAACTCACACGCCTCAATTAGCTTGGGCATTGTAGCGACAAGTTATTCCAACTTTTGCACTACATATGCCCCTTGATTCGAAGGATTGTAGACGTGGAATATCTGTGCATATAAATCCACCTTCACGAGATTCAATGGTTCCCATCTACATGACATGGAAATAACACGATGTCCACTTTCCAACAATCGTGTTCGAATGGACAATCACTAACAAATTACATCATTGCAAAGTCATCAAATTTGGAATTCTCAAGCATGCACTTCTTCATGTCCATGTAACACAATTTATCGAAAAAACTTAATCATGTGAACATATCTACAAGGTCCTTATAAACACATTAGAATTATAACTTACATTGAAATAAGTTTCCATAATGGATATATCATTTCGGCCCATATCAACAATTCTTTTCCGCAACATAGACGTATACAAATTAATTTGTCAAAAATTAAAAAGTGTCGTTAGGAGATTAAAGTCAATAACTAGTGTGGAGAATACAACTTAGCACTTAATTAACTTACATGATCGTTCACCAAAATCCTTTTGTCCACATTGTCCTCAACAAATCAAGTCTAATGATAAAACCTCCGTATCCAAATAGAGAAATGGTCCCGCTTCATCCACCATTTCATCTCAAGCTCATCCATGGAGTTGGTTGCACAACAAAATCACTAGAGGATGATGGGCCGCCACTTTTAGAGCAAGTGTCGGCTCTAGATTTTGCCTCACCAGACTTCGTGTGAAGGAGATCTCGTCTCCTTCTCTTTCATGGGTGGTGATAGAGCACTCTGCTTCGAGGGAGCTAAATTGTTCATCCGTGAGTTGATGAACAATTTCCATTACATCAATGATCTCTTTGCACTTTCCACAGTATGCTCAACCCGAGTCGACTCCAAAGATTAACCCCGATCTAAGCCTCTTATCGGGCCGTTTGATCAACATAGGCCCCCGGTTTTGGCTAGAAGAGCTGCCTCTATTTCCTCTTGATGAGGTCAATAGAGTCATCATTTAGTGGGAGTTGTTGCGCCAACTCGTATGATTTCCCCCCTTGTTCTTGTCTAAAGGGCCTACCTCTGTTTCATGGGCTTGAGCTGCAATGGATTCATTACTTCGTGGGAGTTATTGCACTCCCTGATCATCATTTTCCCGTGATTACATCGAGAGGTGCCTCTGTTCTTGAGGGCAATGAAGTCATCTCCACTAGACTCATCATCATCATCCGGAAATGGACTAGATTTGGGCGTGCTTTACACACTAGCATGTGGTGAACGACTCGGACATGTAGCCAATGTTGCGAATAAGCCGCTCGCTGGTAGATTCCAAACCATTCAATTTGGCATCTATTGTGGCCGTCCGAGCATGCTCGAGCACGAGTTCCTCTTTTGTCTCTTTCAATTGAAGCTCATAGTTTCACAGACATCACACCATCTCATCACTGAAAGCCCTTTGTGTCTCACGTCTTTCTGCCTTCGTCAACCTTTGTCTTTTTGAGGCTACTCGACTTTGGCTTCTTGTGCTCTTTTCTCGTAAGACATGTGAAAACACACGCCCATCCGCCTGCAGTCCTCATCCTCTCCTCCGACTCCCTCCTCACCGGTCTCCTCCTCTTCTTCCTGCCAAGAATTTTTCTGTCTCATCTACCGTTGGTTTTATTCTTACTTTCACTTCTCAAAAACAAAAAGAAAATGAACATATTATTATATTTGGAAAACTTAGTGTATCGGACATTAGCTAATGAACAAAACTTACCTCCCAAATTTGTTAGTTTGGACCCAACCTTCTTCTTTTCTTGATCTCTCCGTTATGCATTCAAACCTTTCCATCTACACACCCTAGGCTTGCATCCAGAGGTTTCGACCTTTTCACACATCTTGAACTGCTCAAGATGTGGTATTGTCTCATATGCGAACACCTGGCACATTTCAACAAAATTTAGCTACACCGAATATGGACAAAACGCCACTAACAACAATGAATATTTAAATGTGTTCAAAGATCCTTACCCCTAATAAACCGAATCCCCAACGGTAAGTCCTATGTTCCGGATGGTCCTCGCCTCAAGGCATTACCATTGCCTTTCTAGCACAATCCACTGCATGCAGAAGATAGTTCACCCCATGGGATTTCAGCAAACTCTCCAATCATAGGCCAAATGAAGCCTTGTCTTCGATCTTGGTCCTCTTTGGCAAGCCCATGATGGAGGTGTATATAAGCAGTACTAAAGACATGACCTCATCATCTAGATAAGTTGAGTTTATACAATCGTAAGCCTTGAACACTTCATCATATGTGGTCTCATCTCGTTGGCCCATATGCTTGGTACTTAGATATTGAAGAAGGACCATCTAGCAATTTGTATTTGGCATATGCAGCCTCAAAGTCTCCCATCTTCAACCCAATGATGGCAAATTCCTTCTGCCAATTCTAACCTTCTTACCCGGGTTGAAGGCCATGCTATTATCGACATTCGATTCCTCGTCCGCTTAAGTTGCCTCAACAACACGGAATGGATGATTTGTTTGTACCAAAATGGATGCTCATGATCAAGAGCAATTTCTGCAAGCCGACTTTGCCTTTGAAGCATTTGTTTTTGCATATCCATCAATTTCGACCGGATTCACTTTATATTGGCTTCGAGTAGCAAGATTTATGAAACTCGGTAGAGAAAACTCCTCAACGACCATTTGATCGGCAAGATGTTCCCGCACAAAAAAGGTTAGCAATAAATGCCAAGTTCTCAACATCACAACATATTGTCTAGTTGTCTAAATTTTTCATTTATACATTTTTGCCTTATTTCGACAAATGTGTCGACATATTACTATAAATATCGACATATTTGTTGACACATGTCGACATATTTGTTAGAAAGCTAATGATTTTGGTTAGGAATTGCAGTTTGAGCAGAAAAAGAAAACTGACAAGAGCAGTTGACTTTAACCAAGACAAAATTTGAACAAGATCTATGATTGGATTGGAGCAAAATATATATATATATATATATATATATATATATATTTAATTTAAGATAAGGAAAGGTAGGCAAAATCACACTCTAACCAAGAAGGATTTTTCTAAACAAGAGATGATATGTCAGTCAAGGTACAAGTCTTGGACAAGAGTTAATAAATGTGCGTTGATAGCCAAGCGATTAACAAGGTAATAGTAAAATATCATCATCCTATTTCTAGATTAGATGATATGCTTGATCAACTGCATGGTGCTTCTATATTCACAAAAATAGATTTAAAATATGGGTATCATCTTGTTAGATTATGCCCTAAGGACTAATCATATGATAATGGTTAATGCATATATATTGTATCATAACACTTTTAATTTATGGCAATTTATTATTATGTTTTATTCTATATCTTTTATATATATATATATATATATATAATAATGTCCCTAGAATTTAATTATTTTAAAAGTATCCCTAGTCAAGTATTATCATTAATGGGACAATGATAATACATTAATACTAGTATGTGTAGTGACTAATGAAATGTGTCATGATATGAGATATCAAGTCAACACATAGGTACTTGTTAGAGAACTATATACTGGATCAACCCGCCATGAGAAATGCACTATGGATTATTATATAAAGTGTCATAAGCATATCTCATAGTGATGATGATGTAAATGATCCTTAGACTTGAGGTCACTAGAGATTCCAGCATGAGGAGTTGCATATTTTGATACAACAAAACATTACCCGTAATAGGGTGAACTATAAAGGTAGCAATTGGATATGCAATGAATCATGTAGTGGGATGTTGAGTAATCAAGATAGGATTTGCCTCTCCTATATAATGGGAGTGATATCTTTGGGTCCTTGATTGAGTGTGACCATAAATGCATAGCTGCTCAAATGAGTCGATATGTGATATCGGGCTCATTTTTTTAGATGAGTCTACTTGGGAATTAAGAACGCAAAGATTGAACTATGCGAGCATGACACATTCCATTGCTCACGCTCAATCAAGGTATCTAGGGCAAAAATATTGAATTACATTGTAACATTTATCACACATTAAGTAATGTCAAATTACTAATATTCTTATAACTTGATAGCCTTGATGTGTCAATAGACACCGCCAATGCTTATGGCATAAAAGAGATTTTATGTCATTGCCAACATTATGAGAACCTATTGGGTCACACACTAAGATTGTATCCAAAGAAGTGTAAAATTCATGTGATGAATTTCAGTTAATTTTAGAATAAATTACATCTACTACCTCTGTAGTTTGTAGAAACTACCAATCGAACCTCGAGATTTGGAGAAACTACCAATACCCCCTTAAATGGGCTAAATGTTATAAATTTAAGAGGTCAAAATGTTATGAATTTATCAGATTTAAGGGGGTATTGGTAATAATTCAAATCTCGAGATTTGATTGGTAGTATTTACAAACCATTGGGGTAGTAGATGTAATTTACCCTTAATTTTAAGAATCCTAATAAGAGTAGGACTCTATAAGATTTTCGGTTTAAGACGGTATTTGAATTCAAGACTAAATATGTTTAGTTTTTGTATTAATAAATCCGAAACAATTTTGGATTTATTAATTGAGTAAAATCCAAAAATTAGAAAGCCAAATAAGATTGGGATTCTTTTTTGGTAGCCAATCCCATATAGATAAGAATTTGGTAGTCGAATTAAAACTCTTAGAATAAGTTTTACTGTAATAATACTACCAACTTCTATATATATTTTGAGATTGGAATTTCAGCTGCAGCCCTGCTTAAAAAACCAAGAAAACTGTCGTTTCTTTCTTTTTGAAGAAGAAAATTGTTGTTATTTATTGTAGGTTTTTTTTAAGAAGAAATTTGTGGTTATTTATGAAAATTGTAGGTTTTCATTGGGAAGCTGAGCAAGAACTCAAAAGTTTTAGGAAAACCTTGCATTCAAAAGTTTTGAATGCAACCACAACAACAAAAGAACTTTATAAAGACAAACAATGTAAAGCTCAAATAAGTACACAAAAGAACTCAAAAGTTGAAGGAAAGTTCCTCCCAATTTTATTGATGAATTGCTCGATAAAAGAGGTGGCCATAACCCTTTATTTATAGGGAGGAATTCAGCCATACAAGGAAACAAGGAAATAGGAAATTTAACTAATTCTTAAAGACTCTTATTGGTTGAAGTAATTTGAGGTAATTCTTCTAAATCCTTCAACCAATATACCTAAACTAGAATATTCCTAAAACTTGACTTAAATTTTAGGAAACCCACTTGCAAAGGTTCGGCTAGCCCAAGCTTAAAAAAAAAAAAAGGAAACACAACTTGAGCTTCAAACTTCATAGGAAATACAAAATGAACTAAGAAGAATGAGAAACACAAGAAAAATTGGACAACGAGGGATGGCCATGTGCCTTATATTTTTAGGTAGCTTGTATTTAAAACTCCATATGGGTTTAAATATTGGACCCATTCACTATGACACTTAATACATTAATTAAAGTGGGTTTGATCTCTCCATCTTGGACTCTTCTTGAATTTGTATTTCTTTAATAAGTCTTTTGAGAGCCTTCTTCATCGCTTTTGCTCTAGCCCGTATCATAAGCCCATGTATGTCCTGTAAGTGGATCCAATTAAGCTTGAGACTTGGAAATCAAGCCTTTAACTCCTTGATCCATGCCTCCAAGATTCAAGTCCATGCCTTTCTCTTCTTGGTTTGAATCTTTTTAAGCTCATGTGATGTGAAACCCACAAACAAGATAGAATTGCCCCAAATACCCCAACAAAATCAAATAAACAAATTGATGAAAAACTTCAACCCCTAGCTCGGACAAAATAAGACCCTTAGTATGATCAATGGAAGAATGATGCTACAATCTAATGGTTCAAGCTAGATTTATAAAACATAACAAGTGTTGGATTATGCCTAAAGACCAATCATGTGATGATTATTTTAGCATACATTGTATCATAACACTTATTATTTATGGCATTACATTATTATTATGTTTAATTCTATATTTGCACAATATGAATAAATATAATAATCTCCCATTTGATAATTCTAAACTGTCCCTAGTCAAGTATTATTGTCAAATGGGACAATGATAAATCGTTAAGACTAGTATGTATAGTGACTGATGACATGTGTCATGATATGAGATATCAAGTCAACACAAGGGTACATGTTAGAGAACTATGTACTGGAACGACCCACCATGAAAAATGCTACATGGATTGTTATATAAGTGTCATAAGCATTTCTCCTAGTGATGATGATGTATGTGATCCTTAGACTTGAGACCATCAGAGATCCCAACATGAAGAATTACATGTTTTGATGCTACCAAACTTTACCCGTAACAGGGTAAACTATAAAAGTAGTAATTGGATATGCAATCAATCATGCAGTGAGATGTTGAGTGATCAAGATAGGATTTGCCCTCCTATATAAGGGAGTGATATCTTGGACCCCTTAATTGAATGAGACCATAAGATGCATGGCCGCGCTCAATTGAGTCGATATGTGCTATCGGGCTCATTTGCTCAGATGCGTCTACTTGGGCATCAAGAAATGCACAAATTAAATTAAGCGAGCGTGACACATTTCATGGTTCATGTTCAATTAAGGTATCTAGGGCAAAAGGATTGTTACATAGTAATGTTTATCATAGGATAAGGTTATGTCGAGTCACCGACATTCTCATAACTTGGGTAGCTTTGATATGTTGCTAGACACCACTCATTGCCTATGGCATGAAATAGGTTTTATGTCATGGCCAACATTATGAGGACCTATTGGGTCACACACTTAGATCAAATCCAAGAAGTACAAAATTCATAAGATGAATTTTGAGTAATTTCAGAATCCTAATGTGACTAGCATTCTTTAGGGTTTGGGTTTTAATTTTAGTAAGCCCAAAATAGTTTTGGACTTAACAATGGGAAGATTCAAAGCTTTAAAGCCCAAATCCAAATGGGTTAGAAGTCTTATACTTGGCAATCGCGATTCATTGAATATGGACATTTCAATTAGACTACGGATTTAGTAGTCCAAGTAAAACTCTTTAGAAGAGTTTTACCCTAGAACTACACCCTAGGACTATAAATAAAGGGATTGGTAGCCAAATAAAGGATGGAAAAAGAAACTAGAAAGAAGAAAAAGCTAGTTCTGGCTAACCCTAGAGAAATATTGAAACCCCGAGAGTGAAACTCAAGAAACCCTTAACTTAGTTTTTGAAGCTAGCACTTCTGGCCATCGAGTGCTTCTATTCTAGTTGCTTGTGCAACAACACCTAGAAGTTTGGTTTGATTATGTGGATAACATAGAGGCAAAACGAAACCAGATTTGCTAGTGATTCGGCATACAACACCTTTCACAAGCTAACTTTCCCAAAAAACTACGAAGGTACAAATTCCTAAACCCTGATTTGATCTCATTTCGTATGGATCCTGGGAAAACTAAATTTAAATTTCACGCTTGATGTACTCGGTTTCCTTACAACAAGGACAAACCTTAATAAGTTCAAGTTTTCAAAGAGAACAAAAGTAAGGACAGTCCTCACATGTTTTATTAATCAAATTCTCAAATCTGTCCACATAACAGTGTGAGATACAGCCTCCTTTTATAATTTAAAACCCTACAAATCATCTCAAAAACAAGTAACTACAAAAAGAAGTAACTATTATAGGAAAAAGAAACAAACTTAAACCCTAGAAACTTTAGTAGCCTAACCACAAGGGCGGACCACTTGAGGCCCAATCACTTTAAGGTCCCAAAAGGTATAAAAAAATAAATAATTAAACAATAACAAACTAGTGGGCTCAACTAAATTATGAATAGCCCAAGTTTCAACTTGAAATAAACATAAACATATTCATTTGAGTCTTAAATTAAGTTCCCTCCATTAAGCTCACTTGAATCTTGAATTATATTCATTTGATCCATCTATCAATAGCATGTAATAGTGCCATAAATGAGTTCTTGTCTGGAAAGTTCATTTCCGGGCCAAGGAAGTAGTCAACAATCTCCTAATCTGCAATAAAGAACCACTGAATCAAAATATAGGCTCTACTCCTACTTATCCAAAAGACTCACAACTTGAATGGATGGCCCTAAAAATAACCCACCAAAAAATTAAACTTTGTTCCAAGGTGAGAAAAACCTTGACCCAACCCAGCAATGTGGATTGAAACCTCGGTATTAATATGGATCGAAAAATGCCCCAACTTAAAAGAACAAGTCTTAACTTGATAAGTCGCAATAGGCTTAAGGAAAACCTTAATGCATTAAAAAAGTTCTCAAAAGAACTTGATTTGTGAATTCTCGCAAAAATAAAATTGTATTCTCTTATTTGATTGATTAATGGGGCATCCTTTGTCCTTTTATAGGCCAAGAGTTGGTCAAATCCTTACAAGAATTGGGTTCTAAACTTTAGCTAAAGATATACTATAATTGATTGATTAGATGCTCTATAAGAATCCAACTTTTAAACCGATGAGAATCAAATATTCATAAACTTAGATATGTGTTTTTCACACTTTTGCATTGATTTCATTGAGATATGCTATGTTTATTAGAGAAATCACATTATATTAGTGATTCTCATCTTTTGTTTGTTTTTTAGGAAAAAGTGGATAAAAATAACTCATCTTTCTGAGTTCATAACTTTTGATGCAAATGTCCAAATGAGATGATTAAAGATGCTGTGGAAAGATGAGAAAGATGTAAAAACTTTCATGACAAAGTTTTCTCAAATTCCGGAAGAAAAGGGACCAAAACTGGACAAAAGCAGAACAAGGCACGAACCAAAGAAGAGGGAAAAAGGGAAAAACATCAGCCATCTTCCGGAGTTCATAACTCTTGATGCAGACGTCCAAATGAGATTAATAAAGATGCTATGGAAAGCTGAGAAAGAGAGAAAAAACTTTCATGAAGAAAGTTTTTCCAAATTCTGGACGCAAAGGGACCAAAATTGGACAAAATCAGAACAACGCGCGAAAAAAAGAGATGTTGGCAGAAAGTTCTGACCGCCACGGCGGTTGGGGAGACCGCCGCGGCAGTTAACCTCCGCCTGCAAACCTCAATTTTTCATTTTGAGTCCCACAAGTTTTTGAAACTTCACAATTGTTCCCCAACATCCCTACTTGTATAAATACCCCATTTTCTGCAGAATAGGAGGGGGTAGAGAGTTAGGGTTAGTTTTTAGTTATTTGCATATTTTCCCCAAACTCAAAACGGGATTTCTCTTGGGAGCTCTTTTGGCTCTTGAAAACTTCAATCTTTGGAGTTGTTTTGGCTTGCTAAGTGTTGTAATTTTTGGATTTATCAATCTTTTGATTAAGGGAAGTATTTCTTACAATTTCTTATGCTTTCAATGGTTAAATCTCCTTGTGATTGTTGTTTGCTTGAAGCCATGAGAGGCTAATTTATCTTGGGTGATTCTTGGTGTTTGATGTATGGGTTAGGTTTATTTTGATTCCTTGTGGGTTGTAGAGTGATGGGTTTACATTAATTGAAGTCTTCCTACTTGTATTTAATGAATTGACATGCATTGAATTGTGGCCACATTTAGTGTGTGTTCTTGGTGTTTGTGTGTGTTTTAGAATATACATGAACTTAGACCAAAATTAGGAAGAACTACCTAGCATTCTCTAGATTTAGGTGTTTGAGACAAGAAACAACTACCATATGAGCTTAATTGTGCACTAAAATTGTGAAGCCATAGGTTTTAGTGTGCACAAGGTAGAAGTGAGACCGAAATGAGATCTTCTATTCTTTAATTCTATTAAGACCGAAAGGAGATGTGGAGTGAAAAATAGGTGGTTTTCTTGGATTAAACACTTGAACTAGGGAGTGTGAAGTGGTTTGCTAAAACATCTAGGGCTAGAATTGTGCATTAGAGTTGTGTGGAAGCCATAGGCGCTAATGTGCTCTAGGTTGAGATGAGACCGAAAGGAGATTCCTCATTCTATAATTCGATGAGACCGAAAGGAGATTCGGAGCGAATGGATGTAGCCACTTAGTTAAGATGCCCTACACTCGGTTGCCTTAGGAGTCAAAGTAGCCGACTCTTTGCATTGAACCCAAGGATCACCCTCCTTCCTCAATTGTGTGTTTCTCTCCTTGTTTTAGTTGAGTAGTTTAACTTAGCATTTAGAATCTAGTATTCCAATCTATTTGCATAATTTTCTTCATGCTTCTTAGTTAAATACCACTCTTTAAATCATTGCATTAGTTAACATAGACAACAAATAATTAATTGCACTTAAATTCTCGCTTTGTCCTTCCCCATGGAAAATGATCCCTAAGCTTTACTACAATTGATTAAGTGAGGTTTAGGTGTAAACTTGTGTGATTTTAAGCTATATTTTGAAGCACTTTTGCACACACCGAATCCGCTCACCAATTTTTGGCGCCGTTGCCGGGGAAGGACAACGGAACTAGTTTCTAAGTGTACTAATTGTTTGTTAGTTTTGTGTTTTTGTATATATTTAGAAAAGACCTGTTTGTGTTTGTATATATTTTCATTTTTAGCTTTCAATGGCTGAATAGGGAAAACAAGAAGGACGGTTGTTTGGGAATTCTTTGAGCCATGGTTCAACAATCAGGTAAGTGCTTACCCGTTTAAAGCTGAGAGCTACCAAATTCCGCCCCAACACATTAGTTTGATTCAGCAAGGGGGATTCCGAGAGATGGATGTCGGCACAAACATTGGGGCTCAATTGGCTGCATTAACCGATAAGATTAATTCATGGGAGGCGAGACTGGAAGCCGGTCTTAATGTGTGGACTTTGCCAAGGAGACCACCATACGGATCAATGTGACTTGGTCAGGACTGAACCCCTCAACTTCATGAAGAATTTTGGGCAGCAAGAAAATTTCAACCAAAATTGGGGAAATTTGGGGCCATCGTTTTCTAACACATCAAGGCAACCTCCAGGATTTGGGAATCAAATGAATAATCCGATGGACAGAAAACCAAAATTTGAAGAACTCATGATGAAAAAGCTTGAAGAAATCCAGCTTGAGTTGAGGAGTTCCATGCGGGTCAACAAAGAAGAGGTCGTGCTCGATGTGAATGATGCCATGAATTATCCAAGGGGGAATCTAGACTACTTTCGGGAAGATGTGGTGGATGAATGTATTGGTGAAACTTTGAAGGAGGAGTGGTGTCTTGAATCTCAAGCAATGGGGGCAATTATTCCCTCCAAAGTTCCCCTTGAGTTTGATGAAGAAGATAAAAGAATAGATGGACAACTTCGTGAGATGGTTGAAAATTGTTTTGTAGATGAGTCCATTTATGAAATAGCAGGGGAAGAACTTGAAGTGGTTGAAGTCAACCAAGTGTTGCCAGTGGCCAGTGGTGAAGATAAGTTGAAACCATCCATTGATGAGCCGCCCAAACTTGAGTTGAAGGCCTTACTCCCTCAGTTAGAATACGCATCTACAAAACAAAGGAGGTGAATCCGATGATGAGGAGGTTATGAAGAAAGAAGTGGTCAAGCCGTTGGACTTTGGGATAATTTTTCCTATTTTGGATGGCGAGTGGGTAAGCCCAATCCCTCACGTATCTTGATCAACTCCTCGATCTATTGTCCGAATGCCTCTTCTGTTGCTTCCTAGATGGTTATTCTGGATATAACCAAATGTCCATAACCCCAGAAGATCCGGAGAAGACCATGTTTCCATGCCCGTTACAAAAACAAGGAATAGGATGAAATGCATTGAGTCGAGCCAGCGACGTTAAAACCAAGCGCTTCTTGGGAGGCAACCCAAGCGTATCCTTTTGTTTTAGTTTAGTCCATTTTGTTTCGTTTTGTTTTGTTTTGTTTGTTTTGTTTTGTTTTGTTTTGTTTGTTTTGTTTTGTTTTGTTTTGTTTTGTTTTATTGGTTTATTGAGTTTTATATGTTCTTGTGGATGTAGAGGTTGATGCATGTAGTTTGCATGGGTGTTAGGACAAAGGAGGAAATGTAAAAATAAATAAATTTTGGGCAATAGCTTTGACCACATGTTAAGGGCCACGGTATAATACCCGTTGGCCCCCTTATCATTTCCCACTCATTTTTTTCATTTCTTGCCTTTGTTCTTGCAATTTTCTCTCAAAACCTTTCATCCTCATTTTGCATTTTACAATCTTCTTCAAGTCCAATCCATCTTAAGTGATCCAAATACCTCTCTAAACATAAAATCAACAAATTTCCATCATCAAATCCATCCAAGAACCCAAGGTATGAATTGTTGAACTTTTCAAATTTCCTTACAATGGTGATTTTGAATTGATCAAATTATGATTTCTATGGATGATATTTGATGAAATATTGTGTCATTGGGATTGCTTGGGCTGTTTCTTAATTGTTAAGGCTAGGTGCTTACTAATTTTGTGAAATTTCAAGTTTTTCACCTTGCTCATCATGTGTTTGACAATATGCCTCAATGAGTTGTTTTGGATGAGTTGTTAACTTTTTGTATTCATTTGAAATCCTAGAAATTCATTGATGAATCTTAACATGATGTTGCATATAAAATTGAGTTTTAAGTTAAAAAACTTGATGAGTTCTTGAAGCCTAGCATCATGCACACATTGAATAATCAAACGTCAATGCCTAAACTATTGTGTGCAATTCTGTCATGTGACATTGTCTTCTTAGGTGCAATCCTCAGTTTAGATGTTTTGACACTTGAGTTGAGGTTGGACGTGAAGTTTGTAAATATTCTCCTTTTTGTTTATGTTATTGCATTTAGGTTTAAAGTTTATTTTTCTGCATTCTGTTAATTTATTTTCTTTAATTTGTTTTTTGAGTAATGAAACGTCAAGAATGATGCACTCCCTAGTTTTAATGCTTAATGTGCAACACATCTTAAGTTTGGGGGAGGTGCGAATAGGCAACATTCTTTAAGTCATTTCACAATTTTGCAACCGAAAACATGTATTTCTTCTTTCCCACCCACCCCACCCTTCATGCATGCATTCTTGAAGCATTGAGGGCAATGTTTCTCTTAAGTTTGGGGGTGGAAGCTTAAAGCTTTTGACGTAATCTAAGTTTGGGGGTGTTTATAGGAAGAAAATACATGAGATTCCATGGGTGAAATTGGCTTAAATTGAGGTTTTCATTGAAATATTCAAGATGTTGCTTATTTTGTTTTGGGGAACTTTTGAATGGTTGGCAAGTAATGGCTGAAATATACACCACTTAAGAAACATTTTACCGACCAAATGCATGTGAGAAGTAACGAAATGAAAGCATTAGTCGATAATGAAAAATGTTGGACTGAGTAAGCATGGAATTTGCAATGCATGTCTTTTGATTCCTTGTATTTTCAGAAAAGTTTTGCATATTAAATGGTGTTGTTACAGTGCACGTCAATGAGGAGTGTTTGTGAGATGTAGTGTATTGATTATGACGCGGTTGCGAGTAAATGTAGTGCTCCTAGTCCACCCTAAAGTCATAGCATTTCACTTCACAAACTTGGAAGATGACTTAGGCTTGTTGTTAGTCTTGCTTATGAGATTTACAGTTTTGTTGAATAATTGCCACTCCGCTATGAAAATGCTCTTAGGGGATGTCCCTTAAGTGAACTCGTATCGATGGTAGAAGTAAAAAGTCGAAAAACTCTTGGCAATAAAAAAACAAAAACATGTAAATGAGTGAGGAAGTACCCTAAGTATAATGTCATGATGGTTGCTTAAATGTGATGAAGATTGCCTAGATGGTAGCATGACAACTTAGGGGAAAGAGGGAATAAAGAGTCTTAAGGATTTCAAGGAAGTGAAATTTTTCTATGTAACTTTAGGGCATACTAGTGGCACAATGTCGTGACCTCTACTCGCTTCTTGCATTGCATTGTTCATGAACATTTAACTACATCACAAAAACACACACATCATTTAATGTGTGAAGATTAATACGTAAAAACAAGAAAGAAAAGGGTCATGCATTGCATTAGTGCGTCGAAATTGTCTAACTCGGAGACATTAAGATGTTTCCATTTCTTAAAACTCTCAATATGTATTGTTCGGTAGAGTGGGGCGACGAGTGGATGCCTAATTAAGTTAGTACTTGCCACTGTCAAGGAAAAAGGTGCTAATCGGAATATGCATGTTCTCAATGAATACATTCCACATATTGTTGCCATGTGTAGAAAATTGCTTGGGACAAGCAATGGTTCAAGTTTGGGGGTATTTGATGAGAATCAAATATTCATAAACTTAGATATGTGTTTTTCACGCTTTTGCATTGATTTCATTGAGATATGCTATGTTTATTAGAGAAATCACATTATATTTGTGATTCTCATCTTTTATTTGTTTTATAGGAAAAAGGGGATAAAAATCACTCATCTTCCGGAATTCATAACTTTTGATGCAAATGTCCAAATGAGATGAATCAAGATGCTATGGAAATCTGAGAAAGAGAGGAAAAACTTTCATGAAGAACGTTTTCTCAAATTCCGGAATAAAATGGACCAAAACTGGATAAAAGCAGAACAAGGCACGAACCAAAGAAGAGGAAAAAAGGGAGAAAAATCAGCCATCTTCCGGAGTTCATAACTCTTGATGCAGACGTCCAAATGAGATGAATCAAGATGCTATGGAAAGCTGAGAAAGAGAGGAAAAACTTTTATGAAGAACGTTTTCTCAAATTTCGGACGCAAAGGGACCAAAACTGGACAAAATCAGAACAAGGCGCGAAAAAAAAGAGATGTTGGCGTAGTTACATCACTGGGCATTGGGAGAGACATGGCGTTAACCTTCGCCTGCAAACCACAATTTTTCATTTTGAGTCCCACAAGTTTTTGAAGCTTCACAATTGTTCCCCAACATCCCTACTTGTATAAATACCCCATTTTCAGAATAGAGGAGGGTAGAGAGTTAGGTTAGTTTTTAGTTATTTGCATATTTTCCCGAACTCAAAACGGGATTTCTCTTGGGAGCTCTTTTGGCTCTTGAAAACTTCAATCTTTGGAGTTGTTTTGGCTTGCTAAGTATTGTAATTTTTGGATTTATCAATCTTTTGATTAAGGGAAGTATTTCTTACGAATTTCTTATGCTTTCAATGGTTAAATCTCCTTGTGATTGCTGTTTGCTTGAAGCCATGAGAGGCTAATTTATCTTGGGTGATTCTTGGTGTTTGATGTATGGGTTAGGTTTATTTTGATTCCTTGTGGGTTGTAGAGTGATGGGTTTACATTAATTGTAGTCTTCCTACTTGTATTTAATGAATTGACATGCATTGAATTGTGGTCACATTTAGTGTGTGTTCTTGGTGTTTGTGTGTGTTTTAGAATATACATGAACTTAGACCAAAATTAGGAAGAACTACCTAGCATTCTCTAGATTTAGGTGTTTGAGACAAGAAACAACTACCATATGAGCTTAATTGTGCACTAAAATTGTGTGGAAGCCATAGGTTTTAGTGTGCACAAGGTAGAAGTGAGACCTAAATGAGATCTTCTATTCTTTAATTCTATTGAGACCGAAAGGAGATGCGGAGTGAAAAATAGGTGGTTTTCTTGGATTAAACACTTGAACTAGGGAGTGTGAAGTGGTTTGCTAAAACATCTAGGGCTAGAATTGTGCATTAGAGTTGTGTGGAAGCCATAGGCGCTAATGTGCTCTAGGTGGAGATGAGACCGAAAGGAGATTCCTCATTCTATAATTCGATGAGACCGAAAGGAGATTCGAGCGAATGGATGTAGCCACTTAGTTAAGATGCCCTACACTGCTGCCCTTAGGAGTCAAAGTAGCCGACTCTTGCATTGAACCCAAGGATCACCCTCCTTCCTCAATTGTGTGTTTCTCTCCTTGTTTTAGTTAAGTAGTTTAACTTAGCATTTAGAATCTAGTATTCCAATCTATTTGCATAATTTTCTTCATGCTTAGTTAAATACCACTCTTTAAATCATTGCATTAGTTAACATAGACAACAAATAATTAATTGCACTTAAATTCTTGTTTTGTCCCCTTCCCCGTGGAAAATGATCCCTAAGCTTTACTACAATTGATTAAGTGAGGTTTAGGTGTAAACTTGTGAGTTTAAGCTATATTTTGACGCACTTTTGCACACACCGATTCCGCTCACCAAAACCTAATCTTAAACTAATATTAAATAAAAGTTTGGCCTCAATACAATTTGGAAATATTCTAGAAAGACTCACAAAAATTTGGCCATACTAGCTATTTTAGAATATGAACAAATAATACAAGTAGGATTAGAGTTAAACCTCAATAAAATTCAGTCATCTAGGTTATAGAGACATAAATTTCATCTATAACCCCTTTTGGGCTTCAAATTTCAGTTTCTTTATTAATTAAGGGATTAAATACAAGGTCATTGGTCATTGGACTCTTCTTTAATTTCACCTTCTTAATTGATTTCGTCATTGGCTCATGAGTAGTTATGCTACAATTAAGGACTTAATTAAAATTAATCAAATTCATAAGATACAGTCAAACTTGGATTTGCACCTTGGATTTGTAACATGGCTGATCTTTGAAAAATTTTGAGCCTAAATCCAAACTTTTAATTCGCCTCTTTGTAGTTTTGATCATTTCTTGTTCAATCAAAAGCGATGAGCTAAAAATGATAACCACCATAGACTAGGGTTCGCATCAAAACCCTCCAATGTTTAAGTAAGTAATTTGTACATAAAAGGGTAGAAGTAAATAAGAGCTAGTTAGTTCTCTATTTACCCTGCATTTAATATTTCTAGATATGCAAAGTTAGTGTCTTTGTGTAGTTGAGATGAGAGTATTTGGCATCGCTCTCCTAATGAGCGTGACAATCGTATTCCACTAATGGTTTGTGGATAAAGGTAGTGCGACCTCTAATTGAAGGCCAACCTCTCTTTGTCAAGGTCATTGATTGAGGTTAGTATTCTCCTTGGATGTCCACTTGGCATTTGATAGGGCCATGAGTGCATTATTATAATAGACATAGCCATATCATTAGACCGTGTCAATTCTTCCATAATCTTTTGGGAAGCTTGAAACTATGTGCGACGTAGAATTTTTATAAATCGCTTCTCAAGATAGGATGAAATGTGGAAGACTAACGGTTGAACACCAAACAAGAATTGGGATTAGGTTATTTCTAACTATGGTGTAGGAGGAACAATGACCATTAAGGCGCTTGATAATGGAAGAAATGGGCTATAGTCTTTGGTAAATAACATGTAGGTATTTTTATAATTGACATATAGGTCGTGGTATCTCCAATTAGATTGGCCCATTTCTTAGAAACAACTAAAATTTGGACTATTCTATTCATTTTGAACTATTAGCTTCTAGTTTTGTCCAAATTTCCTTCGATTTTTTTATGTAGTGGCTTTGTATTAATACATCTAGTAGGTGTATGAATTTTTGTAAATGGTACTTACCTTGACATGGTACACTATCTTGTATTAGTATATGTTATGTACTAGATGCTATTTGACAATTAGTGATGGGAATCCAAGAGTTGTTCAACCTACTCACCAAACATTAGATCCGTCGTGACATATTACGAGGCCATCAAGCATGCACCAAGACTTACACATCATTAATTTATTGCAAGTCCAATTTGAAGAACACTAATCTTGCCTTGGCTGAATTCTAGTGTACTAATAGGCCAAATTGTTTAGTTATTTTATTAGCATTCAAATTTTATTAGTATTAGTTATTTTGATAGGGTAAATTTAGCCTTTAGCAAGGCGCCCTTGCTAGTTTTTTTCTTGTCATGGTTAGGGTTTTTATTTCTTTTTTATTTGTAAGGCTGCTTTTAATTTTTAAAGGACTTGGCTGCCTCCTTAGAAGTATATTAAGGTTAGAATTTTAGTTGTTTCCCTTTTAGCACATATTTGTACTCTATAAATATAGGCCATCGGCCATGAGCAATAAGACAAGTTGAGAATTAATCTGTGACATTATGTTTTTGAGAGTTTGAGCAAATCAGTCTGTTCGTTCTTTCAAAGAACAATGGGCTTATCAAACTTGACTAGTTTGTGGTGTCTTTGAGTCTTATCAATCTAGTAGAACCCTAAGTTATGGCAAAACTTCATCCATCGGTCCAAAATTTCGCCAGTTCTAGTGATTTCGCAAGTTAAATATTGGGTCCTGTTTACTTGTTTTGTATTACTGGCTCTTCATAGTCGTGAGATGCACATCAATTAGTCAATGGTATTGATCCAATTCGTAATGGACTGATAGGATTTAATTTGTTACCATTTAATATGAGCAAAACTATGATGTTAATGCTTTATTTGGTATGAAATCGGCTAATTTAAAGTGTTTTTGTCCCAGGGAGTAAAGTTGATGGACTAAGGCGAAAAGATGGAATTAATGGAGATTTAGATGATTTTTGGAGAAGCACTTTTAGAGCCAAAACAGAAGACTATTTTGGTTAAAGCTTGCCCACGCCTTAAAGGATAAAATCTTGGAGGTGAAAGTCAAGAAAATGCACGTGACCACATCTTGAGCTGAGATAAAGAACCGATGAGCTGATAACTTGAATTTCAAGATTTGAATTTGTCTTTTGATTTCAACTTTTTGTAATTCAAGTTAGAATGAATTTGAAGACAATTGATAGGATTAGATAGGATTAGATAAGATAGGATAGTTGGTTAGGAATTTAAAGTTTAAAGACTTAGGATTTGTTGGAGAGATTTTAGGAAGGTTTTTAGAGAAGAAGGCTATAAATAGGAGGGTTAGTGAACTTGGAAGACATAAGTCTTTCCTTTAATTCTTTGCAGAATTTTTCCTTTCTCTTGTATTTCTCTTTCTCTTTAGAGTAAATTTAGAATAGTTTTGCCATCATGAGTGGCTAATTTACTTTCATTCCGTTCCAAGGGGTGTTGATGCCAATATATTTAGTGAGGTTTTGTTCATAGTTTCATAATCTTTTGCATTCAAGTAATCATTATTTCTTGCATTATATTTTTATGGATTTTTGAATGATAAATAAATTGACAACTTATTTACATTCTTCTTTCTATAGCTATCTATTTGTTCTTGATCCGTAATTGTCCGGAACATTTAGTGCAAGTAGCACTTAAATCTTTTTGCGTGTGTAAAGTGATAGTAATCATGCATTTATGATTTAAAGGAAGTAATGATACAAAGATTTTCAATTGTAACTATCTCAATTGATGGTTTTTGTTTTAACTGTTTTCAATGATTTTAATGCTACTATCAAATGATATGGAACGCTATCGCCCTCAGTCATTTGTTAGTAAGGTTTGTTGTGAATGCTAGGTTCAAACAAATAAAATAGGAAAACTCAAAATTTTGTCATGGCTATCTTTGCGAAATTTTCGGTTAAATGCTTGAATGAAAAGTATTTTTAGAATCCTATGATCTCGATATATTCGTACAACTACACTTCCTTGGATCGGAGTTTGGTAAAATTGAATTATTTCTTTCACATATTGCTAGTAATTTCTTGAATAATTTTCTTTTAGTTATTACTATTAGAATCGGCATTAACCTTCGCTTTTATTTCTTTACATCTCAAATGCTAAAACCCCCTCACACATTGCTCATCGTGGGATTCGATCGGTCCACTACTACTACAAGTTAATTGTAGTTAGTTGAATATCTGAATTAATTTTGGGGCCCGACAACCCGACCATGGACACAATGCAATTGGTACACAATATTGTGTTAATGGTACATGGAATATGTTAAATGATATATGCCGGTGAATACAATGCAATAGGTACACAATATTGTGTTAATACTATATTGTATCGACTAAATGGTATTTGACAATGTATACAATGCGTTGGTGCACATGATTGTGTTAATGGTTGATAGAGTTTATATTGTGCATATTTTTTGTTAATATTTCCTTAATATTAATTTGAATTTTAGGAGGAATTATTTAGTTTTACTATACTTTTTGTTTTAGGCATGAAGAAAGGTGAATTGGAGGAAAAGTTGATAAAAGGCAAGATTTGAAGTAGAAAAGAAATTTTCCTATTCTTTGCATGGACGTTGGTCTTGGAGCACAAAAGAAGCTACAAAGAAACAAAAACAAAATAGGAAACAAAGAAGTTCGTGGTACAAGTCATTCAGCAAAAAGGAAACAAACAAAAAAAAATGCTGCACAAATTAAACAAGGAAGAAAACAAGAAGAAGAGGGCAGCCACACAACAAAACAAAATTGAAAACAATAAGCATTAGGCAGTTGACTTTGGCCAGAGAGGAAGATAGGAAAATTCGTTGCAGGAGATTTTCTCGCTTTTGTACAACTCAAGTCAAAGATGGCAACTAAGACATTTCTTCCATTTATGCATAATTCAAGCAAGAATAAACAAAAAAAACCCAATGCAACAAGAGACATTCTGGAAGACTTCTTTAGCAACTAGAAAATAGAAAGCCATATTGCACAACGAAAGCAAGAGACTCCTTCACCACAAGAAGATTAAAAGTCACAAGGAAGAAATGGAAGCTACAAGAAGAATACAACCACAACTTGAAACAAAAAGGACTCAAATTAACAAGGGTGACAAAAGAAAAAAGAATTGGAGACACAAAATCCGAAACAAAGAGGAAACAAAAATGAGTACAATTGGAAAAGAAACAGTAGAAGAGTAGTATAAACCAACTACAATAAGGTTACTACAAGTTGAGCTGAATTAGGAAGAAAGAGACAAGAATCGGGTAATAATGAAGTAGTATATGGCTGGGATTGGCACACAAGAAGGAGACAAGAAAGGTGCAGCTTGCGGGAGAAAATTACAACAAACCCAAGATAATGAAGTAGTTTCGGGTGGGCAGAAAATTGAAGAGCAGCTGACTGAAATTTCAACATAAGAAAGAAGACAAAATCAGCAACAAGATAGAAGAAGTTGACTACAACTTGAAGACAAAAGGACAGAAGGTTCAGGAAAAAAGAAAAAAACCGAGAAGAGACAAGGAAGTAATAAGTGAACCCACGCATTCTTTCTTGGTAGAATTGTTAAGTCTGCACGGAACTGAGCTAGCAAAAATCCATTCCTATTTGCTTTCTTGTTTCTGAATTGATGATTTACAAGGAGAAGGACATACGGATAGTCTATAAATACTTGGCAGCCTTGTAGTAGTTGGGATGTATCTTTTTCTTTTGTTTTAGCAGCCATCTTCGTCCGTAGTCTTCATCTTAATTTCTTTCGTTAGGTTAGCTTAGGTGTTTGATTTTTGTCCCAGTCCTTTACGTCCTTTATTGTTTTTCCTAAAAGAAAGAATTACAATCGCTTGCTTGGAAATAACATAGCCGCTACGGTTTTTGTTGTCTTCCAGAGTTCACGTATTTTCTTTTTGTTTAGACAGCTGCCAATTTGGTTTTTCCTCTTATACTTTATGTGCTTTGTTTTTCTGTTTTCTTCTGTTGTTCTTTTATTTCCTTAGTTTGTAGAAAAATAGCAGCAGCCATATTTACTCTTCTTGAAACTCATTGTTTTGTTTTCCTTTAAGAAAAAAAAGCATATCTGTAGTTTTTTTCCTTGATTTCTCACGCCCTCACATCCTTCTAGGTTCTCCTAGAAGACAAAAATTGATACTGTTGACTCAGGAAGGAAACAACAAAGTAGCAACCCCTCCTCACTCCAGAAGTTCAACATTCTTCATGGTTTTCATTCTTCTTTCTAGTTAGTTTTTCTTAAAAATTCCAGCAGCCATGTACGTCACCATGAGTGGCTAAATTCTTTTTTCTAATTCAAGGGAATGATTAATTTCAATTGCAATCATTATGAGATTTTGTTCTTAATTTTATTTTCTTACTTTTATTCAAATACTTGTTAATTCTTGATTTAATTTTATGAATAATTGATGATTAATTAATCTGACAAATTAATTGTTCATTATTTATTTTATTGCTATCTATGAGTTCAGTGATTCGTAATTGTCATGAATAAATGGACCAAGTAGCAACTAAGTTAAAATTGTTTATGTTTGTAAATATTCAGGCTTAGCTTAGGGGAATTAACGGGACAAGATTAATTTACTGCAGCTATCTCAGTGCTTTAGTCTTGGTTTAACTGTTTTTATAGTTTTTAATGCCATCATTAAATTGATATGGAACGATATTGTGCCCAGTCAATTAATTGTAAGTTTTGATTTAAGTCTTTGGGCTCGGTTAATTATTTTAGGAAAATGGAAATTTATTACAGCTATCCTAATAAGTTTCAAATTAAATATTTGAATTTGCAAGAATTTTTTTTTTGTGACCTATGATCAGTAATGCAATTGAATGATATCGACCCTTGGATTAGAAACTTAGTTAATTGGCAATTCTAGTTATTTTCTAATTTTATTGTTTTAAATATTTATTTTTATTGATTTTTAGAATTTTAGTAATTTAGTTAATATTCAAAAATCCCCGTGTTTATTTATTTACAATTTATTGTTCAAAACTTGGAACTATACTTAGGTTCTCTTGGGACTCGACTTGGTTTATTACTATCAGAAATTTAATTTGTAATTATTTAAGGCAAATGAATTAATTTTATGGGTTTTGACAAACTCGCCAATGGTATGTGGCATCTACAAATGGTAAGTGAAGAAAGGTTAAACACAATTCATACATAATATTGTGTTAATAGTATATAGTATATACTAAATGATATATGACAATGGGTACAATGTAAATGGTACATATTATTGTATTAGTCGTACGAGGAATCTAGTAAATGGTATATGATGATGGGTACAATGTAATTGGTACACAGTATTGTATTAATAGTACATGGTATCCATTAAATGCTTTTGACGATGGATGTAATGCAATTAGTGCACCATCCTGTGTTAATAATATTGACGACAGGTACGACACAATTGTTACATTGTATTCTGTTAATGGTAGATGGTGTCCATTATATGGTATTTGATGAAAAGTACAATGCAATTGATACATAGTATTGTTTTAATAATACATGGTATCTATTAAATGGTATTTGACGAAAAGTACAATACAATTAATACATTATCTTGTGTTAGTGGCACATAGTATCAGCATCATGGAGTACATTGCAATTGGTACACCGTTTTGTATTAATGGTACATGGTATCAAACTTTTAAGGTATTTGACAATGGATACAATGCAATTAATCTGCAGTATTGTATTAATGGTACATGGTATCCACTAAATAGTATTTGGTGAGAGGTACAATCCAAATTAGTACACTGTCTTGTGTTACTGGTATATGGTTTCAAGCACCATGGTATTTAACGATGAGTACAGTACATTTGGTACACAATATTGTGTTACTGATACATGGCATTAAGCCTCATGGAATTTGATGATGGGTACAATGCAATTGATACATACTATTGTGTTAATGGTACATAGTATAAACTATATATTTTTTATGATGGGTGCAATGCAATTGATACACTGTCTTGTATTAGTGGCACATTGTAAATGGGGTAATGTGCAATAGTGATTTATATTTAGTTCTAATATTGTGTAGTGGCATTGGATGACGAAAGTAAAACATACCCTGACAATATTTTAACCCACCCAAATAGTGCAATCAAATCAAATTAGGAAGGCCAAAGAACTACTAACTTAAGACGGGCCATAAATTTTTATAATAGTCAACTTCTATGAACTACATTTTTAAGGTCTTGCAATGCTACTTGTATATTTCACAATTTCACTTGGAATTTTTAACCAACATGAGTCATGCGTTTTCTGCTACATTAATAGTATCTATTTTTAACTTTATTTAAATTTTTAATTGCTATTTTTGAAATATAAATAAATTACTCAAATAAACTAGAATAAATTAATAGGTAATAGACAGACACTTTACAGGTAGATTTACAGAAGATAACTATGTTTAAATTAATGCATGTATCGTGCCCTTCAAACTTTCAGAAGTCCTAATTGTGAGATGAAAATTTTCTATCCTTTTGCCTTGTTCATTTTTTCTAACTTAAACCATTTTATAAAAGCACTTATTTTTCCCAAAATTCTATTTCAAATTACCCCAAAACAATTTCAATTATACTCAAAGCATACTTTGATATATCTGTTGGAGAAAATATATCATATTGTGAAGTAGATACTCATAGAGTATATTTTAGGTGAGAAAAAGGAAAATGACCAAATGAAATAGTTGTAGGTAACAATGATGCTATCCACTTTCTTTTTCTTTTTCTTTTTTCTAAAATCACTAATGCAAATTTTTTTTTGATTGCATTGCATTAATTAATAATTATCAAGATTAATTATCCATGTTATAAAACTCGAACTAGACCGGCTAGTTCAATTGATCTAACCAGGAACCCGCTATGGGTTCGGTCCAAGTTTTATTAAAAAAAAAAATAATTTGAAAGATCTGGTCAAACACTGGTTAGATCGATCAAAACAGCGCTCGGATCAAAACTTTCATTCTTATAGAAAATAATTTAAATTCTTTTAAATTGAATATATTAAATTTTTACTCAAGAGAACTTTTACAATTTTTAACATATTCGATACCTATAATATTTTTTATACCATTTTTTTCAGAAAATTATTCAACTATATATTTAGAATTTCATACGACATGTACTAAATTTAAAGTTAACTACACTAAAAATACTAAATAATTTATCTATAGTACATTTATATATTAATATTAATATTTTTATAATTAATTTATATTTATTACATCATAATAATATTATTAAATATTTTATCATCAGCTCAACTAATTGATTCCTAACCTTTTGATTTTACTCGTGAAAAACCTGATCCGATTATCTGATTATGGCATAATTGTTAATTATAGGTTCAATTTCATCCTTCCACGCCTTCCAAACACCAAATATAGTATCACGTGCAAGCATATTTGGAAAGTTTCATATGAACTTTCGTAAAGATAGAGTATCCGGCCTCACCCAAATCTAGCCAATCATATACGAGCTTTTTATTGTTTCCCGATGACCCCTTAATTTCCTCAGTCCTCGGTTCTCACTCATTTCTTATCTCCCAACTAGTCCACGAATTCCATTTTTTTATATCAAAACAAATATTTTCTTCTATACTTCACAGTCCCTGCTTTTCACTCCCCACGCCCCTCCTCCACAAACGCGCTCTCTAATTACTTAATGGCCACTAATTATTTGAAGTCCATTCGCTACCCCCACCACTCTTTACGGCGGCGCCACTCAGGAGGTTGCCCCGAACCCGACGAACACCGCCGCATCTTTCTGTCATAAACCAATAGCGTCCAAAATAACCTCCACCCCTTTTATTTCCTCCTCAATTTTCAGCACTTTTTCACTATCCTCCACTTCTTCCGCCTCCATCACCTCTTCCACTTGCCAAACCATCACTTTTGACCTTCTCCAACAGCATTTATCCTCACAAAACTTCCGGCAAGCTGATGAAGAAACTCGAAGGCTCCTGATCCTTCTAGCAGGTGAAGCAGCCCAAAAGCGCGGTTACGTGTTTTTCTCCGAGGTCCAGTTCATTTCAGACACTGATCTCAAGACAATTGATGAATTATGGAGAAAGTATAGCAATAACAAATTTGGATACAGCGTGCAGAAGAAGGTGTGGAACAAAGCGAGCAAAAACTTCACTAAATTCTTCCTAAAAGTGGGTTGGATGAAGAAACTTGATACTGAAGTTGAGCAGCATAATTATAGGTCATTTCCTACAGAATTTATGTGGGAAAATACTGATGAAACTCCTGAAGGACATTTGCCACTGACAAATGCTCTAAGAGGGACTCAATTGCTCAATAGTATTCTAAGTCATCCGGCTTTTGAAGGTGATGAAGAAGAAGATCAAAGTGAAATTGTTGAAGAGAGAGGGACAGAGAATGAACTGAGGCTTAGTAATGGTAAGTTACCATTGAGTAAAAGAGTACTCAAAACAGACTACAGCTTTTAGACTGTTGTCAAGTTGTGCCAAGAGATAAATTGGTGAATATAGAGACAAAAATATGACTTTCGTGATTACTATCTTGTTTTATATATATCCATTGATATCATCAACTGACTGAGATTTATGTTTCTCTTTTCTCTTTCTGGTTCTCTTCATTTCTGTAATCCATTCATATAAAATTTGAATGCTTCTTTGGTATAATAAGCCTTTCTGTTTTTCTTTATTTCTTATAATTTAATTTCTCCGAACTGATTTCCAGTTTAAATCCATTTATATAAAATTCGAATAAATCTCTCTATAATTAATTTTCACCCTTTTATTATTATTATTTATTTTTATTTATTTTATTTTTTGAGAATTTAATTTCTATGAACTGATTTCTAATTCGAATTTGTTCAAGAAGGTACATAAAATGTATAATTCAAGAAATTCTCGAATACTAAAGGAAACACCAGATCTTATCTAAAGAAAAAGGTTCCTTTGCAAGAGCTGCCCTGTTTTGTTTAGTTTAATGAATACTGCAAACAGCTCAAGTCAAGAAGTCAACAATCAAAAGGTTGATTCATCAAACCAATAATAAAAATAAAATAAAATAATTATGATATGATCAATATAAATTAAAATTCTTAATGCTAATTTGTAAATATATTGTAGATAGGTTATTTAATTTTATGAGTATAGTTAAATTTAAATTTAATATAAATTATATGAAATATTAAGTTATGATTGAATAATTGATGTGAATTTCGTAAGAGACTTGGTCTAAAACTTCATGAACCAGTTGAATTGGTCCAAAAGCCCATAAGCGAAAACAAAATAAACAAATTGGTTGAAGATCGTAACTCCTAGTTGAGTAAGGAACTAAAAGCTTTACCATAATCAGTAGATGAATGATGCCACAATCTAATAAGTTGAGATAGAATAAAAAGTCAAGCAAAATTTACAAGAACAAACTTTGAAAATTTTAAGTTTTAAAGTCCAATATGAAGAAGACCTTATGATACGAACTTTACCTCAATAGGAGTAAAACTCAAAGTTTACTGAGAGTTGTAGGTTCCCAACCGCCCTTCTTGTTGAATCGCTTTCTGGCGCAACAACCAACCTCAACTTGTGGATTGAACGCTGCCTATAACCCTCTATAACCCCGCAAGCAATACCCCAAAACCTCAACAATTTGAAGCTACCTAATGGAACCAAAAAGTACGCACAAAACCTCGAGTGAAAGAAACTCAAGGTTTCAGTTTTTGAATTGAATCTAATCGATTCTCCCGATTAGACCCAAACAAGTTCTTTCTTAACTGAAGAAAAGCACGTAAGCGCCATCGCGCTTGTAATTTCATAAAGTTGTCTTCAAAGTGGTGGGTGAATTCACTTTAAATACAAGTGTGCCAAGTGATTCAAAGCCCACTAGATTTGGATTGCTTGCCTTTAATTGACAAATTCAGATTCTCACTAAATAAATAATTAAATCCTAACCCAACTAGACCGCTTAATAAATAAATTCTATTGCAACACGTAAAAAGAAATAACTACTAGAACAAAATAAAATAAAATAAAATAAATGATTACATAACCGAAATTATGGATTGTCCACAACACTTGATACATTAACAACTCCTACATGTCAAGCTTCTCCTCCTTGGCATGTACTTCACGTATGAGGTGAGCCAAAGCTTTTGCATTTTTTCAGACGCGACTCGCCATCGACCACTCATTTCACGTAAAAGTCTTATGAGCGACGTGTGGGATAGATACTTGATCATGCACACTTGCACGCCCTTCTCCATTATGGCCGCGCGATCCTTATCTTCATCAGTCCCTCCTTCCTGAAGAGGACTCGTCCTCGAGTCTAAATTAATCGTGAAAGGAGACAGATCAGCCACGTTGAAAGTTGCACTAACGCCATAATCTCCAGGTAAGTCCAGCTTGTAGGCATTGTCGCCTATGCGTGCCACCACTTGGAATGGTCCATCTCCACGAGGATGCAACTTTGTCTTCGCTGAGCCGAAACCGCTCTCGCATGTGCACCCAAACCCAGTCACCGGGTTCAAACGTCACTTGCCTCCTCCCGCGATTGGCCATACAAGCATAATGTTCATTGCGCTTGACAATCTGAAGATACACATTCTTATGCAAGTCACGAACATATTTTGCTTTTACTGTACCATCTAAATTAACTTGCTCATTGCTAGGCAATGGCACTAGATCAAGAGGAGTTAGTGGATTAAAACCATAAGTAATATCAAAAGGTGAATAACCTGTAGTAGAATGAACAGTACGATTATATGCAAATTCAGCTATTGGAATGCAGTCCTCCCACCTTTTAAGATTCTTCTTAATCATTGCACGCAATAAAGTACCAAGAGTTCGATTACATCTCAATCGACCATCCGTTTGAGGATGACCCGTTGTGGAGAACAGCAACTTGGTACCCAACTTACCCCAAAACTACTTCCAAAAGTAGTTCAAGAACTTGACATCTCGATTCGACACGATGGTTTGTGGCACTCCATGCAACTGAACCATTTCCCAAAAGAATAAGTCAGCAACATGCTTTGCATTGTCAGACTTCCTGCAAGGAATAAAATGAGCCATTTTAGAAAACGGTCCACAACTACAAAATCGAATCCTTACCCTTTTGTGACCTCGGCAATCCTAGTACAAAGTCTATCGAAATGTCACCCAAGGGGCATAAGGAATGTAAGTGAGTATATAAACCATGAGGTTGAGATGTACTCTTAGCCATACGACACTCAATGCACGAACTACATAGCTTTTCTACATCTCTTTTCATGTTGGGCCAATAAAAATGTTCAACTAAAATATCATACGTTTTCAAAACGCCAAAGTGACCCATGAGACCACTATAATGAGACTCTCGAACAAGCAACTCCCTAACTGAACAACTATGCACACACAATTTATTTTCACGGAACAAGAACCCATTGTGTCTATAAAACTTATTAAGGCTCCTTGTTTAGTAGCTGCATAAACACTAGAGAAATCAGGAATGAATCGGCCACAACATTCTCCTTACCTCGCTTGTATTTGATTACGTACGGGAATGTCTCCAGGAATGAACTATACTTAGCATGTCTCTTGTTTAACTTACCTTGTCCATGCAGTACTTCAAAATTCATGATCCGAATGTATGACAAACTCCTTGGGCATCAAGTAGTGTTGCCATGTCTCCAAAGCCCGAATAACTGCATAGAGCTCCTTGTCGTAAATTGCATAGTTAAGAGCAGCACCACTCAATTTTTCAGAAAAGTAAGCTAGTGGTCGCCCCTCTTGCTTCAAAACTGCACCTATACCTATACCTGAAGCATCACATTCAAGCTCAAAAGTAGTGTTAAAATCAGGTAGAGTTAAAACTGGAGCAGTAGTAAGATCTCTTTTCAATTGATTAAAAGCTTTTTCTTGCTCATTACCCCACTCGAATTTAACATTTTTCTTAACAAGTTCATTAAGTGGAGCAGCTTTTGAAGAAAAATATTTAACAAACCTCTTATAGAAAGAAGCAAGACCATGAAAAGATCTCATCTCATGCACAGTTGTTGGTCTCGGCCAGGAGGTGATTGCCTCAACCTTTGCTTTGTCAACCTGTATACCTTTTGAACTAACCACAAAACCAAGAAAAACAACACTTTCCACACAAAAGGTACACTTGTTTAGGTTGGCATACAAATGATTAGCACGCAAGACACTTAGAACAGATTTAATGTGCACAACATGTTCATCTAAGTTCTTGCGTAAATCAGAATATCATCAAAGTATACAACAGCGAATTTGCCTAAGTACATGATTCATCAAACGCATGAATGTGCTAGGTGCATTAGTTAAGCCAAATGGCATGACCAACCATTCATACAAGCCAAACTTAGTCTTAAAGGCAGTCTTCCATTCATCACCTTCTTTAATCCTAATCTGATGATATCCACTCTTAAGGTCAATTTTAGTGTAAATTTTCAAACCATGCAATTCCTCAAGCATATCATCTAGGCGTGGAATGGGATGTCTACACTTGATTGTAATTTTATTAACTGCCCTACAATTAGTACACATTCTCCACGTACCTTTCTTTTTGGGAACTAGGATAACCGGAACTGCACCGGGTTCAAGCTCTCTCTCACATGACCTTTTTCAAGCAACTCCTCAACCTACCTTTGTAGCTCCTTCATTTCTCAGATTTGCTCTATAAGTCGGCGGTTGGGAATCACACTCTAGGAATGAGATCAATCTTGTGTTCAATCCTCTAAGGTTGCAAGCCCTTAGGAAGATCGTGTTGAAACACGTTCTCAAATTCCTGCAAAACAGATTTGACTTGCAAAGGAAAGTCGCTAGGTAGTTCATCAGTAGTAAATAAAGCTTCTTGAAACATAATCAAAACAAAGTCACAATGTGCATTTAAAGCTCTATCTACATCTTGCATTGAGGCATAAAACTACCTTTGACCCTTTTTTGGAAGGCTTTCCTATTTCACATTTTACAACAAATTTTTACCACTTGTAGTTGAAATAGACCCATCCGAGATAGTTTTGTGAGATTTGTCCTCCTTGAAATATTCGGATTGCGTGTTGGTCTTGATGCCTTCAACTGTCTTCACCTTTTGTACCTACTCCGAATGCTTGACTCGATGTTGTCTTTGGAATTCACCAATGTCGGTTGGGGGTAAAGGGGATAGGGTGTAACTCTTACCATTCTTGGTTAAGTGATACTTGTTAGACCTCCCATCATGATTGGCGTGACAGTCATACTCCCATGGACGTCCCAAAAGTATATGACTAGCCTGCATTGGAACTACATCACAAAACACTTGATAAGTTAAATTACCAATTCTAAAAGTTACCATTACCTGCTTAGTGACACAGGTCTCGCCACCATCATTCATCCATTGCAGCTTGTAGGGCCGGGGATGAAGAGTAGTCCTCAACTTCAGCTTATCTACGAGATAAGTAGAAGCTAAATTAGTACAAGATCCACCATCAATAATAAGCATACAACATGCATCCTTAATGTAACACTTAGAATGGAAAATATTAGTGGGTTAGATTTCAGAATCTCCCTCAATTGGTTGAGCACTCAATGCTCTCAATGTGACCAAACATTCGGTTTCTTGAGGTTGTGGTTCGCATTCTTCGTTATCTTCTTCAATAAAAAGTGGCATGTCAGCTTACGATTCATCATCTCCTTCACTTTCACTCTTGTATGTTCCATCATCCAATGCCACCATAGCTCGAGAATTAGGCATTGAGAAGCTATATGTCCTCGGCCAAGGCATCTAAAACATTGAATGTAAGCACTAGACTTATTAGAAGTTAAACTAGATGAAGTGTTGGAGCTAGTTACCTTTGAAGAAGTTTGTGGTGTAAACTTCTTCCCATCTCCCCCATTGGAACTCGAGGCTTCTTTCCATGGATCACCAGTTGGATTTGCTGAATTGGAACTACCAAATCGCTGATTGTTGTTGGTGTTGCGTTGCCATTGAGGTAGTGGTGGTGTATTCTTCATAGTTTGAGGGGTTTTCTTGAGTTGCTTCTCTACCTTCAACGCCATTTGCAGCAATTCATCAAGGTCGTTGTAGTGATGCAACTCCACCAGATGAGCTATATTTCGGTTAAGTCCATTCATGAATCTGGCCATAATGGTCTCTTCGTCTTCTTCCACATTCGCTTTCATCATGGCTTGCTCAATCTCATTGTAATATTCATCTAAAGATTTGCTTCCTTGAGATAAGCTTTGGAGCTTTTGAAGCAGGTTTCTCTTGTGATGAGGTGGGACATATCTCTTCCTCATGAGTTTCTTGAGAGAAACCCAAGAAGAAACTGGTCTTTTCATCTCCTCTTGCCTTGCACGACAAATATTTCTCCACCATGTTGAGGCATGTCCAGAGAACTCCACCACTGCTAGTTTGACCTTCTTCTTCTTGGAATATTCATGGATGTCAAATATTCTGTCAACTTTCTCCTCCCAGTCCATGTATGCTTCCGGATCATTCTTGCCATGGAATTCAGGTATCTTTAGTTTTATACCGGCAAGATTGTTGTCTTGAAATCATCTTTGCCCATTCTTTTGGCTTCTAGTACTGTGATCATCATCTTCACTTGAACTTGAAGGATCTGAATTCGAAGGGTCGGTTTCCTCCTCACTGGTATTTTCTGAACTTGAAGACTCCATTTTTCTAGTCTTCTTTTTTCCTTTGGTAATAACTCAATCAACATCATCCCGACATCGGTCTTGGTCAGAGAACCAATATCTTTATTGAGGGACACTTGATAGGACGCCACAGATAACTCAAGATGATCCAATTGGGTGTTGATTTGTCGGATCAACAGGAGTAACGCCTTCAAGGTGCCATCAACTGTAATCTCCTCTTTTTGTCTCTTTTGGTCCGGATTTGTCGCCATTGGAAAGAACTTAAAACCTGCACAGTTATTAGTTCCCAAAACAGCCTACCTCACTTCCCCTAACCAATAACCCGAGTAATTCACACACCAATAAAGGCTACACTCAGATTTTAGTAGTAGGGTTGATGAGTAGTTCACTCCACTCCGCACTTTTTCTGAAGTCCTAATCAAGACAAGCTCAAAAGTCCCCCCAAGTTAAGCAATTAAAATCAATTAAAATTAAACAAGAAATTAAGAGGTCAAAGAATGACAGGCACACAAAAAGAAACAATAAGATTCGGAAGAAACAAGAACACTGATTTTGCACAAATTGCAGAAATAGGATGAACGAAAAATTTCAAAAAAAATCCTCAAAAATTTCAGAAAATTATCAAAGATTCTTCAACATGTTTTTTGATTCTATGCAAAATTTCAGCTCAAATCTCCAAACCAATAGGTAGAAACAATTCTTGCAAGTTTACCAGGCAGTGAGATTTCGGGAATTTTCAGTAATCACGGAAATTAAGGCTCAAAAAATCGAGAAAAATTCAAAAAATTCCAGAAAAATTCTCAAATATTATTCAGAATTTTGTTTGATTCCCTGAAAAATTTCAGCTCAAATCTCCAATCCAATAGGCAGAAACAATTCTTGCAAGTTTACCAGGCAGTGAGATTTTGGGAATGTTCAGTAATCACGGAAATCAAGGCTCAAAAAATCTAGAAAACTTCCAAAAATTCCATAAAAATTCTATAATATTCTTCAGAATGTTTTTTGATTCCCTGTAAAATTTCATCTCAAATCTCCAATCCAATAGGAAGAAACAATTCTTGCAAGTTTACTGTGCAAAGGAGATTTTGGGAATGTTCAGAATGACGGAAATCAAGGCTCAAAAATCGAGAAAATTCCAAAATTCCATAAAATTCGTCAGCATGTGTTTTGATTCCTGAAAATTTCGCTCAAATCTCCAAGCCAAAAGCAGAAAAAATGCTTACAAGTTTATGTGGCAATGAAGTACGGAATTCTCTTGAGACAAATTTCCAATGATGTCGTTTTTTATTATTTTTTTTATCCCAACAGAATAAAAATAACAGCAGTCACAAGATTCAAATTTTTTTTTCTTGAGCACGGGTAGAGCAAGAATAACAACAAAACGTATGAACACGATTGAGGAAAAGAAGGTTTATGCACGGGTAGGACAAGAATAACAAGAACACACGAAAAACATAGAACAAGAGATATGAACAACAATGAAGAGCAACCCAAAGGCAAGCTCTGATACCAAATTGTAGGTTGCGAACCCATTCATATAACACCCAAGACCATCCTACCGAACCGATGTGGGATACATCATGACCGACTTTTAGATCACAAGGCCCTCGTGCAGAGAACCGACATGGTCCTCGATCGACCCACACAAGCATGGCTCTGATACCAAATGATATGAACCCGCCTAACTCCGCCTTAAAAGCTAGCTCATAAGGGGAGGGTTGTGAGCAAGACCATCCTACGGAACCAATGTGGGATACATCACCTTACAAATAATTTATTGATCAAATTTGGAATCCCTTACAAAGGAGAACAGCTTGAATTGGTCCAAAAGCCCATAAGCGAAAACAAAATAAACAAATTGGTGAAAGATCATAACTCCTAGTTAAGTAAGGAACTAAAAGCTTTAGCATAATCAGTAGATGAATGATGCTACAATCTAATAACTTGAGTTAGAATAAAAAGTCAAGAAAAATTTACAAGAACAAACTTTGAAATTTTTAAGTTTTTAAAGTCCAACGTGAAGACCTTACAAAGAATTTTATTGATCAAACTTGGAATCCCTTACAAAGGAGAACCAGCTTGAATTGGTCCAAAAGCCCATAAGCAAAAACAAAATAAACATATTGGTGGAAAATCGTAACTCCTAGTTCAAGAAGGAACTAAAAGCTTTAGCATAATCAGTAGATGAATGATGCCACAATCTAATAACTTGAGTTAGAATAAAAAGTCAAGAAAAATTTACAAGAACAAACTTTGAAAAATTTAAGTTTTTAAAGTCCAACGTGAAGAAGACCTTACAAATAATTTTATTGATCAAATCTGAATCCCTTACAAAGGAGAAAATATTCATTACACATGTTATATGCAAAGCAATGATATGATGTGGTACATCAAAGTTATTAAGTTTTTACACATCTTAAAACCGCAATGTAATGATAACTCTTTTATTTATTTCTTAACCCTTACTTTTTCTTTCCAGCTTAATTACTTAAATAACTTATGTCATTCCCAAAACAAATTATTTTATCATGATCTTCCTTGAGAAATCATCCTTATCCATCTTGCTACAAAAACTCCATCAATTACGCCATTTTCAAACACCCAACAAATTTCGAGCTCGTTAATCCATCCTCACCGCTTCACTCGTTGGGTTCACTCAACCCAACCAAATTCACAGAATAGGAAGAATTTGCATGAATTAAAGTAAGCAAAAAGTGCAATGAAATTACAAGCCAAATGGCTCAACCTTGCATTCAATTACTCAAAGGAATTACGAGAAACAACCTCAAACTTATAGCACACATCTCTCAAACTCAATTTTGTGGAGTTGCTACCATGCTTACGACAAAATGATAGTGGGGTAGTTGATGACTCTAGCTACTACGCAATGTACCCAATCAAAACTAAGGGATGGTAGTGAGGCGTGTAATGCATATATGTAAGTTCAAGTTAGCGCACGCAATTCTGCCAAGCGTTTACAGCACTCCCACAAGTTTGAAAGTCCAACCATCATCACTAGTTAGCTCAATTGAAGTTATTTCAGCTATGTGTCATGTCCAACTCACAACTTAGCAAGTATGCATGTCCATTGCACAATTGCAATGTAAAGTCCCACAAGCCATCGTAACTGATGCCTCATGCATATTCCTTAGGCTAATGTCCCAATCTTAGCCAATGCCACAAACATTTGCTCAATCTCATAGCAGGCTCAACTCAATGCCAGCACATGCTTCCTACTTGGTGAAGGGCTAATTCCCTCACTTTCGATAAACCCATAAAACACTAACACCTTAGCCCTTTATATAAGTTTTGTAGGAAAAATCAGAAGTGATAGTTGCAGGGGGATGTTTCTTCTGAAAGTGTAAATAAGGATCGGTAATCGTTGGCTCTTCCAAGGCCACCCGAAACCCTTCCCATTTCCTTTAGAACATCAACTGACACTCGGAAGGAAGTTCAACCAACACTTAGCATTTATAACAGTACTCAGATCACAAATCACTTGATTAGGTCACGGATAATCCGATTGGTATCCTGACATTAGCCATCAACAAGTGACGTCAGCAGGTCGGCAACGACTTAAGGATCTAACAACACCACTGTTCAACTTCTCCATCAACATCCGATCATCATCAACTTCTATCAATATCTCATCTCATTAAAGGAATTTATACAAATTCCAAATTTCCTAACATTCAACCTCAACATAAAGGTTTTTTCCTTTATTTGTGATATGTTGCACAAACTTCATTGCATATATATGTACAAATTGAAACAATTTCATCATTTCTCCACCTAATTTCTTCATTTGGGGTGAATTTCATTCACAGAAAGTAAAATGTTAATGGATTTTTTTGGGGTAAAATAGGGCATCAAATCATTCTCTATTTTTCAATGTTCTAATTGTCTCCTTTTAAAATTTAGATCCACATAATATTAATGTAATTTAAATCATTAGTCTTTGTTTTCAAACATATGTAACAACAAACACAATTGTTTTTGATGTCAGATGAAGAGGACTGGTTAAAAAACACTATCAAAAACTAAAATTTTACATTTGATTGACCAAATTAAAGGTACTTCTTATATTTGAGGTGTGTAGATCCATCAGCAATTAATATAGAGATTGAATTTCCTAAATGGTAGAGGGATTAGAAAACAAATAATAAAAGATAAAGATTTATTTCCACTATGGCAATTCTTAGTGATTTATAAAATAATTGATAAGTTTACTATATTAAGTCCCCATGATGATTTGTATACAACTGATGTATGTAATATTCTCTCATTACAATGGTGTGAGGTATAGTCATCTTATATAATTACAAATCCTATTTCAAGTCAACTAGAGAAACGAAATTAAATAAAAAAAGAAAACAAGTTAAACCTTAGAAATTTTAGTAGTTCAGATACAAGGTTAGATTATGACATGCACACTTTTTAATAAGCCCAAACATCTAGGACACTCTAGGACAAAAATAATCAATAATAACAAAGTAAACTAGCAGTTGGACCAAATTACAAATAGTTCAAATCTCACTCTGTTTCTTTCTTTTCACTAATAATCTCAACCTCTTTCATTTTTTCAATCTCACTTTTGCTTTTAGTCTTCTTATTCTCACTTTTCATCTATATCTTTAAGTTCGAACTCAACTTTTTGATACCATCTGCTCAGAATATTAAAACATGGGGCCTAGTTAAATTTTCTCATGCACTCAATAATTGGTTTAATGTTTACCAGCAAACCCCATTTGTGAAAGAATTTAGTGCAAAAATGTTAGACCAAGAAACATTTAGTTAAAAACTATTTAATTTGGATGTGATACAATTGGGCAGAATAGATTAAATTGTGCAATCTAGGAAGGGGTGGGGGGAGGGGAGGGGAGGGGAAGAGGAAGAGGTTTGTGATAAGAATCCAGGAGCTTTTCAACCTATTCAAGAGTCATTCAACCAACTCGCCAAATATTTGATCCATTAAGGCATATCACGAGGCCGATGGTGAGAGTTAGAGCTAAATAATTTCATGAAACCATTAAGTGGTTTAAATTCAAGACATTGAAGCTTGTCAAGATATGCTAAGACTTGCAAGTCATTAATTTATTGCAAGTCCGATTTGAAGAACACTAGTTTTGCCTTGGCCGAATTCTAGTGTGATAATAAGCCAAGTTATTTAATTAATTTTTGTGGTTTTATTTTTAGAAATTTATTAATTCTTGAAAGCCAAAATGTGAATAATACTGTGAATAGTGAAATTATTAGGTAATTTTAGTAGCCAAATTTGTAAGCTTGAAGGAAGCCTGAAAGGGCTAAACTTCCATGTCTAGTTGGTTTTAGGTTTTTTATTTCTTTTTTGTTTTAAGGCACTTTTGGCCGCCCCTCTCCTTTAGAAATTAGATTAGGATTAGGATTTTTAGGTGTTACATTTTTAACAATTCTTGTATCCTATAAATAAAGGCCAATCGGCCAATAGACATAATAGACATTGAGAAGATTTTTGTGACATTACGTCTTTGAGAGTTTGAGTGAATCAATCTTTTGATTTTTTTCAAAGAACAATAGGCTTATCAAATTTGACCAATTTGTGGCACCTTTGAGTCTTATCAATCTAGTAGAACCCTAGGTTGTGGTGATATTTCATCCATCGGTCTCAATTTCTGCCTGTTCTATCAATTTCGCAAGTTAAGTCATAGGTCCTGTTTCGCTTGTTGCTTATTGCTGGCTTCATATAGCTGTGAGGTGCTTATCAGTTTAGTATCAAAGCTCTAGGTAACTTTGAAATTTTGTAGATAATTTTGTTTATATTGCTTCCATAGACGAAAATCTTGTTTATATCCACCTTCCTTATAGCTGAAAATTCTATTTTCTTGTGGTAGTCAAATTAGTTATTTAGCCCTAGTTTTCAAGATTCGGTTAAACCTTTTCTTGCTACCCACTTTTTGTGTCAATAATTTTGGTTTTTAATCCTGAATTTTTTTGTTGACTTTTCTTTTCAAAAAAAAAAAAAATCCTAAGTGCTTGAGATTGTTCATCTTGAACATCCGAATTCCTTACTTGTCCATCCTTAATCTTTGTATTTATTTTTTGTGAATTCTTCTGATTTTTGTTGATATTTTTATGTAAATTTTATATTTCTGGTTCAAAAGAAAAAAGAAGAAAGAACGGAGAAAAAAAGTGGTGTTGATTCTTGAAATTTCCAACCGAATTGTTATATATTGTTTTCTTCCTCTTCGTGTTGATATTTGGTTCTGTGAATTGTTCTTTTTTAGTGAAAAGAAGAAGAAGAAGAAGAATAAGAAAGAACCGTGAAAGAAATTAAAAAAAAGCAAGAACAAACTCGAAAGGAAAAGAAAGGGAGAAAAGATCAAACTAGAAGAAAGAGGAAGAGGAGAAGAACAATTTTTGATTTTTGAATTCTTGTTTCTTGATCCTTGAAATCATTGTCACTTGAATCATTGTTATTGAAATTTGTGACCAGAATTCTGCCCAAGAACCCGTATTGTTTTCTAGTTTGCCTTGTTACTCAATTTTGTTGAATTGTGCCTAAAAGTCAGATCGCTTGTTTTTTCAAGAATCATACCTGAATTCTACCTTCAAACCGTACTGCATCCTTGGAAGTTGTCCAGAATTTTTTTTTGTTTTTTTGCTAAAAAAATGTGTTGCTTGTTCTTGAGTCATAACCAAATTGTGCTTGGCCAAAATTCTGAACTTTTGTGGTCAAACTTTTAACCAAATTTGGCTCTTCTTGACTAAAAATTTTGTTCAACTTTGTTGTTGTCTCAATCTTTTTTTCAGAAATTTTGTTCCGCCAATTTTGGTTCCAAAATTTTAGTACTACCTCTTTATTTGTTTGTTTTGAATTCTTGTTGAAGAAGTACTTTAGTGCTCAATAATTGTGACAAAATTCTGCTCAAACCTGCATCGCTTTCTTTATCGAATTTTTGAAGCCACACCGCTTGTTCAAATCCATACTATTTCTTTGCTTGTTCCTAAATTTTGTTGAATTATGCTTAAACCGTGTTGCCTTTTTAATCATAACAGAATTTTCCTTCAAAGAGAATGTGAACCTTGCTTAAAAAAAAAAATCCAAGTGTGATTCTCTTTCTCATCCTAATTGGATTTAGCATTGACTAGTACCACTTGACTCAAATTCTCCACTTTTGGAAACTTCTTTTAACTAAAATTTTACACCTTTGGAAATTTCTTTGGACGAAATTTCTTCAATTTTGGTAACCCAACTTGGATGAAGTTCTGCACCAAAATTTGTAATTTATTTGGACCAAAATTCTGCATTTCGACAATTGTTGTTGGACTAAAATTTTGCACTTTGCTAGCTTAAAATTCTATTTTCTTTTGGGCAGTTTCTTTAGCCAAAATTTTGTTGCTCTTGGCAATTTATTTTGGCAAAAAATTCAGCAATTTGGTAAATTTTCTTGAGTAAAATTACTATACAAAAAGAGCTGCAAGAATTGTTTCCTATCTTGACTATACTTCCTTTCTTGAAAGCTACCTTCCTTTAGTTAACTTTCCTATTTGTTTCCTTTTAGATTCCATATTTGTGTCCACTTCCTATTTATTTGCAGATTTTTTTTTAGTTTCCACTTTTTAGCGTTCTTTATTCAAGTCCACTTTGTAGTTGGATTTGATTAGTTTCCTATTCCTTTTAGTTTCCATATTTGCATTCAACTCCAAGTTGATTTTTGATTTTTAGTAGTTTCTGAATTTGTTAACCTTTCTGGAGTCTTAGCTCCTAAAATTCACAAATTCTTATTGAGCTATCCTTGGTCGAAGTTTCCTCAAGGTTTGATAAAGATTGTTGTTCTAGGCAAGAACTTACGGGGAGATTGTTTGAGTGAGGGGTGAGACCTTACTCATACACACCTTTACTATAAATCTTTCCATATTCTTGCTGTTTCTTTTTGTACTAACCTTTTGAGGGAATCATGTCAAAGGAAAGTGTAGCTTCAATCAACCAAAGACTCTCCCAAATTGGATGGAAAACATGAGCCAATCTTATTCCAAGTTGGATGATTAACTTGAGTCCTTGCAATCAAAGTTTCAATCTAATGACAACAAGATTGAGAAATTGTCCAACACTTTGCAATCAAAACTTCAATCCAATGATGATAAGATGGATCCATTGATAAACACTTTCCGTGAAGGTATGAAGTCTATCACTAAGTTGTTGTCAAGGAGGTCAAAGTCTATAAAGAAAAGTCCTCAAGCTCCGGTAGAGAAAAGTCCGATGGGGCTTCTACTTCCCATAGGGGTCAAAACGAAGTTGATACATTTAACCAAGTTTTGGGAAGAATAAAAATGAAAATTCCAACCTTCCAAGGTAGAAGAGATCCCGAAACACACTTACAATGGGAAAAGAAGGTTGAAAGGACCTTTGATTGTCATCGCTATTAAAAAAACTTCCTTTTTGACTCCATATTTAATGGGGATGTGATTTCTGATAGTAAATCTAACGATTTTATGCCTTCTGTAATTGAAACTGACAGTGAAGATACTATCATGGGAAAAACAGTTTTTACCTTGAAGTCCATGCATTCAATGGCAAATGATAAAGAATCGTCGAATGAAGAAGAAGCATTAGTGCCCATGCGATCACTTAGTGCTCTAGCCATGGAGAATGATGAGCAAAAGGAGAACATCTATCACATACAAGTTTATGAAGTTCCACACCAGATTAGCAATGAAGAGAAGAAGTATGAGGAGGAAGAAGAACCTGATGTATCATATATGAATAGGAGTCATCAAAACCAAGAGCCCAAGCCAGTTGATGATGTTTTGACTCTTCCACGCCTTGATTTTTTGTTTGGAGAAAGACAATTTGCCCACACTCCGATTCAAACTTCAAGTCTTCAAAGATTGGCAGTAAAACGCAATTACAAGAGTGCCTCGAGAAGAGGTAAAAAGAAAAGTCATCATTTTCCCTTGCCAAACTATTTCTTTTACTCCTTAAGGTGGTCAAAGTATATTAATTTTATTCCAAGGGAGTTGTTAAAGATTCGAGGATGAATGCTTTCAAGGAGAGGGGGAATGATGAGAATCTATGAGCAATTCAATTACTTGATTGGAATTCAGGAGTAGTTCAACCAACTCGCCAAACATTTGATCCATTAAGGCACATCACAGGGCCGATAGTGAGAGTTAGAGCTAAATAACTTCATGAAATCATTAAGTAGTTTAAATTCAAGACATTCAAGCTCATCAAGCATGTAACCAAGACTTGCAAGTCATTAATTTATTGCAAGTCCGATTTGAAGAACACTAATTTTGCCTTGGTCGAATTCTAGTGTAATAATAGACCAAGTTATTTAATTAATTTTTTGGGTTTTATTTTTAAGAATTTATTAATTCTTGAAGGGCAAAAATGTGAATAGTGAATAGTGCTGTCAATAGTGCCGTGAATAGTAAAATTATTAGGTAATTTTAGTAGCCAAATTTGTAAGCTTTAGGGAAACCTTAAAGGGCCAAATTTTCAAGTCCGATTGGCTTTAAGGGTTTTATTTCTTTTGTTTTAAGGCTCTTTTGGCGCTCTTCTCCTTTAGAAATTAGATTAGGATTAGGATTTTTAGTTGTTACATTTTTAACAATCTTTGTATCCTCAGAAATAAAGGCCAATCGCCAAAAAGAGAATAGACATTGAGAAGATATTTGTGACATTACATCCTTGATAGCTTGAGTGAATCATTCTCTTGGTTCTTTCAAAGAACAATGGGCTTATCAAACTTGACCAATTATGGCACTTTGGGTTTTATCAATCTAGTAGAACCCTAGGATGTGGCGACGCTTCATCCATCTGTCTCAATTCCGCCGATTCTAGCAATTTCGCAAGTTAAGCCTTGGGTCCTATTTTACTTGTTGCATATTGCTGGCTCCATATAGCCATGAAATGTGCATCAATTTGTGTGGATAAATTTTTTCCTCTTTCAATTTTTTTTAACAAATACATAATGGTAAATGGTGAAAATTTTCAGCAAGAGATCTTTGATCAATAGGTTAAGTGAACATATTCACCTCAATTGGTGGAGAATTTGGTCAAAAAAATAAACAATATGGATGCACTGAAGAAGGATCAAGTAGCAAGGTTAAAACAAAAATTAATCCCATTTTTGAGAAAAATGATTCCAATATTGATGAAGTTGGGAGAAGTCCAAAGCATCTTATAGTTCTTGAAAGAGAAGTTTTAGATAGTAAATTGAGAAGTATAAAAATAAATATACCATCTTTTAGAAGCACAAACTACCAAGAGGCCTACCTCAACTGGGAGAAAAAGATGGAGCTATTCTTTGATGTACATTACTACTCAAAAGAGAAAAAGGTAAAGTTGGTTGTTGTTTAATTTACTGATTATGCTATTATTTGGTGAGATCAACTAACTTTGTCAAGGAAATGCAATCGAGAAAGACTTATAAGTAACTAGAAAGAGATAAAATATGTGATAATAAGAGGTTTGTATCTTCCTATTACTTCCATGAGCTGTATAGAAAGTAGCAAAAAATCACTCAAGATTCCAAAAGTGTTGATGAATACTATAAAAGATGGAGGTTGCATTGATTCGAGCTATTGTTGATGAAGATATTGAATTTATTATGACTTGATTCCTTAAAAGTTTGAATCATGAGATAGCAATTTGGCCCATTAGTGGAGATCAAAGAGATGATCCACATGGTAGAGAAGATGGAAAACAATTCAAATGAAAGGGTTCAACTGGCAAATTTGAGTTCACTATACCATTGACCACATGGAAGAGCAATACTTAGCCCAAAAAGGAGATCATTCTAAAAGGTCCGAATCTTATGCAAAGGTAAACTCATCCAAGGCAAGTGAATCTACTCATCTAATGTTACTTGTTTTAAATGTTTGGGAAGAGAGTATGATGGGAATCCAAGAGCTGTTCAACCTACTCGCCAAGCATTCAATCCACCATGATATATTATGGGGCCCGATGACGAGAGTTAGGTCTAAACGACTTCAAAAACCTCAAATGGTTTAATCCATGACATCCAAGCCCATCAAGCATGTGGCCCAAAATATGAATAGTACCCGTGAATAGCAACATGAATAGTGAATAAATAGTACCGTGAATAGTATTGGATGAACAGTGCATAAACAGTGATGAATAGGGTTTTCTTGAACCCTATTTTCTTTTTATTTGTAAAGGCTCCCCTTTAATTAATTAAAGGAAACTAGCCACCCCTCCTTAGAAGCAAATTAGGGTTAGGATTATAGTTGCCGTCTTTTAACACATTTTTGTACTTTATAAATATAGGTCATTTGGCCAACACCTCAATAAACAAGTTGAGAATTTTTGAGATGTTACGTCATTGAGAGTTTGAGTGAATCAATCTCTTCGTTCTTTCAAAGAACAATGGGCTTATCAAACTTAATCAGCTTGTGGCACCTTTGAGTCTTATCAATCTAGTAGAACCCTAGTTGTGGTGGCATTTCATCCATTGTTTTAAATTCCATTGGTTCTGAAAGTCTCGCAAGTTAAGTTTTGAGTCTTGTTCGCTTGCTGGCTCTTAATAGTCGTGAGATGCACAATAGTTTGGTATCAAAAATCTAGGTAACTTCCAAATTTTGTTCAATTTTGTTTATAAGTTATTCCTTGTAACCGAAAATTCTATTTTCTTGTGGTAGTCAAATTAGTTGTTTAACCCTAGTTTTTGAGATTCAGTTAAACCGTTTTTTACTACCCACCTTTTGTGTAGATGATTTAAGTTTTGTTATTGTGTGAACAAAAAAAAAATTTACTGCCTATTGCTTTCCTTAAAAAAATCTGAACTCCTTGAAGTTGTCCATCTTGAAAAATCAATTCCTTACTTGTCCATCCATAATTTTTGTGTTGTTATATTCGTTGAATTCTTTTACTTCGTGTTGATATTGTTGCTGTGAAATTTTATTTTCTGCTGAAAAAAGAATGAAAGAAAGAAGAAAGTGCCAGAAAAAAAAAGAAAGATCAAACCGAAAAGAGAGAAAGAAAGAAGAAGAGAAGAACAATTCTTGATTCTTGAAATTCTTGTTCTTGTTTCTTGAAATCTTCTTCTTGAATTATTGTTGCCAAATTTGCTCCAAGAATTGTACCCATTTTTTGCAATCCCAAAACTGTGTAGCCAAACTCAAGTCGTGTTGCATTCTTGTTTCTTTGTTTTTGTCCACAAGCTTTTTTCATAGTTCCTGTATTTGCCGAAAGTCTACTTCTGAATTGTTGCATACACTAGAATTCTTACTCCTAAATTTTTTGGTTCCAATTTTCTTCAGTTGACAACCAAAAAAAAAAAAAAAAGGTCTAGAAAGTTTCTTCTAGTCGCAAGTGGTGTTGGCCTAACTTCATCGGTTTTCGAAGCCGTTCTTCTTTAAACTTGCTTGTTTTCGATCCAACTTTTCTTGTCCGAAGCATAAATTTTGTTGTCCTTTGTCTTCTAATGCTTTGTGCCTGAACCAATTGTTCTTGTCATTAAAATACTTGTCCAAATTTTCATTTGGTTTTGAGCATATTGCTTTGCACATTTTCTACTAGTGCTTGCATTCAAATTTTTGTTCTAGAAATTTGGTTTTGTCATTATGTTTCTTTCAAATATATTTTTGGCCGAATTGTCTTGTCTCTAGCTGAAGTTTCTAGCTCTTTGTGCAAAATTTTTTTTATTGATTTTTGTTCAATTTTGTTACTGTCTTAATCCAGTTTTTTGGAATTTTGGTTCCACCAGAATTTTTGTTCCAAAATTTAGTGATGCCTCCTTGCATCTTGTTTCTTGAATTCTTGTTGAAGATACGTTTTCTTGCTTCAAGAATTGTAATAAAATTCTGCAATTTTGGTAACCTTTCTTGACCTAAATTTTTACACAAAAAGGGTTGCAAGAATTGTTTTCTAATTTGATTTTACTTGGAAGAATTGATTCCTATTTATATTTGTCTTTCTCCAAGAGTTATCTTCCTTTAGTAATATTTCCTATTTGTCTCCTTTTAGATTCCATATTTATTTTCTTTTTTGATTCCATATTGGCTTTCATTTTAGATTCCATATTCATATTTATCTACTTTTCTTTTTCAAGTCCACTTTTTAGTTGGATTTATTTAGTTTCCTATTCCTTTTAGTTTTTATATTGGCATCCAATTCCAAGTTGATTTTAGATTTTGTAGTTTCCTAATTTATTAACCTTCCTTAAGTTTTTATTTCCTAAATTCATAAATCCTAATTTGAGCTATTTCTTGACCAAAAATTCCTAAAGGTTTGGTAAAGTGTGCTGTTCTAAGCAAGAACTTAAAAAGATATTGTTTGAGTGAGGGGTGAGACATAAAAATAACTGAGAGCATACTCATATACATCCTTACTAAAAATTTCCCCTATTCTTGTCGTCTCTTTTGTTTGTACTAACCTTTTCGCATGAATAATGTCAAAAGAAGGAGTAACTCTAATTGACCAAAAGACTCTCAAAGATTGGGCGGAACACATGAGTTGAAGATTTTCCAATTTGGGTGATCAACTTGAGGCTTTGCAATTAATGCTTCAATCCAATGACAATAAGATAGATCAATTGGCAAACACTTTCTTTGAAGGTTTGAAGTCCATCACTGAGTCATTGTCAAGGAGGTCGAGATCTAGAAAGAAAATTCCATCAAGTTCTAACATTAGAGAAAAGTCCCATAGGGTTTCAACTTCCCATAGGGGTCGAAACCAAGTTGACACAATTGACAAAATTTTGGGAAATATAAAAATGAAAAATTTAGAAAGTAAAAAGATGGACATTCTAGCCTTCCAAGGTAAGGGAGAAGCACTTACTACCTTGAAATCTATGCAATTAGTGGCAAGCAATGAAATATCGTCGAATGGAGAAAAAGCATTAGTGACCATGAGATCACTTAGTGCTTAAGCCGTGGAAAATGATGAGCAAAGGGAGAACATCTGCCATGTACAAGTTTATGAAGATCAACTCCAAATTAGCAATGAAAAGAACAAGATTGAGGAGGAAGAAGAGCCTAATGCCTCAAACAGGGCAAATCCAATGAGTGAGGGTTATCAAAACCAAGAGCTCAAGTCGGTTGATAATGTTTTGACTGTTCGAGCCATAAATATAGACACCAAAGATGAAAATTTTCCACACCTTGATTTTGTGTTTGGCAAAAGTCAATTTTACCACACTTTGATACAAAATTGAAACCTTTAAAAATTTATGTAAAATGCTATTGCAAGAGTGGCTCAAGCAAAGCTAAAACGAAAGGACATTGTTTTTCCTGGCCAAACTATTCCTTCTACTCCCTAAAGTGGTCATAGTATGTTGATTTCATCCCAAGGGTGTTGTTAAAGATTTGAGGAAAAATCCTTTCGAGGAGAGGGGGAATGATAGGAATCCAGGAGCTGTTCAACCTAATTCGATCCGCCGTGACATTTTACAAGGCCCGATGACAAGAGTTAGGTCTAAACGACTTCAAGAAATCTTAAATAGTTTAATCCATAACATCCAAGCCCATCAAGTATGTGGCCTAAAACTTGAATAGTACCTGTGAACAATACCATGAATAGTGAAGGAACAGTACTGTGAATAGTATTTGATGAACAATGCGTAAACAGTGCATGAATAGTAATGAATAGGGTTTTCTTGAACCCTATTTTCTTTTTATTTGTAAAGGCTGCCCTTTAATTAATTAAAGGAAACTAGCTGCCCCTCCTTAGAATTAGATTAGGGTTAGGATTTTTTTTGTTTCCTTTTAACACATTTTTGCACTTTATAAATATTGGCCATTCGGCCAACACCTCAATAGACAAGTTGAGAATTTTTGAGACGTTATGTTCTTAAGAGTTTGAGTAAATCAATCTCTTTCTTCTTTCAAAAAACAACGGGCGTTTCAAATTGACTAGTTTGTGGCGCCTTTGAATTTTATTAATCTAATAGAACCCTAGATTGTGGTGACGTTTTATCCATTTGTCTAAATTCTATTGGTTCTAAAAATTTCGCAAGTTAAGTCTTGGGTCCAGTTCACTTGTTGTGTATTGCTGGCTCTTTATAGCCCTGAGGTGCACATCAGATTACGTTGCTTCACAATGTACTAATAAGAAAACTATGGTTATTTGTAATAATGTAACTTGTGTAAGTTGATAGTGATAGAGATGATGAGTATGAAAGAATGCCCGTTTTAATGGATAATGAAGAGTTGAGGAGCATATCAAAATGGGGATTCATAGGCATCTTCTAAATGGAGATCGAATAGCAAGCCAAAAGGAAATATTGTCCCCATTTTTTAGAAGAATGATTCTGATATTGATGAAAATACGAAGGAATCGAAAGTTTCTCATCATTCCCGAAAAAGGAGTTTTAGCAAACTTGATAGCAACTAGGTAAGTATAAAAATGAAGATACCAACTTTTAGAGAGGTACAAATGACAATAGGTATAATGAGAATGGGAGAAATTTGATTTCTACATTTCAATCCTCCTTTGAATGAATCTTCTTAAAGAAGCCATTCATCAATAATTTTATGAAAAATAGTATAAAAGATCTTTAAAATAAAGAAAGTATTAAAAATTGTAAGAAATCTTTTATATAACTATTTGACACATTTAATTTTTTTTAAAAAAAGTAAAATCTTTATAGGTAAAAAATTCAAAATATTCACATAAAATGCAATAAAAAAGAGTTTTATAAAAAATTGAGGTCAAATTATAATTTCTCAAAGCTTAAGTTTAATCTTGTAAAAAAGGTGATGGACCCAATCAAACTGGGTTTTTGACTAATTCTGATCGAGACTGACTGGGTTTTTTCAAAAATGCTATTTAATCAAAACTTGGACTGGACCCATAGTCTGTTTCTTGTTTGATTGGCTGATCTAATTCAAATTTGACAACATGGGTTTTCTGTGGGAACCTTAGTGCACAAAATTCAGTATGTGATTTACCAAACAATTTTTATGGACCATTTAGAAGAGTTAGGGTTCGACAAATGAAGGAAGTATTTAATGGGTTGATTGAAGAAATTTGAGTTTAATTAGGCCCAAAGTTATTTATTTTTCTAAGTTGTTGTTTGAGTTGAATTAATAAATTAGCCCATTCCAGTTAAATTAGTTAATTGGGTCCAATTTAGAACTTATGTTTAATTAGGGATTTTAAGATTGTATTTCCAATTTATAGAAGTCACCTCTTCTTTCCTAAATTATAGGAGTTGCCAACTTATGTCCAAGATCATTATTTTTTTTCTTGACTAAGAAACTTGCAGCCACTACTAAGTGTGCGCATTGGGTAAACCCCGCTCCTGTATAATAGCCCGCAAATCTCACAAGAGATGTAAACCGCACTAGGCAATTGCTGTGCGACAAGCTCAACCAAGAAGATGTCAACAGGGAGATTTGAACTCGTGATCTTACGGTTACGCGCTCGCTCACCACACCAACTTGGCTACCCCCAAGGGGGTATCATTATTGAATTTGAGAGAAATTATTCATATATTAGTTCTTCTTGATAACTCATGAACTTATCAAGGGTACATATGAATTGTATTTCAAAATTCGTTTTTTTCACTTTTTGGAAATAGTGGTTGTAAGATAAAAGATGTATTAAAAACTATAAAAGTGTTTTGGGAAGTGCAAATTGCATTTTGCAAAAACTTTTTACCTTTTGTCATTCACAAATTATTAGAGGCACCAACTTATGTTCTAAATTATAGAAAACGTATATTTTGCAAATGTAAGGGTAGCTATGGTTGTAATTATATAAATATTTTAAAAATTTATCAAATTATGAGGTTTTTCACAAAAATTGGTTCTTCACTAAACTTGAACTTATGAAGGTGACAACCTTGTGCGATTATAAAGGAGTTTTTGGTAGAATGTGGCCCAAATTGTTGGGCTTAATTATAATTTTCTAATTGACTCCTACTACTTATTTAATAGTAGAACAAATCTCAATTGTTTATTTGGGTACATGATGGATGTACTAGATTAAATGCTAAAAATAAATAAATTGGTAATCTCTCTGCTTATTATGGTTACAAAAAACCTTTTCCATCATATTGTTCGTGACAGAAAGAAGAGTGAAGAGAGAGAATCCAATCTCGACAGAAGTGGTGGTATTTCTCAATCTTTTCTTAAAAAATTATTTCTTTCACATCACTACACAATTATTATAATTTAATTATTTGTAATAAATTATTTATTTGGAGATCCTGCTTTATGTTTATATCATGAAGATTAAATTTTACATTCGGTATCAATGCATGAGGTTAGGAATAAATAATTTATCTATTAATTGTTTTGATTGTGAATCATTTGTACATAAATGGTTTCGCTTTTCAAGGCCTCTGGTGTCAAATCATAGGTGGTGCATATGTTTACATGTGCAGAATATTTCAATTATGTTTAAGTACTCTAGAGGCGTATGAATTTGGCCGTACGGATTTTTGATAAAAAAATGACGATGAAGGCCGGCAAACCTCTTTGGTGAAAATTTCCACCAGCGCCGTGCATGGTGGGGACGCGGATGGCCAGGAAACAAAACCAATTTCCAAAATTTTGTTGTACGCCTTTTGATGCACATGCAACAAAGAAAACAAAATATTTGTCCTGCACTCAGGGTTGTTTACACTGATAATGCTTGATAATGATAATAATTTTGTTAATCAACTTTCCGCGCCTAATGCCCAACCTCTTTAAGCGTGTTGGAATTTATAGCAATTATTTTATCTATTCTGTTTTTATTTCTTTTATAAAATATTATGATATATTTTTATTTTCTTGTTATATTATGATTTTGAGAATATTAATGTCAAAATTCTCGTGATTTATTAGATTCACATATGATATTAATATAAATGATTAGTTTGTTAGTCACCAAAGTGCCCAAACTAATTAATTAATTTTTTTATCATGTAGTAAATTATAGTCGCTTATTCATATTCACTCGCGATTATTTACAATGATGATGCTTGATAATGATAATAATTTTGTTATTCAACTTTCCAAGCCTAATACCCAACCTCTTTAAGCGTCTTTGGAATTTATGGCAATTATGTTATCTATTATGCTTTTATTTCTTTTATAGAATATTATGATATATTTTTATTTTCTTGTCATATTATGATTTGGGAATATTAATGTCAAATTCCCTTGACTTATTGATTTACACATAATATTAATATAAAGCATTAGTTTGTTAGTCACCAAAGTGGCCAAACTAATTAATTAAAAATTTATCATGTAGTAAATTATAGTCATTTATTCATATTATGTTAATGCCTATTATTGTAATTATATGAATAAGTGACGTTTATTAGTTGATAGAATTTTAGAATTTTACCCAAAGATAAAGTTAATATTTTATGACTAATAAACATTATGGATGATAATAATTTTGCTTGTCAAATATATTTGTGTATCCAAAGATAATATTTTATTTGATGAAACTTGTTTGATTATTTAATAAAGTTTGCATGGCATTAAATTTATGATAATATATTGTTGAGATTACCCAAAGGAAGCTGCAATATATTTTAAATGTTTTATGATTTGAATCAGATAATTAATTAAGCATTTATGTACTTGCAACTATTTCTTCCAATCGCATGCTTCTTCTTGTGTTTAATGGTTTAAATTTCTTTGAATGAGTGCGAACAAGTCAATTTCCATTTAGGTGTTTTGGAACTTGACTTAGCATCGTTGGAAGAAAAACTTGTTGCTATTACGGACACAAGTAGTGAGGCCGAGAAATCAAACTATAAGACATGAGAAAGGTCTAACAGTTATGCCTTCATTTTATGTGAATGGCAATTGCTAACATCATTAAAACTTCTATTTCACAAACCGTAAGTGTTAAAGAATTCCTTAAGCTTGTGGAAGAACGTTGCCTGCTGATAAGTCTCTCACTTTGGTACTCTAATGGTCGAGCTCACGACCATGAAGTTTGATGGGTCACAAAGCATGCATCAACATGTTCTCGAGATGACAAATATTGCGGCAAAATTGAAGACCGAGTATGACAGTTGATGATTCCTTCTTAGTGCGATTCATTATGAACTCATTACCTCTTGAATATGGACTTTTCCAAATTAATTACAACACTATTAAAGACAAGTGAGATATTAATGAATTGTCCAAGATGCTAATTTAAGAGGAAATAAGGTTGAAGAATCAAGGAGTTCATCAATTAACCTTGTGGGTCAAGGAGCTAATAAGATTCATAAGTCAAAGCCAAAAGAAAAGAAATTTAAGAAGAAAGTACATGCTAAAATGACACGAGTTACTATTGATGATGATAAGAAGGAACGAAACAGATAAGTGTCATTTATAAGAAAGAAGGACATTATCGTAAAAATTGTTTGAAATGTAAAGCTTGGTTCGAAAAGAAAGGTACATTTAACATTTTTTTGTATGTTTTGAACTAAACTTAATCAAGTTTCTTCAAATACTTGGTGGCTTGATTTTGGTGCTACTACTCATGTTTCCAATTTGATCTCGATTCCTTACAATCCAAACCATAAACCAACTGGAATTTTTATTCATGGAAATCGTAAGAAAGTCCCAATTGAAGGCATACGGACTTATCATTTAGTGTTAGATACAGTCACCACTTGGATCTAATGCAAACTCTCTATGTACCTTCAATTTCTAGAAACTTGATTCTGTTTAAAAATTGATGAAAGTTTATTTACTCTTAAGTTTTGACATGGTTATTTTAGTTCATGTAAACATAATTTCATTATTGGTTTTGAAATTCTTATGGATGGTTTATATAAATTGAAAATTGATGTTAATTTTTGAAATCTCTATTTCTTTATTATATCGTTGGAATTAAATGTAGAATGATGAATGATAATTGACTTACTTGTGGCATAAGTGTTTGGGTCATGTATCTAAAGAAAGATTAGAAAAATTAGTAAAGAATAATATTACTGAATTTAGATTTTATTGATCTTGGCATATGTGTAGATTGTATTAAGAGAAAGCAAACCAAACATAACAAGAAAGTAGCCACAAGAAGTACTCCTTGAAATTATACACATTGATATATGGGGACTTGATGCTCCATCCATTGGTGGAGAAAAGTACTTTATCACATTTATAGATGATTTTTCATGTTATGGATATATCTATTTGATTAACGAAAAATCCCATGCTGTAAATGCCATTGAGGTGTTTATAAAGAAGGTTGAAAGGCAATTAGATAGAAATGTGAAAATTGTACGGTCTAATAGAGGTGATGAGTATTATGAAAAATATGATGAATCGGGACAATGTCTAGGTCCATTTGCAAAATTCCTCAAAAAACATGGTATATGTACACAGTATAGTATGCCAGGCACACCTCAAAGGCGTAATAGGATATTAATGGATATGGTTAGGAGTATGATAAGTAATTCCTCATTACCCAAAATATTGTGGATTCATGCATCAAAACTGCATGTATTTGCTAAATAGAATTCTGGTAAGGCGGTTCCTAAAACTCCTTCGAGTTATGGTGAAAAGAAAACCTAGTTTGAGGCACTGCATGTTTGGGGTTGCCTAGTAGAAGCATGAGTTTATAATCCATATGAAAGGAAATTAGATTCTCGAGCGATTAGTGGTTACTTTATTGGTTACCTGGAGAAATCTAAAGGGAATAGGTTTTATTGTCCAAACCATAGTCCAAGAATTGTTGAAACTGCTAATGCCAAATTTAGTGAAAATGGGAAGTTAGTCAGTCTTTGAAAAACATATTTTGGATATTAATGAAGTAAGGGTTAATGTTTCATCACCCATAAATGTTCCAATATCCACATCTTCATCAAATATTAACCCGATGTTGGAAAAAGCAAAATGATCATGGGTGATATTTGAATGAAACAAGACATCATGAAGAAACTAACTTGCAATGAATTGATGTTAATGAACTATGTGGAGTAGCTTTGAATAAACCTATAAAGACAAGAAGGTCGATTATTCCTTATGACTATGTGGTTTATTTGCAAGAGTCGAATTTGGTTATGGCATTTATGAGGATCCTATTTCATTTTAACAAGCCATAGAAAGTGATAAGTTTGATAAATAGATTAATGCCATGAAAGAAGACTTAAACTCAATGGCACAAAACAAATTTTGGGATCTCTCGATTTCTTTGGAAGGATCTAAACAAGTTGGATGCAAATGGGTCTTTAAGACCAAACATGACTCGAATGGTAATATTGAATCATGTAAAGCCGGACTTGTGGCCAAGGGCTATACTCAAAGAATGGCATTGATTACAGAGAGACTTTTTCACTGTCTCAAAAACAGACTCGTTGAGAATAATTATAGCATTGGTGGCTCAATATGATTTAGAGCTACATCAAATGGATGTGAAAATTGCTTTTTGGATGGAGATCTTGAGGAGAAAATTTATATGGATTAACCTTAAGGTTTTTCCATAAAAGGAAAGGGTCATATAGTATGTAAATTTAAGAAGTCAATATATTGACTTAAATAAGCTTCCGACAATGGTATATAAAGTTTAATGATAACATAACATTTTTTTATTTTGAAGAAAACACTATTGATTGGCATATTTATCGTAAGATCAATGGGAGTAAGTTTGTATTTCTTGTCTTATATGTTGATGATATTCTACTTGATGCTAATGATTTGGGCATGTTGCGTAAAACTAAAGAATTTCTCTCTAAAAAGTTTTAAATGAAAGATATGGGAGAGGCATCCTTTAGGATAGGAATTTCAATATTCCGAGATAGATCACAAGGACTAGTAGGATTGTCTCAAAAGAATATATCGAAAGAATTCTTAAGAGATTTAATATGAACAAATGTTATGTAGGAGTTGTCCTAATACAAAAGGCAAGAAATTTAGTCGTATGCAATGTCCAAAGAATGATGTAGAACGTAAAGAAATAGATTCTATTCCATATGCTTATGTTGTTGGCTATTTGATGTATTTGCAAACATGCACAAGACCCGATATAAGTTTTGCGATCGAAATGCTGGGAAAATATCAAAGTAATCCTAGTATGGATCATTGGCAAGTGCAAAGAAAGTATTAAGATACATTCAAGGAACAAAGGACTATATGCTTATGTATAAAAGATCTAAGGCGGGACCTTAGGTCCAAAGACGAACCTCAACAACATGCAAAGTTCCGAATTTGGCAATCTCAAAGACATGATCTCTCTGAACTCTAAGTTCAAAAACCAGCAATGTTAACATACTTAAATCATGCCAAGTGCATGGGATCTTTGAGCCCTAGGTCACATGGTAGGAACTCAACAGAGTTGTACTTATCCGTAAGCATGTAACTATAGGTTGTAATTGTGAAATGGACGTTGCGACGCGGTCGTGGTTAGAACTATAACCCACGTATCAATCCACGACATCAAATCCCACAAATAATAGGATGAGGTACATAAGATCGGGAAGACAACTAGGTGCGGACATTCTTTGACAACTAGAAATTACTATATTCGATCAAGTTCTAATGTAGGCATCGGAGAATTTACTCTAGGAAACCACTTGAAATCTGTTTTGTAGGAATAATCATCAACGTGGAAGACGAAGAATCTAGGGTCCGAACCATCTAATCGAATCATAAGCGGGTTGCGGATTTTGCCTTCATTAAGTGACGCCGTAGGAAGATTTTCTTGATTTCGGAAGGAGTATTTGCAATATTCCTTTTGATTCGACCTACGAAGATGGTAGATACTAGATCAAGAAACCGGAAAGTAGCCAAGAAACTAGTGGCCAAGCACGACGTAGTCATTCAAGCCCGTAGATAACTATCCACTACGCTTAGGTGGAATTCTTGAATGTTCGAACATCTCTCCATTCATGAGAGTGAACATTCCTGACGCACAACTCAAATTGAGATGATTTGCCGACCTAGAGATAGTGTGAAACGGATGAGCGAGCTTTTTATAGAGTTGCATCATCCGCAATTAGAAGAGTTTTAGAGGGCTAGGCATAATCCATGCTCATCCGAAGATGAACCAAGACCTAGTGACCAAGAACGCGACGGAAGAGGAATGATGACAAAAATGAAGTTTCGATCTCTCATGCCAACAATTATGAAAAGCGATCGTTCTAGGGTTAGGTCGAAACTTAACCCTAAGCATCGCGACATGATAATCTTCCTCGGTTAGCAATAAATTGCTGATGATATTCGAATCTATTGGGTTACGAAAATGAAGGGAATGCTCCATTAGCTTTCACGCTTTGATATAATGCAAGATTCCAACAACGATAGGATTTAAATTGCCCTACGGAATTCCATCCTATGAGGGGATTCGACCCCTAGACTTTCTATCGCAATTTAAATAATGTGATAAACTTCCAAAACACTCAGATGACCATTATGTGTAAGGTGTTCTTTATATATCCGTGAAATGTGCGGGTGTGGATTGATGGCTTATCTTGTAATAGCATTTCTTCATTCATTATTGGCACTTTTTCATAGCCACTTCTTTCAAACAAAGAAGTTCTACAAAACGCGCAGATTTAATGAATCTCAAATAAGGGAAGGGCGAGTCCCTCAAGTCATATGGAGAGATTCAATGATGAGAGCTTACAAGTGGTGATCGGACGGACAGATTTGGTAATCTCGGCATTCATGAAGTGCGAATCTGGACCATTCTAAACAAAGTTGGCACGGGAAACCCCAACCGATACTCAAACGCTGTGGCATATGGTACAAAGTTACACCAAGGAGAGAAAGCCAATCGAAAGAAGAGAGAAAATGAAAACACAAGAAAAAGCATTAAGAAGTTGCCAAAGGGAAGAGCCCTCAAAGAAGCGCTTTTGATAGGCTCAACTACAATTAGGGTCACCGGAGCCTTGGATTTGAGAGAAAAGTCCAACGCTTCTCACTAAAACTTACATTGAGATCCTATTCATACATAGGAATTTCCTCGGACCTCTGGTCTCGTTGATCGCGGCGTCTCATAAAGACCTCAACATCTTTGATCGCTTCCACAATGACCACGAACATGACACCGAGGACTGCAAAGATGTCAAAAATTAGATAGAATATTGCATCCGCAATGGAATGCTAGGCAGTATATCCATAGGTGGCATTTAGGGGACGCAACCCCAGTCTAGAGGTTGAGGAGGTGGTTGACGAGGTGGAAGACAAGGTGGCCTAGGTCTACCTTCCCATCAAGTAAACTATCGACAAAAATGGTACCCTCCTATGAATTAGCTATATCAACAATATCAAAGCAACCATTCACAATAGTTAACATCTTAGCCTCTGCATAATGATAATCGTAATGTAAATCGTGTAATCCACGCCATATTCGTGCCTACTCGGAGGGTCAATCGTGATGCGCAATCAAAGCCAATGCAAGGAGGATTCCCCGACAAAAAAGTCACCAACAAACTCTTCAAACCTCTGAAGTCATCTACTTTTCGAAAGAAGATGAGGTTCCTACCATTAACCCACACAATGATGCTTTGGTTATTAAAACCATAGTAGTGAATAAGAAGGTGCATCGAGTCTATGTAGATGACGGTCAAGGTCGATGTCCTATATATGGATTGTTTTCGCAAGTGAGGATCGACTTTGTAGCATTAAAACCGCCCAAAGATGCCTTTAGTAACCTTTGCTCATGAGGTTGTTCATCCATGGGCATAATTATACTTGTAATGTGATAGGAGAATACCACGGAGATAAAACTATAATGATGGACTTTTAATCGACTAAAGTTTTAACTTAGGCATCGAAGAATCTATCTCGGAGAACCACTCCGGAATGCTTTGTAGGAACAATTAACACTAGGAAGACAAAGAATCTTGGGTCCAAACCATCTAATTGGATCATAGTTGGGTTGCGAATTTCGCCTTCATCGATCGGTGTACCAATTCCTTTTTGTGCCATCAATTTTTATCGCGCATTGTTGAAGCTTTTTCCAATGCATTTGACCCCCTAATGAAGGCCAATTTTAGATTTCTCGAACTTGATTATGGAAATATAAACTACATCGATCGCTATTTTTCTTTTACTCTCTCTCTCATTTAGTCACTTCACTTGCCTTTATTGAGAAGAGAGTGAGAAGGAAATTTTACTTCTCAAAAATAATTTATTTTAAAAAAATAAAGATCTTTCTTGCTGCGATTTTTAGCATCTTGCCTACGGAACAATTTGCGTTATTATTAGCAAAACAAACCATTAGATCAAAGTGCAAATATTGAACCCTAATGATTTAGTGTAGCAATTAACAAAAGCAGAAAATTACATCGCCATTTCATTATAATTCACTTTGTTGAAAAATCAATAACTTTCCTAGTACTCTACTCAGTTTAGTATGCACAATCGATCTAGTAAATGCCACCCCTAATAATTCATTTGTCTTTAATAATTGGTTAAAATTGCTACTCTAAAGAACCCAAGCTCATACAAGCAAATGTTCAAATATCCTAATCAAGTTCTTGCATTACATTTGAGTCTAGATCTTTGGAGCTCTTCAGAATCGCTATTTTTTGGAAGCCTTACTATCACCCATCAAAGTTTGCACAGTACGACTTCCGCCACAAACATCTGTAGAAATGATCTCCTATATTTGAACTATCATCACCCCATCATTGTGCAACATTTACTTATCAAGTTACTTGCATTGCATTTGAACCGACTGCCTTTACCAATGCTTTGATGCCGGATATTTTGTGGGTGATGTAGAAGTCACCAAAACCTCTGCGGAAGAAAAGCTTAAGCATATTATTTTAAAGTCCGCCCACTAAGCCAAATTTATCTTTATTGCAAGAGCAAGCATTGTGAAGGATAATGCAAGGGAATGGGAAGTGCTTGTGGGATATTCTCCATCCAATTGGTTATCTACGAAAAGGAATCTTTGGCATACTATGAAAAATCAAAATTTATGATATGAGTTTTGTGAGCTAAAATTCCATTCTAGTAACCAACACTAACAAAAGAATTGAAATTACAATGGGCTTATGGTAGCGAATTTTCATAGGATGAGGATAAATCCACCCATTCTCTTTCCAAAATTAATTTGTTCACAAAAGTTCTTATTGAGACTAATAAAATGACATCCAAAGTAAAGAGCGTGCCTGCTAAACAAAACCAATTTTCTTCTCACACTACAATCTCGACTCGAAAAAACTTGGCACGATGAGGTTAAACATTGAGAAATCCATCCTAGGGATAGGTTTGGATTATGGTTGCTTAGTACTTAAAAAGTACAACACGGGTGCCACACAAAAGCGGACTTTACCGAAGCAAAGCGTGAAAGGGTCATATATTGCATGAGAATTCAAGATAACCAATTCACCGTGCAGATAGGCTAGCGGTTCGGATTAGAGCATCACCATGATATTTGATGTTCTTGGTTTTTTTTTGAATTATATTTTCTTTTAATATGTGGTAAATTATATTTCATTTTCTATCCTTATTTTTAATTTAGAAAAAATCAAAGATGTATCTATTGTACAAGTTCTTTTCACTAAATTTCATCACATAATTCTAGCATCATCAATTATTAACATAGACTAACTAAAGTTTCACAACAAATAGAATATTCTAACCCAAATTTTCATTGCATTTCTACCATCGATGAAGGCGAAATCCATAACTCAACTATGATCCAATTGGATGGTTTAGACCCGAGATTCTTCTCTTCCTAGTGTTGATTGTTCATGTAAAGCAGTTAGGAGTGGTTCTTGGGGTAGGTTTTAGGCCTAAGTTAGAATTTTAGTCGAGTATAGTATTTTCTCAATAGTCGAGAATGTCCCCTTTACCTCGTTGTTCTTTCTAGTTTTATTTACCTTATCGTTATTGGTGGGATTTGATGTTGTGGATGGATACGCGGATTATGGTTGTAATCACGATTGCACATCGCAATGTACGTTTCACAATTGTAGGTCGTAGTTACGTGCTTATGGATAAGCAATACTCTGTTGGTTTCTCACCTTGTGACTTGGGTTTAAAGGTCCCATTCACTTAGTGTGATTTCGGTGTATTACCATTGATGACTTATGGATGTAGAGTTCGAGATCAAGTGGAGGTCACGCCATTTGTTGAAGTCGTTGCAAAGGTCCGCCTTTGGCTCCAAGGTTAGGAACTTCTTTAGTCTCCGAGGTTTGATATTTGGCTCCAAGATCCGAACTCGGTCCTTGATTGACAACTCGCGATGCCGAACCCATGCACATCAATATCCTTTTCCTCATTTAAGGGAAATGTTTGTTATAGCTTATACATATCCTTTTCCATGATTTGGGAGAATTATTCTCTTCCATGATTTGAGGAATTATCCTCTTCTATGATTTGCGCTGTGATTGCCGAATATTGTTGCGCCGTGATTGCCGTGATACTTGATGTAAATTCTCTACTCATCAACTACAATAAGCAATTCACAAATATTATTAATGAGTAATGATAGAGATAGTGACAAATTATAGCAAATTTGTATATTGACCGACATGACAATCATGAAAAGCATCCTCCATCCTCATTACAAAACACAAAATAATGAGAAATAATTTTGTTTTTATGGTTCACATATTAGTCACTATACAAACTCACTATAATTTATCATTATCTCAATCATTACTCATTATTAATATATCATAAAAATACAAGTTCCACCACAATTTATATTGCTCGAACACTCAGAATTTTTTTCCTAGATGAGATACTTCGTCCGTGACTTGGATGGAAAATGGAGGTCATGACGAGGAACTTCATGGCGATGAGTTGTGTCAGTGGACGCGTCGGATACTTCAGCTTAGAAAAATCTACTCGATGAGCAACTTGGGTAGAAAATTCGATTAACACACAAAATAAGCATTACCCTAACTCATACAACATCACACACATTGAATTTGCATTACTATTTTGCTACCAAATTAACCATTAACCTACCATTAATAATCATGCAAAAAAAATCTCCATTCACGAGACACAAACAAAATACATAATAATTAACTACCACAAAAATAAAAAAATTAAAATTTTTTTCCAAATTTACATTTAAAATGGGACGCACTAAAAATGAAGGTGCAACAACAAGCGAGTGTTGAGTTGTGATGGCTAAAGGTGAAGGGAGGAGGAGCCTAGGCTTCGCAAAGGAGGGCCAGGTGTGGTGCCGAATCGTGGAGGGAAGAAGGGGTCCAGCAGGGGCTAAACCGGTGGAGGAGGAGAGAGGTTTGACGGCGACAAAGGAATAATGGGTGGAGGAGGAAGGTGCGGATGCAAGGGGAAGATGAGGTGGAGGAGGGACAAAGGCAGCAGCCGAGAAGGTTGCGCAAACTGGTGGAAGGAGAAAGGGTGGGGTTGCGATTCTTTGTGCAAGAAAAATATTAGGCACCAACTGCTCCAATGTTTTTTTTTGGCTTTTGTCTTTGGTGCAAAACGCCTTGAATTTTTGTTTTTAATTTGCCAAGAATTTTGTAATGGTTCATATGCAAGATATGTTAACTCAATTCAACATTCAAAAATTACGAGCTAAATTCGCATTTCGATCATGCAAACTTAGTATAAAATTCAGTAGAAAAATAATAGGACGGAGTTCGCATCAAAAGAATTCATAGGATTTGAGAAAATAGCAGGTGAACCAAAGACATTTGCAAAAATAGCAGGTTGACCAAATCATTTGCAACAATAGCGGGAGGACCGTTTAGGCGTGAGAAAATCAAACACCCTCATGCTTTAGAATTTCATCGTTTAACTTCATTTCACCGTTCTTCGCATTCTTTCAATCGTCATGGATTGAAACCATTTCCACAGTGCATACAGGAAGTTTGATTTCATGACCGACGAACCAACAACTAGTTTGATTTCGTAAGTAATAATTAAAATTGTAAAATACATCCCGACTGACGAACAAACAAAATCCCGACGTCTCAAACTGGCAATTGGATGTCTCAAGATGGCGTAAGACTTATTAAGGTTCTACGGACAAATAAGGAACGAAGTCGGCATCTATTGGACGAATAAACAACAAATCGATTGACATTTTCGAGAGTTTAATCGATGTTTAGTCGATATTTTGTCGATAGTTTACTCAATTTCTTAGTCGATGTTTAGTTGACGCGTTTTAATCGACGATTTATTCTACGTTTTAAACCTCGATAAACATATTACATCTTATTGTGAATCACATGTTATTGTTACCTTAAAATTTATGTAAATTTAACTATAAATTAGCCTATGACAATTAACATGGTAGGTAAAATAGTACAAACATTTATTCAACCACTCTTCTCATCATTTATTTATGAATCTGTTTGATAAACCAAGGTGTGCGATTTTATTTGATATTGTTATTGAAATAAAAGCAAATAATATAAGTCCATTAACATCTCTGGTAGAAAAATAAGGTCTTCTCGCTTTGAATTGTGTGTTTTATAATACAATGCGTCAGACAAAAGGACAAAAAAACCAACAAGAGTCATAATATTTTGGAGCCATCCTTCATATAGAGCTTCATGCGTTTTGTTAAACAGTTTATAGTTGTTGAATACAAGCACAAATTAAGAGGCTTTAGCACAGGTTCTCGTTATTTTCATTTGTTTTCTTTGCAATTTTTTACATTTCTATCACCTATTTCTTGATAGTGTACAGAATATCATGTTCCAAACGAATGGATTTTAACCCTAAAATATGTTGATAGAAAGTACTGAAATTTCGAATGAGTATGTGTTTTATTGATAAAACACAATATGGATAATAAATTGTAACTACTCATTACACCAATGCACATAGTGTCATCATTTTCTGTCCCTACAAACTAATTGATTTGAGCAAGTTTGCTGGTTGTGCCCACGCTGTCCACAACGACCACAGTTCTTTTCAACTTTTTTCTCGCCGATTGAAGGAATTCTCTTTTTCTTAGACCTACCACTCTTAGCCCTTGGTTCTGGTGGTGATAATTAAATGGATAAAAGTTTTTCTTGCACAATCCAATCCTTAGGATCACCAACGAGCATAATAGGCTCTGCATAAGCGCCTATAATTGCATTAGTGTGATAAACTAGCGAGCATAAGGTGTAATGGTCAATTTGACAGCGTCGAGCTGCAGCTAGTGCATGCACACATGGGAGTTGATCCATATCAAACACTCGACATGTGCATATTTTTTCAAGCAAATCTACTGTAGTTGTATGGTTTGCAATGTCCCGTACACACCATCTATTCATATCAATTGAATCAACAACATAGGATTGTGCTTCTCTCATCCTAGATTCGATTAAGTCTTCAATGTATGGGGTTGTCATTGTTTTGATTTCGCAAGTAGCTATACGCCTATCATAAAACCATCTTTGGAGTGTGTTACGGATGTAATCCACCAAGGAATGAATAGGTAATTCGCGAGCATCTTTCAATAGTGCATTCAGGCATTCTACAATGTTGGATGTCATTATTGTATAGCGTCTTTCACCAGAATGTGCCCTTAACCAACGTTCAACCCCGACTTCTCTTAAATACTTGCCTACTCGTGGATTTTGCGGTGAAATAATTCTAAACATCTCATTGAATTCAGCAACAGTGTAAGCCTTTGCAGCCTTAAAGTATAAGGAATCACAGCTTCTTGTTTGAATTTCGATTTGAGATTGTTGCTTAGATGATAAATACATGCTCCATGGAAGGAATTAGGGAAAACATTGGCAATACCTTTGGCGATGCTCTTATGTCGGTCAGATACAAACACCAACCCATCCATATCGAAGCCAATTGCAATCTTCAACCTTTCGAGAAACCACTCCCACGATGCTTCATTCTCTGAATCAACTATTCCCCAACCCACAGGATATACTTGGTCGTTACCATCCATGCTAGTTGCAACAAGTAATGAACCGGGATATTTTCCTTTCAAGAAGCAAGCATCAACGGCAATAACTGGCCGTATGTGCCTTTGGAATCCACGAATCGATGCACCAAATGTGAAAAATAAATACTTGAAGCTCCCATCTTCTTCTCGACATACTTCAACAACAGTTCTCGGGTTCAACTCATTCATCACATGCAAATAAGATGGAAGTATCCGATACGAATCCTCAAAACTTCCTCGAACTTCCTCCAAAACAGCTTCCCTTGCGCCCCACGCCTTGTTGTATGTTATGTTAACACCCAACTCGATCGAATATCTAAAATAATTTTCTTGACCTATACGGTGACATACATCGTTGTACTTACACTTGATCCACGAGCCAAGTATATCGGGGTGGCTCGCTTATTATCACTTTGGACGAATGATGATTGGCATGTATGGTTGTTAGCATATTTTGTGATCTTCCAGGCTGAAGAATTCCTAACGGTAGCTGCATTTAACATTCACTTGCAATTTTTGTCCTTACACCTGAGGTACCAAAACTGCCTATTAGCCCTAACAACCTTCCACTTGAAGAAATGCTTCACGGCCAACATGGCTATTCTCATGCACAAATGCCGCCGAGTTTCAAACACATCCTTCACTGCAACACCACCACTGCAGCTAATCTATCAAAAGACGTACCACAATCCGCATGTGATGACTGCGTTGCGGCAATGCAATGAATTTTTTTTGCAACCATCCTGTTTGTTTCCTTCTGCCTTGTTCCCACGAGAACTCTGTGTTCATTCTCTATGATCAACATTTCAAGAGCACGATCATCCTCCTCATGACTGGCCTAAGGATCTTCATCTGGTATGCTAAGGAGGTTGTCATCGATTTGTCTTGTATGTGTTACATTGTCCGGCCATACTGAACAAACAACATTGCAACGATTTATTGGCGAGTTGCTGGCACCGAATTCATCTTTCGTAAGTCCACCATCTTTAACGGTGACACATAATAGTATCCTTGCGTCACCTCGTTTAATAATCTCATTCAAAAAACATTGGACGTGGTGATCATTTTTTATAGGCAAGACCGAGATATTTGATAGGTACTTTGGTACGTATTGGATCACCGCTTAGGTGTAATCTCCGAATCTAAATCCTATATGCCTAAGATTTAATTCATCATTTCCAAAAGCTTGAGTTTTCCTTTACCAAAATGGTTTCAATCCTCTTATAGTTCACGAATCTATGTTCATTTGTGGCAGGGTCAACACTCCATTCTCTGCTGAAAAGCACATGAACACCCCATTTATCATTGTGCGCCATTCCTTCACCTATGCCACGTGTAAATCAGTCAATATGCATATGAGTTTACGACGCCAATAATGGAAATAACCCTTTAACAAACAATCCTGTCGTCGATTTGAATCATCCAAGGGAATGACAAATCATATTAGAGTGTCATTGAGGAGCGTACCTGATACTTAGAGATTGTCGGGAGAGAACTGCGTTGTCCTTTTACAAAGCGGAAGATCGGTTCAGTGCCCTGGATGTCAGAAATGTGCGTGTGAATTGTATAGTTAAGTCGATTGAGTACAGAATGTTTCCTAAAGTTTTCTCACTCCATAGGCTCAATTTTTTTTACTGGAGAATTATGAAAAATTCATTTCCCGCTCTTGCGCGTGCTAGCCCGCTCAGTGACTAATAAGTCGAGATTGTCGCACCTCTCGTGAATGTCAACTAATTGTCGACTAAAGTGTCGATTAAAACAATGACAAAATGTCGACTAAATTCTCGAATAAAATCTCAAATAAATGTCGACTAAAATCTCGAATAAAACCTCGAATAAATGTCGACTAAAATCTCGATTCACATCTCGCCTACATGTCGACTAAACTTTGGAAATAGAAACCGCCTAGCACAAACTTTGGACTCTTTGTGAAATGTCTAATAACCCTTTAATCTTGACAAGCACAAACAAGTAACTATGTTGGTTGCATTAGTATTTTATTAATGGTAGTTCTTGCTAATGGGTTAAAAACATTGATCAATCTCAAAAACATAAATGAATGATTTTTTCATCGGTTCAAGTTTTCATCCTAGAAACGAGACTTTATCCGTAAGAGTCCACTTTTAGCTCGCTTTCTAGCATCTTGACATAATGGCAATTTGGTGAGAATGGTGTTGGATTATGCCCTAAGAACTAATCATATGATGATGGTATATGTATATATTGTATCATAATGTTCATAATTAATGGCACTAATTATTATGTTTATCTTATATCTGCGTTTTATGAAATAAACATAATAATGTTCCAAGAATTTAATTATTCTAAAATTATCCCTAGTTGAGTATTATCATTAAATGGGACAATGATAATGCATTAAAACTAGTATGTGTAGTGATTGATGAAATTGTTCATGATATGAGATATCAAGTCAACACATGGGTACATGTTAGAGAACAATGTACTGGATTGACCCGCCATGAGAAATATTACATGGATTATTATATGAAGTGTCATAAATATTTCTCATAGTGATGATGGTGTAAATAATCCTTAGACTTGAGATCCTCAGAGATCCCAACATGAGGAGTTGCATGTTTTGATACTACCAAACGTTACCCGTAACAGGGTGAACTATAAAAGTAGTAATTGGATATGTAATAAATCATGTAGTGGGATGTTAAGTGATCAAGAAAGGATTTGCCCCTCTTATATAATGGGAGTGATATCTTTGGGCCTCTTGATTGAGTAAGACCATAAAATGCATGGCCGTGCTCAAATGAGTCGATATGTGATATCGGATTCATTTGCTTAGATGTGTCTGCTCGGGAATCAAGAAATGAAAAGATTGAACTATACGAGCATGACACGATCCATGGCTTGTGTTCGATCAAGATATCTAGGGTAAAGGGATTTAATTACACAATAATATCTATCACAAGAAAAGTAATGTCGAATTACTAATATTCTCATGACTTGGGTAGTATTGATGTGTTGCTAGACACCGCTCATTACTTTTGGCATAAAATATATTTTATGTCAATGCCAACGTTATGAGAACCTATTTGGTCACACACTTAGATCGTATCCAAAAGAAGTGTAAAATTCATGTGATGAAATTTTGGTTAATTTGGGAATCCTATTGAGAAAGGAATCTATCGAGTTTTTCGTTTAAAACGGTTTTGGATCTAAGGCCAAATATTTTGGTTCTATTAATATTAATAAATCCAAAATGAGTTTTAGATTTATTAATTAAATAATGATCAAAATGGTTATTGGAAAATGAAAAGGCAGCCATGAATGTATATGTAATACATTGTAACCCATTTTATGAAAATGAAAAGGCAGCCATTTATTGGAAAATGAAAAGACAACCATGTGCAACATATTGCAATTCAATTTTTGGTATATGAAATGTGAAAAGGCAGCTGTTCACATGGATACAAATGAAGAAAAACTGTTGGATGCAATAAAGAAACCGAAGGGACACTTTCATTGAGAGAGGTTTCCTTTTAAGCTTTCTTTGTTGAAAAAAATTGTGTGCTATTCTTGGTGCACGAATTTTATTCATTATTCTTCTCTTGTTCAATATAGACACCATTCCTTATTTGAGAAATAAGAAGAAAAACCGAAATTTGAGTTGAGAACTCAAAATAGAAAACCAATCCTTAAGTTGAGAACTTAAGGGAATACCCAAGTAACAAAATCTTAACTAACACTAAAAGAATTTTGTTATTTATTTCTTTAGTTAATTGTTTGACAATTAACTTGAGGCTTGAGACGATCGTGTGAATACCATAGAGGCAAGGCTAGATTAGTTTTGCTTGTGATTCGACAATCAACAATCTCCAACAATCAACAAGGCTACACTACGGTAAGGTAACAATCTTCACTACCAATTTGATTTCACGTATGGATCCTTGGAGGAAACCAAAATTTAAATTTTCTACGTTCTTTGATTTGGTTTCCTACAAATGGAACATGAGCAAGTATGTGATGGATTGAAAATGAAGGTTTTCGATAAATCAAATGAAAGAATGATTTCCCTTTCACAATTTGTAATAAATAAATTCTTAATTTTATATGGTTGACAAGGTGAATTATCTAAAGCTAAATGAAAATATGTGCTTCAATAGAACGTGATGGTGAGATACGAGCTATATGGCCGACTCTATATAGTGGGATAAAGGCTTGAATAAATGTCGACTAAATTCTTGAATAAAAGCTAGAATAAATGTCGACTATATTCTCGAATAAAACCTCGAATAAATAGCGACTAAAATCTCGATTCACATCTTGCCTAAATGTCAACTAAACTTTGGAAATAGAAACGCCTAGTACAACCTACCTAGTATTTGCTCACCACCTTGGGACAAGAAATAATTTGCTATTTAAAATCCTATTGGCTCACATCGAAGAACAATGTATTCAACACTATAATTAAAAATAATTGTATCGTGTACAATTACATGTAATGGATATTGTTGATGTGTTTTCAATTACGAAGCAAAAGAAAGTATTTACAAATTTACATACCATACATTGAAAGAAGTAACAATCTTACATGTTAGTCCTAAACTATGTGCAACGAATGAAAATCTTTTCATCCTTCCTAGGTAAAGTATATACACCTAAGGATTCCTACCTAAAGTATATGCAACTATTGGGCTATTTTTGGCTTCCCTTCTCAACCTTTACTTTCTTTGTTGCTTTTCTTCCCTTTTGCCCTTTGCTCTCGCTCCCTTGCTTTTTTCTTCCCTTCTATCTTTCTTCCCTACTCTGGATGGAATTTATTCTCCTCAAGCGTGTGCACGTAAAGTGCATATGCCATCTGCTTACTGTGAGCGATGGCGTTCGTTGGTGAAATGATATTTAGTGAGAGCCCATGGATTATGCATTCTACCAACTTCGGTGACTAAATACCACGATCGCCGCTCCCGCAAGCATGATGGAACACAAATTTATCGATTTGTGAAGCTATGTGATCGAAAGTTACGTAAACAAAAAATAGAAACTAGCCTCGGTTCTTGGTGCTCCTCAATGTGCTCGACCACAACTTCCATGTGTCCCCAACTGGATGTTGTTTGAGATAGTATGAGTTAAACTTGCACACCTTGATTATCTTGGGCATTGTTATAGTGAGATATTCTAACTTCGCTACCACAACTATGCCTGCGTCGATGGGTTGTAAACTCAAAATTTACTGTTCATATATATCCGACTTCACGAGCATCCGGTGGTTGCCATCTACGTGACATGGGAATAACAGAAGTCCAACTTCCTTAGGTTGTGTGCAAACGAACCATCACCAACGAATCGCTTCATGGCCATGTCATTGACGCGTTTGCATTCCTCTTGTCGGTATGTATCATCTTCAAGCCGATCTAATACAAACAAGAATACGCATCTCATTAAATGAAAATATGAAATACGTATGGGTGGAATGGTGAACGAACTTACATCGAAGGTAGCCTCAATAATGGATAAATCTGAGTGGCCCATGTTAATGATCCGTTTGCGTAGCATTGAGGTATACAAATCAATTTCTTTGAAACAAAAGGATTCAAGCTATTTGGAGATAAGCATCGATAATAAAGGTTTTAATTCAAGAAAGAAAGAAAAATGAGCCTTACTAGATCATTGAGCCAATATCCTTTTGTCCACATAGTCTTTAGCAAATCGTAGTCTAAAGAAATCCTTATTCGCGTCCACAAATAGAGTGTTTGTTTGTGCCTCATCCACTCTTTCATTGCATTATCCTGCTCTTCCGTTGGAAGCAAAGCAGTGCGGACTACAAATCGCCTCCCCGGCATTTTAAAGTTTTCTTGATGCATCGCGTCCTCTGCGAGGCCAAGAGTCGCTCAAATTTTGCCCCACCGCTTCCTCCACTGGGATTTGGTACCTCTTTCCTTCATCGATGATGGTGGAGCATTCTCTGCAGTCTTGTGACTTTGAACAAAGGAGTTACGTGTTCAAAACTAAGGCGATGGACAATCTCAACACATCGGACTCTTCCTTAGTCCTTTGCTCAAGTTGCTCCCCATGTCACTTTTCACGATCGAGATGTCTTTTCTCTGCTCCTCTTCTTATAAGACACAAAAATCAACAGAATCGGCATTCTCTCTTCCCAACTCCGCATCGTCCTCCTCGCCTCTTGTTCCCATTGCAAAAATTTCTCGTTTTTCCAGTTGGCTTCATTCGAGTTATTTTCACCTTCATGAAATGAAACAATAAATTTCAATGCATGAAGAAATTTATATTGCACGTTAAACTATACAAATCATGAACATTGTGTGATGTCATACCTCGTCGGTTTAGCTTTTTCCCACACCTGCTTCCTCTCTTGTTCTCTATGTTGACAATTCACACATTTCCATCTAAACATCCTCGGCTTGTCCCCAAAGGATTCGACACTTTGCACTATCTTCAAACGCTCAAGATGTGGCATTATCTCATATGCGAACACCTGAGAAAGTGGAAGGGAAAAAATTAGGATCAACGTATTTATATTACGCATGTATTTATAGAACTTAAAACTCAAGTTAATGGTATCCTTACCCCAAATGCCACTGGGAATCCCCCAAAAGTGTATGTCCTGTTTCCAGGGTGACTAGTTTGCTTCAAGGCATTAATCGTGCTCTTTCTAGCACTATCTACGGTCGCCCCGTAGGAAAGTTCACCCCACGGGATTTCATCAAAGCTCTTCCAATCACAGGCCAAATGAAGAAGCTTGTCTTCAATTCTAGTTCTCTTGGCCATGCCGTTGATTGATATGTAAAGAAGTAATAGTGTCGCTCACGACATCAATGTCCTGAATAACTTGAGTTTATCCGATTGTAGGCCTTTAACACTTCATCGTATGTCGCTTCCTCCGTTTAACCAAGGTGTTTAATGAACTTCGATATTGACGGAGGACCATTTGGTGCGCGGTATTTGGCATATGTAGTATCAAAATCGCCCATCTTCAGGCTCGTGATGATGGCAAACTCCTTTTGCCAAATTTCACCTTTTACCCGCAACGTTGAAGTATATGCTATTATCCCGCTTGGATTTCTCGTCGGATTTGAGTTGCCTCAACAGCAGGGAATGTATGATCTGTTTGCACCAGAATGTATGCTCGTGGTCAAGAGCAATTTCAACAAGACAACTCTCCTTCAAATATTTCCTTTTGCGTATCGGTCAATTTCGACCGGATTATCTTCATATTGGCTTCATAATAGCAGTATTGGGGAAACTGAGCATTGAAAAACTCTCCCTGAATGACCATTTGCGCCTTCAGATGTCCCTACACATAACAATGTAAAATATGTAAAATATTTGCACACCCCTACTCTCACCTTTTACTCTGAAATATGTCAAATATATGCATTCAATGTTATTTGGCAAACTATAAATTTTACAACTGTTGGGAAACTTTTACAATTACATACTTGTTTGATTTGAAAAATTGGGACATATTAACTTTATGATTTCTGTCAACACTTAGCAAAAATAATTGTAAGAAGTAGTTATTTATAATCAATCTATTTGAGGGCCAATCATAAACTAAATACAATAATACACTTAGATTTGTTGCATCACCGTTTCTAGTGTTGGTTGGTTTGTGTGATATTATTCATATAAGATCAAAAATGATGTGAAAGTAACCAAATGAAAGTTTATAAAAATATCTCGATTACAAAGCAAAGAGAGATAGTTTGAACTTGTATTTTAAGCATTTTGTCCAATTTTATCATGATCGAGGCTTTGTATCGACGCTTTGATCGACACTTGTTCAAGACATACTGGAATATAGTCGACACATTTGTTCAAGATATATTGAGCATAGAGTCGACACTTGTTCGAGACACATTGAGCGATGAGTTGACACTTATGTTCGAGACATATTCGCATATTGTCGACACATTTGTTCGACACTTGTTCGAGATATATTCGGCATTCAGCTGACACTTGTTCTCGCCCAAGTGTTAATCATTAACATGGTTCTCGAGTGTTTTGTTGATGCTTTTGTGTGTTTAAAGTTATAAAAATAATATTTCAACGAGTTTAAACATGTGCAAAACCCTAACTACTATACTGACTTCTAAACGAAATGCGCGACAAATACACGAAAATGAGTAACCAAGCACTATGATTTCTAAACGTAACAAACATGAAGCAACATGTGAACTAACCTTTTTCTTGCTCTCGATGCCTTCTCCGATTTACGCTCCATTGCCACACGGACGTTCACCTCGCGTATGTGCCATTTAAATTGCAATGTTTGAATATGGTGTAAATGGTGTAAATGGTGGATGTAAATGGGTTCTCAAGATCAGAGAGTGTCAATCGGTTGAAAAATATTACTTCTGTGTTCTTCGGCGATTTAAGTGATGGTCGGAGAACGAGCGATCCACGAGAATACGATTGGCGTAGTTTTCAAATAATATTTTTGTAATATCTTATATCTACGAAATGTTGACTAAAGCGTTGATTATAATCTCGACTAAACATCGACTAAAGAGTTGATTGAAGTCTCGATTAACACTCGACTAAAACGTCGATTAAACCCTCGACCAAGTGTCGATTAAACTCTCGAATAAACTCATTTATTCGTCCAACAGATGCCGTCTGCATTCCTTATTTGTTTGTAGAACCTTAATAAGTCTTTGGCCATCTTCAAACATCCAATTGCCAGTTTGAGACTAGTGAATTTTGTTTGTTCGTCGGTCGGGATGTACTTTACATTTTTAATTATTACCTACAAAATAACTCAGATCGACATTCAAACTAGTTTGATTTCATGTACGCACCATGGAAATGAGATGTTCAATCCGTGAAGAATGAAAGAATGCAGAAGAATGGTGAAATGAAGTTAAACGATGAAGTTCATAAGCATCAGGGGTTTTCGGTATTTTCCTGTGGCCTAAACGGTCAACTTGTTGTTGTTGCAAATGATTTAATCAACCTGCTATATTTGCAATTTTTTTTGGTGTAGCTGCTATTTTCTCAAATCCTCCTAAGAATTGCCAAATTTTTTTAAAAATAATTGGATTTGAATTCGCATTCTCGAAATGTGAACATCCCCATTTGAGAACACATGCTCAATTCGATTAATTTACAATTTTTATAAATCATATTATTTAGAGAGAAAACTCCATTATTAAGACTTATTATCCAAAATTCTATCATTAGAGTGACATTTATTATCTTTATACTTGGTTTGCATTTCACAAAGCATCCGGCCAAGGTTCTACAATCTTATACCTTTGGCTTGTATTTTGCTAAGTTTGGGTCAATATTTCCATCCATCACAATCATTTGGGGCATCCTATGTTATTCAGTAAAAATCAACTTGTTCATGAGTTTTCAATTAATTCTCATGGGTTTAGATAAGTTGGTATCAAAGAAATAGGTTTATTCTAAATCGGTTGATCATATATTTGTTGCGTGTCATATTACAAAAATAGATGGAAAATAAATCTAATTAAGAAAAATTAGTTTCATCACTTTTTTTAAAACGATAGAAATTTTATATCATTATAAAAATGTACAAGATTTAACCAAAAAGAGGCTAATTGATTTTCATGATTTTACAGTTTATAGCTTAACTATGAAGGAAAGTGCACTCGACAAGAAAAATAACAAAGATTGCACAAAAGATTGATGTGGCTAGCACACATTAACTAGTACATTAATAGCAATTTAGACGCCTATACATCCTAGTTGATTGGTCTCGATCGGAGAATCGCAAAAAGTCATGTAAACAAAACACCATTGAATGGAAACCGGTTCATGAGCCTCGTCCTAATGCTCGCTCTATGTCTTTCATGACCTTATCGCATATGTTGAATAACCTTGCAACCAAACTAGTAACAAAACACCTTCAACGTGGGGAGAAAAGCTCTAATAAATAGGAAAAAATGGAAGAACTACAAATTGCATAATAGTGCAATCACTATATTCTTCAAAAAAAAAAAAAAAAACCATTCACCAAAATTGCACCATAATCGCCACAGTGGGAGATGATTTGGGCGGACTTTGGCAACGTTCCAAAAATCGCACCGTGAGTGTGTGAGCACTTGTGCATAGGATTTGCGTGTTTAGTTTCATTACTATTCTTCAAGACTTTTTGACACTACTAATTGGTAGCATTTAGAGTTTGTTATTGAGATTACATATCAAGGTAAGTGGCCCACTCTTGTCCAAATCACCCCCACTTGTGGCGATTATGGTATGATTGTGGGTGAGAATTTGTTTTTGTTCCCTATTTATTAGGGCTTTTGTCCTCCACTGAGAGGTGTTTTGTCACTAGCTTGGTTGCCACCAACAGATTAGGTAGCATCACGAAAAGCATGGAATGGGCATTAGGGACGAGGCTTGTGCACCCGATTTCGCTCGGTGGTGTTTGTTTGCATGCATTTTTGCAATTCTCCAATGAGGTCAACTAGCTAGGCTATATAGGAGTTCAGATTTCTATTGATATCTTTGGTTAATGTGAGCTAACCACATCAATTTTTGTGCAATCTTTTAATTTCTACTTGTTAGTAGTGCACTTTCTTTCATGGTTGCTATAGTAGATAATCATAAAAATCAATTAGCCTCTTTTGGCTAAGTCTTGTCTTGTTGCATATTGCTATAAAATTTCTAACGCTTCAGAGAAAAAATTGGTAGCATTCACAACACTATTCATTGATTGTGTTTTCTAACTAATATCTTTTATGCATAATGATGAAGTATTTATTCACAATCCAAGTGAATTGTCTTGACTCCCAACTCTGTCTCCTCAATTAGCAAATGCACCTACAAAACTAATCTGGAGTAGTTATACGGTAAATTTTCCAATGCCTAAGTTAGTTTTCCTGTATTTTAATCTTACTTGTTTTTGCCGTAAGTCCTTACTTGGTAGTTTCTTCCATTTATATGCCTTCTTTAATGATTTGTGGATTTGTTTGTAATCACAGCATGTTGGCGAGAATTGTAATCTACTGGTCACACGTTGTTATGTTTCGCCATAATTCCGACATCGTTAAGTATGATATCGCTGAGTTCTCACATTGTTGGTGTAATTTGAGATCTCATACGCTTTAGTCCGAGGTCCTATATACTTGGTGTGATTTTGATGTACTTTTAACCTTAGCCTTTGTACTTAGGCCTAAAGACTAAGGTCCAACTAAGAAACATGCCACGGTGAGAATCGAACCTTTAGTCCGCCGAGATCAAAATTCATAGTGCCAATGCAAAGATCTCACGTATTGCCCAAATCCCAATTCCAATCGAGCTAGCCGAGATCTTATATATATCATAAGCTCCCAAACATCGACATAACAATGTCAAGTCGAGGTCTATGTCTTTTGGAATAGGGATAGGTGTGATGATGTGAATCGCCAAGTCCGCCGCTCATCAAGACTTATCGTATCATGTGTAATCGGATAATGCTTATCTTTTAAGGTTGCAGCATTTAATGTAGTGAGGTCCTAGAAGATTTTGTTGAGATGTGTATGGAAGCTCTAGGGTTCCATATAAAAAGGTTTTGTACGTCAAACCTAGGTTTTTTTGTGTGTTGTTATCTTTTGCCTTTTCCTTTTCAAACACTCAACAATCTTTCAACGAATAGTGTCCATCTCGACAAGTGACCGGTGAGGTGAAGCCTATTTAGCAAACCACCTATTCACATTTAGCAAAGAAAGGATAAGAAGGAAAAAGGTAAGTATGTTTTCTTGAGATTTTTATCTTTTGGTCTTTGAGGTGGGAAAATAAGACCGTTTCCTGGTGATGAGGAAGATAGTTTGTTTGGCTCGTCCGGCCAAGGGAGTATTTTTGGTTATAATGTTAGGCAATCTAGTAGAAAGAGAGTGGGGAAGCAAAAATAAGTATTTGTGTCATCAAGTTCTAAGGAGGACCAGTGTATCTAGTAGTAGATCGGTCTTATTGGGAGCTGTGAGTTCATCGTGAGAAGGAAAATAAGGAATTTGTTACTCAACTAGTGGTGTTCCATGGGAAGTTCAAGGCTATTGTCAAGGCCTTTTTTTGGTTTTGGAGAAGCCGAGGTCAAGGAACTTAGGAAAAATTCCATATTCCTAATGAATATGGGGTTAGAATGCAGGTCTTGAGTGAAGCGCATGTCACCCACCTATTGGGTACTTGGCAAGATATGAAGAGCACTTGAAGGAGGTGATAAGGTTTCCTCTATGTAAGCTCGTCGTTGAAATTTTAAAATATTATAGGATAGCCTTTGCCCAATTGGCCCGAACTCACGAGGACTATTATTGGTTTTGCAATGTTATGCAGAAGGGCAAATAGGAGTTTAGTAGACTTTATCCACAATTGGTTTTGAAGCCCAATTGATGAAAGATTTATCCACAATCCAAGATATTGACTTGGCTCCGACTCTTTGTCTCTTCAATTAGCAAATGCACTGCGAAACAGATCTCTGAGTGCTTCTCCGGATAAATCCTCCGATGCCTAAGTTAGTTTTCTTGTATTTTGATCTTGCTTGTTTTTACGAAGCCCCCTTACCTAGAAGTTTCTTCCGCTTATATACTTTCTTCCGTGACTTGTGGGATTTGTTTGTAACGGCTAAGCACGTTGGTTGCAGTTGTAACGGTTGATTACACGATGTTATGTTTTTCATGATTGCCGACATCGTTACTTTTTATGGATAAGTATGATTTCACCGAGTTCCCACCTTATTAGTGTAATTTGAGGTCTCATACATTTTAGTTTGAGGTCCCATACACTTGGTGTGATTTCGATATACTTTTAATCTTAGCCTTTATACTCAAGCCTAAAAGTCGAGGTCCAATTAAGAAACATGCTACTGGTTGAGATCCTCGACCTTTAGTATGTCGAGATCAAAATTCGTAGTGTGAATGCAAAATCTCGCCTATTACTGAGATCCCAATTCTAGCTGAACTAGTTGAGATCCTATATATATCACATAAAGTGTAAACTTTTCTAACCAAACGTGAGTTCTGGTGATTTTTGTCTTTCATTCAATTGTTCGTGGGTTCATTTAAGGAATGTAATCAAGATTCGAGAATGAATTCTTTTAAAGAGATGAGAAATTATGAGAATCCTAGCGCACAAACTTCATTATGTGATCCACCACATATTGATGGTTTTTTCATATAAGGGTTGAGGCTCAACGAAAAGAAATATTTGAGCATGCTGGTTGAAGAAGTTTGAGTTTAAATTGAAAGAAAGCTTTGAGCATACTGGTTGAAGAAGTTTGAGTTTAAATTGACCAAGAATCATTTATGTTTATTTGAGTTAAATTAGTTAATTAGGACATTGCTATTAAATGAAGTTGATTGTTCCTTATATACTAAATTATAGTGGGCATGCTTTCTATAAATGTAAAGGTAGCCATCCATGTATTTAGATGGAGATTTTAAAATTTATCAAATTGTGAAGTTATTCACCAAAATTGGCACTTCATTTTATTTGAACTTACTAAGGTGGCAATCTTGAGGTGCACTTTAAATTTATCATACTAAATTCCATTATTAGGTGTGACATCTATTTTTTTTTATATCTTTGATTTATGCTTCACTAAGCATTGTCTCAAGATTTCTATCATCACAATCATATAGGCTATACTGAGTTATTTAGTAGAAATAAACTTATTCATAGGTTTTTGAGATTAACTCTCACTTGGTTTATATCAGTTTCGTTAGAAAGGAGAGTATTTATCATGTTTGAAACTGGTAGGTAAATAATGCCAAAAATATGTCAACATTGTCTTATAATACAATTTGGTGTCTGATTTTAAAAACTTTCAATTTAATTCTCAAATGTGATAATTTAATTTTCATTCATTCTTTAGCTAAATTCAACGCAAACTTTTAGGTACAATTTTAACCAAATTGCATAAAAGAATGGTAACATCAATAGATTATCAATGTGTGGTTTTATTTACTTTTTAATTTGCAATTTATTGTATAGAACACATATTTATTTTAGATCATGTACAAATAAGGTGCATCCATGGATGTACATAATGTAACTCTTTACTTATTTATAAAACTATTTGGTTTATATTACAATATATATATATATATATATATATATATATATATATATATATATTGAATTTCAATTTGGTTATCTAATAAGGTAATGATTTGACTTTGAGTTATAAATTTATAGGCTAGTACCAAAATTGAGTGATAAACAAGCGGATCTAATTTTAACAATTAAAACAGAATAATGAAAATGGCTCCTCATTGGTGAGATTATATGATCAAATGTCATAATTAAAATATATTATTCTTGACATTGCTATGGGAGCATGTACAATTTACAAGAGAGATGTTTAGTAAAGATTCTTATAATACTATTTTGGGAATTGATAACTATATATTAAAATCGTAATAATAATATTAGTATATTAAATCATAATAGAAAAAAGAACTTAATAAAAATGTAAAAATTATTTTAAAATAAGATAAATAATTGGGAAAAATAGAGAAAATAACATGTATAGATTTTTAGAAGAAAGTTAATGGGGAAAAAGTTGATCATGATAAATTAACAATTATTTAGTCCTCATTTAGAAATTATAATTGATCACTACTATTTTACTAATTGATCATATTAATATTAAATGTTATATTAATTGACTAAATAATGTATTAAAATATTGAGGGTGTAATTGAAAGAAATAAGTATATTTTGAGGATGTGATTGAATAAAGTTAGATTTCTTGTAGGCTTAAAATTAAAATAGAAATAAAGCATGGATATTATTATAATAATAACTATTTTAATTGGGCCAAATTAAGAATAAAATTAATTTAGGTATTTAGATGTTATAATTTGCAAATTTGCAAGTAGCAATTAGGCTTTCTTCGACTCTCCGCCTCCGGTTGCTTCGTTCCTTCACAATCTGTCAATCTAGTCAACCACTCTTCAATCTCCAGCCGCCAGTAGTTGTGCCATGCACCTCAGCTCGCTTCATTCCTTCACAGTTCAGTTGGCCATGTAGCTTAAACCGCTTCCGCTATGCTGCCTTCACAGTCCAGTCGGCCGTGCAGTTTAAATTGCTTCCGCCGTGTTGCCTTCACAATCCAATCGGCCGTGCACCTAAATCACTTCCACCATGTACCTCAGCTTGCTTCTTTCCTTCACAATCCAGTTGGCTGTGCACCTAAACCACTTTCACTATGAACCTCAGCCCGCTTAATTTCTTCACAATCCAGTCAGCCGTGCACCATAATTCGCTTCTACCGCCTCCTCAAGTGTATTTTGGTCCTTGTGTTTTTTTTCTTTTTTATCGTCTAGAAATTTTTACTGCCAGAAATTTTGTGTAGCTGCAAGTGGAATTCTTGCTTAAGTCAGCAATTTAATTCTTGTCCAATTGTATATTTGTTTATTCTACGATTCTTCCTATCAAATTGTAGTATTGCCCAATGATGAACCTTTTTTTGTTTTTGCTGTGATTCTTCCTACCAATGTTTAGTTTTTGGTTTTGGCTTACGGTTTTTTTTTCTTCTAATTTTAGTTTTCTAGTTTTTGGTTTCTAATTTCTATGGTTCTAAACTTCTATTTTCTAATTTTTGGCTTCTGATTTATAAGAATGGTTGTGATATTTTATGATTTTAGTTTTCTTGTTTCTATGGTTTTCGATGTTTAGTTTTTGATTTTTGGCTTCTAGTTTATGAGAATGGTTCTGGTAATTTGAATATTTGAAAATTTATTTTATTACTGGAAAATTTGTCTTAGGAAAAGTGGAAATTTTGTGTCTGAATTTGGCTAATTCGGTTCAGGTTGTCGAATTTGGATTCGGCCAAATTTGACCAAATTCAAATTTTAGTCCAACCCAAATCTAAATTGAAAATCCAATTTTGAATTCAATCAATTTGAATTTTGTTTGGTTTAAAAATTTATAACCCAAATCGAATAAATCAAAAATCAAAGAACTGACCGATGAATAACCCTAGTCAATTGAAAAAGCTAATACAATAATACATACTTCTTTGACCCAGTCATATGCCACGTCATCATATTAGTCAGCCACTAACTGAAATGTAAGCGTAAAAGTGGGACATTTTGCTCTTGTCACATGTTATGCAGTTCTCATGTTGTCGTGAAACGATTAAAGTCAGTCTCAAATTCGTTCTCTCATTTTCAGTTTGGTTTTCCTATGGTTTTGTTTGATTCATATAGTTTCTTGACATTTCTGTTACGGTGATGGTGGGTTCAGTTTTTCAAAATTCTACATTTGAAATGGTAAACCATCTATAGATTAGTTTATTCCTTTATTAAAAACTTTTCAAAACTTCATAATTAAATGCGTTTTGATTAAATATGTATTGTATCCTTATTTATAATTTTTTCTTTTAAACTGCACACTAGTCCAAATTGTGTATACTTATGTTTGATAAAGGTGTATTCTGCAATCTAATCCAGTGAACAAAACCCGTAAAGCTACAAAGCGGAACAATCTACGAACACATACAAAACAAATTATGGAGTGGTTCTCGGAGAAAAGTTCGATGTCTAAATTAGTGGATGCTTTAAGAAGTTCAGTTCGAATAGCCGATTTGCCAAAATTAGAGCTTTTCCTTACCTATCGACTCAACCGTACATATATATTTTACCTCTAAGATCCATAAAACACATTGTAACGGTTGTACGATGTAATCGTTTCTCCTCAAATGTCGCATACCATTAGTCGTTTATGGATAGGATTGACTACGAATTCCTACATTGCTAGTTTGGTCCGACATACATCATAAGCCCTTTAGACCTTAGAGTGACTAAAGTGGTGAGGTCTCTCCTTTGTTGGGATTTAGAGAGTAGGGTGTAGGACTTAGGTGCAACGATGGTAGATGTCATACCCACCCAAGAGTCCCTATTAGCATTAAATGTTGATACGAATCTTAAACCAAAGATTAAAATTTGAGCATATACTGAGTGTAGATCCTAGTATCGTCCTCTAGATTGAACTAACTTTTCCTTTAGCAAGACACAAACTCCAAGATGGAAATAGGACCTTGCTTTTGTCCACTTGACATTTGAAGGAATTATCCAACTCAAAGTTACGAATTGGACTATCCTTGGAACCAACCGGTACACTTAGATTGTTGAGGAAAAGAAACTCAACAAAATAGCTTAAACATGAACCTAAGAGGCTATCTTTAAAAACTCAAAACAAGTTCTAAACTAGAACTCAAAGAAAAGCAATAAAGCTCTGGTTTGTAATTGAATCAATTTTGTATTTACATGTGGCCAAATGGCCTTTATTTATAGATGAGACAATGCGCAGCTAAGAGGAAATCTATCCTCTAAAAGGATTAGAATTCATTGCCTTTTAGGAAGCTAATTACTAAAAGAAATAATTACTAAAAGACTTCGAATCTAAGAAAAAGAAATAAAATATTAAGTTGCCTAAAACTAATGCAATGCTGGTTTGGATTGTGTTTGGACAGGCTTGAAGAACTTCTTCATTCAGATTTGGAAGCGTCTTTAATTCATCATGGCCTTTATTCACATGATTCACTTTGGGATCGGAAGTCTTCCTTGTTTTCCTTGTCGCCTTGACTTGAGCTTCAATTAATTCAATTATAAGAGATGTTAAGGCAGCTTGCATTCTCTTAATTTGTGACCTAGTCATAGGCCCTCCAATGCCTTGCAATGGATCAATGTGTGGATGTCTCTTTGTAGGTGAATTCTCAACTAAACATCCAACTTGTGCTCTTAGATTTGTCACTCTCGCATTTGGTTGAGTTGTCTCGGCTGTATGGTTGATTGTTTCAAGCTTGGCTCTCATATTTTCATTAGACCCCCTTTCTTTAAAATGACTCACCCTCGAGTCCATAAACTCATCATCCAACTCAAACAAAGAAAGATCAGAGACATTAAATGTAGCACAACCACCATAATCACTTAGAAGGACAAGTTGGTCTGCATTCTCGCCCATGCATATAATTTGGAAAGGACCATCTCCTTGAGGATGAAGCTTAGTCCTTACTTGCATTCTTCCTCTATTGGAAACTTGAGCATAATGTTCCTTCTTCTTGTGAATTTGAAGGCACTTCTCATTCAAGTTCGAACATATTTAGCCTTTCTTTGTACCATCAAGATTTTTTTGCTCATTGCTTGGCAATGGCACTAAGTTAAGAGGGGTTAGTGAATTAAAACCATAAATATTCTCAAATAGGGAATGACCACAATAATTAACACCTTTTAAAAAATAATTAACACAAGTTATTTGGATGTTAACAAGAATATTTAGTGGTAAACAACGCCACTTGAAAAATATTTGGCACAAATTATGTACTTGCATTTAAAGCTTTATTAACATCCTTTATGCAAGCATAGAACTACCTTAAAAATTTCAGATTGTGATTGTGTGCTCTTGGCTTCACTCATGAGAACTAAAGCCTTACCTTTAGAAGTTGAAGGAAGTTGTTTACTCATGATTTGAGTAGAATCCCTTTCGGCTTGAGAATTTCTCATGGTTTGAGCAAAATTTGGACCTTCTTCAACTTTCTTTTGTTCTTTTATCCACTTCATTTGCTTCACCCTCTGTTGTTGCTGAAATTTACTAATTTCAAGGTGGCAATGATGCTAGTGTGAAGGCTTTTCCATCCTTGTTAAAGTGGTACTTATTAGTCCTCCAGAATGACTTGCATTACAATCATTTGCCCAAGGTCGTCCAAATAGTAGGTGGGTAGCCTGCATAGGAACAACTCACAAAGAACTTGGTCAATAAAATTTTCAATTCGAAAACTCACCAAGGTTTGCTTTGTGACACGAGTGATCTACTTTGATTCATCAATTGTAATTTGTATGGTTTTGATGCAAGGAACACTTGAGTTTCAATTTATCTACTGATAAATAGAAGTAAGGTTAGTATAAGATCCTCCATCAATAATTAACATACAAATTTGATTTTTAATAAGACACTTAGGCTATGTTTGGACAAGTCATTTTTGTTTGCAAATGAGCAAAAGTTAAATTTTGTCAAACAAAATAAACTATCCAAACACATTTTTATTTCAAAATGTAAAATTCAATTTTTCCCACTCAAATTTCTCTAACATAATTTTAAAAATTTCCCTCCTATTTTTCCCTCCAAAATACTTTTTCTATCACAAAATACACACTTAAATTTTCACACATTCCAATACAACTTTTATCAAATACATCACACTCCAAAAGAGCCTTAGAATGGAAAATATTTTTCCTTTGATCATTAGTGTCTTTTGGGTAGAGTACTCAAATCTCTTATTGTAACCAAACATTCTCCAATCAGTTGATCCGCTTCATGCCCCCAATGTTCTTTAACATCACTTGTGGCCATGTCTTCATCTAGACCATTTGACTCCTTGGTGAGCTATTCGATGTGTGCAAAAGTGCGTCAAAATATAGCTTAAGCTCAAACAAATTTACACCTAAATCTCACTTAATCAATTGTAGTAAAGCTTAGGGATCATTCTCCACAGGGAAGGGGACAAAACCCGAATTAAGTGCAATTAATTGGTTGCTATCTATGTGTCCTAAAGCAATGACATGAAAGGCGATATTTAACTAATGAGCATGAAAAGAAATATGCAAATAGATTGGAATACGAAATTCTAAATGCTAAGCTAAACAACACTATTGAAACAAGGATGGAAATACACAATTGAGGAAAGAGGGTGATCCTTGGGTTCAATGCAAGGGTCGGCTACTTTGACTCCTAAGGGTACGCGAGTGTAGAGCATCTTAACTAAGTGGCTACATCCGTTGCTCGAATCTCCTTTCGGTCTCATCAGAATTATAGAATGAGGAATCTCCTTTCGGTCTCATCGAATTATAGAATGAGGAATCTCCTTTCTGGTCTCATCCCCACCTAGAGCACATTAGTGCCTATGGCTTCCACAAAACTCTAATGCACAATTCTAGCCCTAGATGTTTTAGCCAACCACTTCACACTCCCTAGTTCAAGTGTTTAATCTAAGAAACCACCTATTTTTCACTCCATATCTCCTTTCGGTCTCAATGGAATTAAATAATAGAAGATCTCTTTTCGGTCTCACTTCTACCTTGTGCACACTAAAACCTATGGCTTCCACACAATTTCAGTGCACAATTAAGCTCATATGGTAGTTGTTTCTTGTCTCAAACACCTAAATCTAGATAATGCTAGGTAGTTCTTCCTACTTTTGGTCTAAGTTCCTGTATATTCTAAAACACACACGAACACCAAGAACACACACTAAATGTGGCCACAATTCAATGCATGTCAATTCATTAAATACAAGTAGGAAGATTTCAATTAATGCAAGCCCATTACTCTACAACCCACAATGAATCAAAATAAACCTAACACATACATCAAACACCAAGAATCACCCAAGACAAATTAGCCTCTCATAGCTTCAAGCAACCAACAATCTCAAGGAGATTTCACCATAGAAAGCATAAGAAAATCGTAAGAAATACTTCCCTTAATCAAAAGATTGGTAAATCCAACAAATTCCAACACTTAGCAAGCCAAAACAACTCCAAGGATTCCAGTTTCTCAGAGCCACAAGGGCTAAACATCAACCCTAAGTGAATTTCAGATTTGACTTTGGGGAGGAAAATGTAAAAATGTAAAACTAATCCTACTACCTAATTTCTAATTCTCCCCTCCTTTCTTTATTTTTCTGCCTAAAATGGGGTATATATAGAAGTAGGGACGTTGGGAGCAAATGTAGAACTTCCAAAATATCCGGATGCGATTTGCAAATTTCGTAAATTCCATCGCAGTGACCACCGCGCGGTGTGCAACGACATGCAGCGGTTTACTATTTGCTTGGGACCGCCGCGGCGGTTGTGAATGACCGCCGCGGCGGTCAGAACTTTCTGCCACCTTTCTTCTGTGGTTTTGCACCTTGTTCTGCTTTTGTCTAGTTTTGGTTCCTTTGCTTCTAGAATTTGAGAAAACTTCCTCCATGAAAGTTTTTGCTCTCTTTCTCAGCTTTCCATAGCATCTTCAATCATCTCATTTGGACATTTGCATCAAAAGTTATGAACTCCTAAGATGGTTGATTTTTCTCCCCTTTTTCCTCCAAAACAAACAAAAGATGAGAATCACAAGTATAATGTGATTTCTCTCATAAACATGGCATATCTCAATGAAATCTATGCAAAAGCGTGAAAAACACATATCTAAGTTTATGAATATTTGATTCTCATCACTCCTCCTTACTCTCACTTTTATAGATTCCATCACCTAAGGTAGTCATGGTTCGAGAATTTGGACATCGAGAAGTCACATGTCCTCGGCCTAAACACCTAAAACATTAGATAGAAGAACTAGTGTTAAAACTATTTGAACTGGATGAAGGTTTAGGGTTACTTACCTTTGAAGAAGTTTGTGGTTTAAACTTCTTCCTAATTCTTGATTGGATGCTTTCTTTGAGGATGCAACTAGAGCCATTATGCCTTCCATTTGAAAATCTCTGTGGACTAATTCTGAGCCAAGCAAAATCCTTAAGGTATTCTTTCATGTCTTGTTCATGTTCTTTTGGATTTTTGGCCATCTCTACACAAGTAATGTTAGTAATAAACTTCCTACCTCATTTCTCTCGCCAATTGCCCAATGTATGAATCTCTCACCAATGTAAGGCTGAACTCTCTTTTATATAGTGATGGGGTTGTTGAGTAGGTTCACTCACACTTTATCACTTTTCTAAAAGTTCTAACCAAAACAAGCTTCAAAAGTTTCAAAATAGGCAATTAAATTAAAATTAAAGCAAGAACAAAATTTTTAGAGGTCAAGAAAGATAAGAAATGAAAACAAGAATAAGAAAACAAATTATGAAATAAAAACAAAGATAGCAAAGAATGTGAACAAGAAAGGATTTTAAGACGGAAATTTTCAAGGAAAGAAAATATCGGGATTTAAAAGGCAGAAAGAATTATGCAAAGTGGTTTTTATGTGCTTGTGATGGAGTAAATGGCGTGAACCCTTGGAGAACCTGTCCAAAAACTCACTACACACGTTCTCTACCCTTGGATCAACCCAACCGGAATCTTTCCTTGGAGATGGTATGTTCCTTGAAGGTGGAATGGCCCTCAACCCCTAGATAACTGTATCTAGAAACCTTGGAATCAATTGATGGAAGAAACCCAAATTCCTAGGGAACAAATCTAGGAAAATCAAGTACCAACAAACACACAAATTCCGACTTGTGTAATTTGCAAGTAATCACAGAACTAGAGAGCAAATTCTCTCAAGCACGTAATGTCAAGAACCAAATTTTCATTCATCAAAATTCGTCCTTCAAAGGTGGCCGACGGCTCCTTTAAGGAGTACAAGTCATCCTTCACAAATGCTACGGTTTCTTTAGTCCAAATGGGCTCGAAGAATTACATGACTCTTGGGCTGACCTTACGGGTCTATATCACCCTCTAATCACTATATAATTAAGACTAAGCCCAATGACCTTAAGGGTCCTACGGCTCCAAAGTCTAATTAACAAGACCCAATTACATTTAGTACATTAATAAATATGGTCTTGTCAATCCTGGTCTTCTCCCCATCCTTTTGAGCTGTTTGAATGAGTCCATTCAAGGCTTCTTTCATCTTTTTAGTTCTAGCCCTTGTCATTGGTCCACCAAGACCTTGAAGTGGATCCAAGACCTTGCTCTTCGAACCTTCCTCTTCTCGCCTTTTCCCGCTCACGCTATTATCATCATGCTCCGGCCAAGTCTCTTCAATCTTTGGTTGAATTCATATCATAAACCTTGGTGAATGTGATTGTTTCTTGCTCAATATATCAAACCAAACTCAAACTTCACAACAACTTGCAATTACGGACCAAAACCAATTCCAAGCGGTCTTGGTTTTTCCTTCAAGAATTTTTCACAACAAGCTTCTACAAATTCGCGGCTAATATCATGACTTTAGCACAATCTTGATAGCATAATTCAACAAAAATAGAAGTCCTTAACCAAGCGGGACTCACAACCGAAAGGAAATACAGAAAAACAGACCAAAACTTCAATTCAAGATTTGGGTTTTTAGTGATGTTTCTAGACGGTTTTTCTTCAACAAATCTCAAATTCTTGTCAGTAAAACTCAACAACCAAAGTTTTTAATGAAGAAAAACTCACATGAACAGTTAGGATACAAAGTTGGGACAGAATTGGATCATATGATGTGCAAAAATTACGCAAAAACTGACAAAGCTGGACATTTTCTCGATTTTCAAGAATGGTTTTTTTCTCCACAATTTTACAGAGTTGGCTTCATGTTTTGCAGCACAAATTGATAGTAAATTTCAAAAGAAGCCTACTTACTCAATCAATATGTACAAGAACAGATTTATCAAAGAGTCAAGAAACTTGAAGGATGCGAGCGGTTTTATTCTCAATTTTCTCAAGAACTTTTCAGAAATTTGCAGTTGGCTTCTCTTTTTGCAGAACAAATTGATAGTACAATTCAATAAGACGAAGTCCCCTACTCAATCAATATGCACAAGAATGTATATAGCAGTAACTATGCAGAATGGAGCGTAAACTTGGAGCATATGTTTAGAGATACAATCGGGTTTTCTTAATTTTCTTTCTCAACATGTTCGAATTATTCAGACTCGGTTTCCCACTTTCTAACAGAATCATCAAACCAAAGTCTCTATCAAGAACCAATATTCACACAAAAAGCAAGAGCATAGAACCAGGTTGTAACACAAGAATTAGGCACGAAAATCTGGTAGAATCGGTCTTCTTTTTGAAATTTTCTTTCTTCACAAGTTTCAAACTTTTCCAAGAATTGATCAACACAACTTCGACATTATAATCAACAAACAAAGGTCTCCTTTATCAATCAATATTCACAAGAAAATATAGAGCAAATAACTAGGGTTTTAAAGCACCAAGACTGGGACGAAATTCTAAAGACATAACTCGTAAACTAGAGCAAAACTTATGCAGAGATTTAACAATTCAGATGGAGATTTTTATGTCATTTTTAGGCACAAAAATAAGAAGAGAATTAAGAAGAAATCACGTGAAACAAGAAATCGGATATACAAAATAGAAATGAAAAATCAAAGAAATAGACACAACATAGGTGATGAAAACAGAGATAGAAATCAGTGAAATTTTACATTTCGTGGAACTTTTCTTTTGGTTTTTAAGCACAGAATTAAGAAGAATTTGGCCAAGTATTCACAAGAACTAAACAATACTGACAAGACACAAGAGTAGTAAGTTGGAAAGAAAACAAATATACACAAAAAGATATGAACAACTCAAAAGAACTACCCAAAGGTAGCTCGATACTAAATTGATCTGAATCTTAAACCAAAGATTAAAATTCGAACATATACCAGAGTGTAGGTCCTAGTATCGTCCTTTAGGTTGAACTAACTTTTCCTTTAGCAAGACACCAACTCCAACATTGAAGAATGACCTTATTTTTGTCCAATTGATACCAAGGAATTATCCAACTCCAAGTTATGAATTGGACCATTCTTGGAACCAACAGCACACTCGATTGTTGAGGAAAGAAACTCAAAAAAACAGCTTAAACATGAATTTAAGAGGCTATCCTCAAATACTCAAAACAAGTTCTAAACTAGAACTCAAAGAAAAGCAATAAAGCTCTGGTTTGTAATTGAATCAAGTCTGTATTTACATGTGGCCGAATGGCCTTTATTTATAGATGAAACAATGCGCAACTAAGAGGAAATCTATTCTCTAAAAGGATTAGAATTCCTTGCCTTTTAGGAAGCTAATTACTAAAAACTTATAATCTAAGAAAAGGAAATAAACATTAAGTTGCCTAAAACTAGTCCAAGGTCGTTTAGATTGTGTTTGGCCAAGCTGAGGAGCTTCTTCATTCATATTTGGAAGCTTCTTTAATTCATCATGGCTATGGATCTTGGAAGCTTCTAATTTCGTTCATGAAGAAGAAATAATATTGCTTAAAGTTGAATCCAAGTGTGGTTTGGATTAGAGAAGTGAATGGCAAATGAACTTGTTTTGCTTCTTGCCGAATTAGAACCATCCAAATTTGAACTTGGATTGTGATGAGAAATGGTATAAGGATCTTGATTACACATGTGAAAATCAACCACACTCGATCCTTCATTCTCGATCCTTCATTGATGAAACTATGTAGAATGACACATGATTCACTAGAATCGGAAGTCTTCCTTGTTTTCCTTGTCCCTAACTTGAGCTTCAATTAATTCAATTATAAGAGATGTTAAGGAAGCTTGCATTCTATTAATTCATGACCTAGTCATAGGCGCTCAAATGCCTTGTAATGGATCAACATGTGGGCGTCTCTTGGCGGTGAATTCTCAACTAAACATCCAACTTGTGCTCTTAGATTTATCTCTCGAATTCGGTTGAGTTGCCTCTACCGGATGGTTGATTGTTTCAACCTTGGCTCTCATATTTTCATTAAATGTATGTGGCTACTCGACTATCAATGCTTGAACGTCAATCGAGGACCATTTGAAAAGACACTTGACACACAAAGGGACTTCTATAAATACCATTGAACCATCATTCGATAGTTACTTGTTTGTCAAAATCATTTCATTTGCCTCTTGTTGCGCGTATGTCTCTAGCATGTGTTGAAACTCATTTCCCTCTAGCGGCGATTCTCTAATACGATGTTCTTCTTCGATGAAGTTTTCATTTTCAAAGAAAACTTTCATCTCTAGCAAATCGCAAACAAAAGTAAGTATGTTGTTTTCGATTCCTTATGCGAGGGTCTTCAAGATCAAAGGATAGATTTGCATCCATGGCGATGATCCGTGCCATATCCGCAACCCTCTAAGATGATCCCGATTTGAAACTTTTTGTCTTCCTTGATGCTGAATGTTCCTAGAAAACAAATCCGAAGTGTTCCCAGGTAAATTTCCGATGCTTAAGTTAGTGTTTTGTATGTTGGTAGTACTTTGAATTGGCCAGATCCCTTACCTAGTTGTTTTTGCGGCATATATATCTTCTTCCATCATTTGTAAAATTCATTGTCATGTTTTAGTAGTTGGCCAGCTTGTAACCGTTGATTACACACCGTTATATATCTCTGATTGCCGCATATACGCACTTATGGATAAATACGACCTCATTGAGTTCCCACCTTGTTGATGTAGTCCGAGGCCTCGTCGACTTGGTCCGAGGTCCCATACACTTGGTGTGATTTTAGTGTGCTTTTATTTTTAGCCTTTATACTTAGACCTAAAGGTCGAGATCTAATCGAGAAACATGACTCGGTGAAGTTCAAGCCTTTAGCGTTCATGTGTTCTTGAGGTCTAGACCTTAGATGATATGAGATCCCGCCTTGTATATTGTTGAGATCTAGACTTTGGTTTGGATAGGATCCTATATATATTATATGCCCCAGCACCTTGGCATGGCAATGTCGATTGAGGTCTTGTCATGGTTAGAGTTTCTAGGTCTTTGGGAGTAGAGATAAGTGTAATAATTTGAATCGCCACGCTTACTATCTATCAATGCTTATCATATCTATAGGAAATCAAATACTACGCAGAGAAATTTTAAAATTTTGATTTCCTCCAAGTATCCTTATGAAGTAATTCAAACCGATCGAGAAGAGTTTTACCTTTCTGCATCAGTTGAACATTCTTGTGAAGAATTTTTCTTGTCGAATTATAGCAATACCCATAGAGCCTTGCCTTTATGGTATCCACACGATTGTCTCCAAGTTCCAGTTAATTTTCATACAATCAATCCCAAGAAAAGAAGCAAAATCCAAAGTCGCTAGCCAAGAATTCTGCTTTTGGTTTTTCAGTTTGAAGCCTTTCTAAGCTTCCGTATTTCTTGTTTCTTTAACATAGAAGAAGTGGCTTCTTTTCTTCCAAAGAAAAGATGAAATGGTCCTTTTGTTCTTGCAAAATTGGCTGCTATTTCTGCATAAGAAAAGGCCGAAAGAATTTTCTTTGAAACAATAAACAATGGTTCGGTTTTTAGGGTTTTGCTTTGTTGCGTAATTTTTCTTCTCCAAGAAAAATTAGTTTTCAACTTTTGCAGCAAGAAGAACATGTGTTTTGATGCTCACATCTAGGTTATGGTTTTTCTGCTATGGCTACTAAAATTATAAGTCCAAAAATATAGGAATAGATTGTAGCAATAGGGTAAAATTACTTCTAAAGAATTTTACTTAAACTACAAGTTCTATTCTATTTTGGAACTTTCCAAATTTTGATACTGCCAAAACAAGTATCCCATTCTTATTTAGATTTCTTATTTTTGGCTTGTACATAAATTAATAAATCCAAAGTCGTCTCAGATTTATTAACACAAAACCAAAACCATTTAGAATCCAAAACCGAATACCGCTTTAAACCGAAAACCTTATAGAGTCCTATCGCAATAAGATTATCAAATTAACCAAAATTGATCACATGAATTTTACACTTCTTTTGGATACAATCTAAGTGTGTTACCCAATAGGTTCTTATAATGTTGGCAATGGCATAAAGTCTCTTTTATGCCATAAGCATTGAGCGGTGTCTAGCAACACGTCAATGCTACCCAAGTTATAAGAATGTTAGTAATTCAACATCACTTTTCTTGTGATAGATGTTACTATGTAATTCAATCATTTTGCCCTAACTATCTTGATTGAACACGAGCCATGGAGTGTGCCACACTCGCATAGTTCAATCTTTACGTTTCTTGATTCCCAGTAGACACATCTAAGCAAATGAACTTGATATCACATATTGACTCATTTGAGTACAACCATGTATTTTATGGTCTCACTTGATCAAGAGACCTAAAGATATCACTCCCATTACTTAGGCAAATCCTATCTTGATCATTCAATATCTCACTACATGATTTATTGTATATCCAATTGCTACTTTTATAGTTCACCTTTTTACGGGTAACGTTTAGTAGCATCAAAATATACAACTCCTCATGTTGCGATCTTTGATGATCTCAAATCTAAGGATCTCTTACACCATCATCACTATGATATATGCTTATGACAGTTCATATAGTAACCCATGTAGCATTTCTCATGGTGGGTCGATCTAGTACATAGTTCTCTAACATGTACATATGTGTTGACTTGGTATCTCATATCATGACACATTTTATTAGTCACTAGACATACAAGTCTTAATGCATTATCATTGTCCCATTAATGATAATACTTGGCTAGGGATAATTTTAGAATAATTAAACTCTAGGGACATTATTATATTTACTTATAATATGCAGGTATGGAATAAAACATAATAATAATAAATTGTCATAAAATAAAAGTGTGATGATACAATATATGCCTAAACCATCGTCACATGATTGGTTCTTAGGACATAATCCAACAAACTCCCACTTGAATTAAAACCAATCAGTCATATCTCTAACGCTTAATGATCTAGTGTGATGATCATGTTTCTGCTGCGTCATAGGTTTCATTAGTGGGTCAGCGATGCTATCATCAGTTGGTACTTTGAATATCTTCACATCTCCTCTCTCAATGATCTCTCAGATTAGATAGATGTGTTGTAGTACATGTTTGGATCATTGGTGAGATCTGGGTTTCCTAGCTAGCGCAATGGCTCCATTATTGCCACAATAAAGCTCTATTGGATCAGCAATGCTAGGTATAGCCCCAAGTTCGGTTATGAACTTTTCAATCCAAACGACCTCTTTTGCTACGTCTAAGTAGCAATATACTCAACCTTTGTCGTAAAATTGGTTACTATTTCCTTTTTGAGCTTTTCAAGATAACATCACCACCATTTAGGCAAAACACATAACCTTATCGTGATCAAGTCATCCTTGTTGATTTGGAAGCTTGCATCGGTGTAACCAAATTACATTGAACTCTTTCTCACTTCTATACATCAAGAATGTATCCTTAGTCATTCTCAAGTACTTAAGGATATTTGTGATAGCGATCCAATGATGCTAACCAGATCTACATGATATCGCTCGTCATGCTCATAGCGCATTTGAGACATCGAGATTTAGTACATAACATGGCATACATGATAGATCCAATAGCCGATGCATATGGAATCTTATTCATGCATTGTCTCTCTTCTTGTTTGAATGACACTATTCCTTTGAGAGACTAACTCCATGTCCCATAGGCAAAACCCTTTCTTAGATTCTTGCATGCTAAACCGCTTTAGTACTTTATTTATGTATGTACTTTGACTTAGGGCAATCAATTTCCTTGATCTATCTCTATAGATCTTGACATCTAAGTTTTTCATTGAAAAACAAGTTCCTAAGCAAGTCTTTATAGATTGTAAAGAAGGAATGTCATTTCGATAAGTAGTATGTCATCTAGATACAATACCAAGAAGTCGGTGTTCCCACTAACCTTCTTGTAGACACAAGGTTCATCTTCAATCTTGATGAAACCACCATTTGTTTGCATCATCAAATCATACATTCCAACTTCTAGAAGTTTGCTTCAACCTATAAATGGATCGTTGTAGCTTCTTGATAGGTCGTAGTCTCATCTTGATCCATTTAGCAAGACGTCACCATTTTCACCATCGAAATCCATATCTCTCGTGGCTCACGATGAATCCTAGTGAACCTATGCGAGGCTTGTGTCTCTTGAGCAGTACTTGTTCCACAACTCTTTGTGGTGTTTGCTTAATTTCTATCTTATCAAGTTTAATGCTATTTTGTGGTTCTCAAACTCCTTCAAACTCTATTTGTCTCCCACTAGATTTTTCTAGAAAACGCCGATTCGAGCAACAAACACTTTGCTCTCATTGGGATTATAGAAATAGTATCTTTTTGTTTCTTTAGAATACCCCACAAAATTGCATTTATCATATTTGAGTCCAAGTTTGTCAGAAACTTGACGTTTAACATAAGCCTCACATCCCCAAATCTTCATAAAAGACACACTGGGACGTTTCCCCATCCACATCTCACATGGAATATTTTTGAATTGATTTAGATGGAACGCGGTTAGTATGAAAGTGGTTGTAAGTTAAGCATGTCCTCAGAAGGAATTTGGAAGATTTGTATGACTCATCATAGATCGAACCATGTCTAACAAAATTCGATTTCTCCTTTCGGATACACCATTCCATTGTGGTGTTCCAAGAGGAGTGAGTTGTGAGACTATCCCACACTCCTTTAGATAGTTATCGAACTCTTGGCTTAAGTATTCACCTCCTAGATCAGATTGAATTAATTTAATATTGTTGCCAAGTTGGTTTTGGACTTCATTCTTGAATTCTTTGAACTTTTCAAATGATTCCAACTTGTGTTTCATAATATACACGTAGCGATATCTACTATAACCATCAGTAAATGTGATGAAGTATTGAAAGCCACCTCTAGCCTTTGTATCTAATGGTCCACATACATCAGTATGTATTAGATGCAATAAATTACTTGCCATTTCATTATGTCTTGTGAAAGGGGCTTTAGTCATCTTGCCTAATAAATATGATTGACATATCTCATATGATTCAAAATCGAATGAGTCCAAAAGTCCATTTTTATGGAGTTTGGGATTGCGATTTTCGCTTATGTGGCCCAAATGACAATACCAGAGATAAGTTGAATTAAAATTGTCTAATTTAATCCTTTTGGTATTTACGTTATAGATAGGCATGTCAAGATTTAGAACATAAAGGCCATTAGCCATTTCTGCACTACCATAAAAGATTTCATTTAAATAAAAGGAACAACTATTGTCTTTTATTATAAATCAAAATCCAATCTTGTATAAACAAGAAATGGAAATAATGTTCTTCATGAAGCAACCTTTGCTCCATTTCCTACTCGTAGGTTGACTTTGCCTTGAGCTAAAGTTCTACTTCTTTTCAATTTGTGCACATTTAACAAATGTGTGCATCACATTCGGTATCTAATACTTATGATGAAGAATTAGATAAATTAACTTCTATAACATGAATACTGAAGTGGAAGTTTCTTTCTTCTTCTTCTTAAGATCCTTCATGTAAACTTTATAGTTTCTCTTCCAATGTCCGGTCTCACCGCAATGGAAGCAATTCCCTTCCTTAGTTACCTTTCCTTTAGGTTCCTCAAGTATGGGTTCTTGTAGGACATCTAGCTTTTTCTTATGCTTGAGGACTATCCTCAAGTTTTGTACCAATCCAGAAGTTCGTCCCATTCAACTTGTCCTTCTCAAGGACAGTCACGATGATAATGTGTCAAGATTAGTGTTTGATGCCATGGTTATCTACGACAGAAATATGCAAAATAAGTATCATGAATGCAAACATTTAATATGGTTTGTTATTAAATGTTACTTCCACTATTTTGCCCAAATTAATAACCATCAATATTAATTTGGAAAGATTAATCTAATTACCTTGCTAGCAGGCCAAGATCCACCTTATTTTGAGTTAGCTTTGGCTAATCACCCAAAACTTAGCCATTTAGGTAGACAACATTTTGTCAATTGGATCCCATACAACTCTTGGATAGTTGGGTGAACAACTTTTTGTTCTAGCTTATCCAATAAGCTAAGGCCCAACTCTATGCCTCTACGTCTCAATCCTATTGAGTCTACCTAGTTAAGTCTAATCCAATGATTAGCAGCTGGATATTACTATTATCCTATCGCCTCACTAAGATTAACCATGGCACCTTACTTTGGCAAACCTACACATGATCAATCAAGCCTTGACGAGTGCTAAGCATTGGAAGGCATCTTAGACTTAATATTTAGTTAGGATTTGTTAAATTCTCACCATTTTAATATTGTAATTATTAGTTCAATTAATCACATAATTTGCTTAACTAATCATAACAATCATGATCACATAATGCATTTAACCAATAATCATAAATTGTATGCATCTCATACATTAACAATAGAGTAAATGTGACATGGTTATATCCCGGACTAAAAGTTCTCTCAAGCCAATAAGAGAACTATTAGGTCAACCTAAAGGTATCGGCATTTTCTCCAAGTGCCTCCTTAGTTCTCCTTGTATGGTCATCAACTCTTTGCCTCCTTGATTTCTAGTCCAATCCTATCTCTAATCGACTATTACATATTTTAGAGAAACTACGAGTTACATTCGAGGAGTTAGATGAGAAAAGAATTTACAACCAGAAAATAGAGCAAGGCATGACATGTAAGTCATATTTAAAACCATTACAAAATTCTATCTAATCATATTGGGCTTAAGGCTATAACTATGCACCATGTTCAAATATCACATAATGTGCATGTCACATATAATTTTCATTGATATTCAACATTTAAATATATTAATCTAATTAATTTATAACAATTATTATTAAATCAAACATTAGGGTTTTGAATAATACATTGCACATGGAAGACTTGAGATCAAGGTACATTTTTCAACCATCTCATCAAATATCACATATATAATGAGGAATTAGTGAATAATGTATCATATATATTTTTTGGTTTAACATAATATATCTTATATATTCATACCATGTGGTCAAAACTTTTGATCATGAAAAATTTGTGAATAATATATTGATAGAGCTTAAAAATATATATATTTCTTGTTAATATTTCCTCAATACTAATTTGATTTTAAGAGAAATTATTTGGTTTTGATATATTTTTTTTTCTTAGGTAGGAAAAATGGTGAATTGAAGGAAAAGTTAATAAAATGCCAAAATTGAAGCAGAAAGAGAAAAATCCAAAAATTTCCTATTCCTTGGTATTGGGCATTGGGCTTGGAAGAATTTGTATCAAAGAAGAAGAATTCATGAAAGAGTTTTCTATCAAGAAAAGGGAATTATGAGTTGAATAAGGAAAAGAAATACGGCAGCAAATTTTTAGGAAGCAAACATTTATAATTTGCCCACAACTTGGACTCTAAAGTCAAACCCTAGAAGACCCAAAGTATAAAAAGAAAACATAAAAACAGCCGCGAGGAAGGAATCAGTTTTCAGCTGTCTTTGGAACCAAGAAACAGCCGCACACCAAAATACAAGGCAGACTCCTTCAGCCGCAAAAATACTACAAAAGCCAAGCTGTACAAGGAAACAAAAGACAGCTACAATAAGGAATATGAAGAGACGGCAAAAGAAGGAAACAGAAGAAAACTGCAATTTGGAGACAAAAAGAAGAAGGATTTGGGAAATACAAAAACCAGCCACACGGGAAGTCTATAAAATAGCCAGCAGCCATCTGTTGTTGGACATCCTTCATGCTTTTCTTTCTTCTTTTCTTCTTGTCTTTAGTTTTAGTTTTTAGTTTTTTTCATATAAATATTTCAGCAGCCGCCATTTTTTCCCTTGGAATTGTACATCCATCCTTTTCTTCTTTTCTTATGTTTTAGTTTTCTTTAAGAAATAATACAAATCAGCCAAATTGGGACAAGTGTGCAGAATTTTAAAACAGAAGCAACCTACTCTTCTTTTATTTTGGAAGCATATGGGAAAAAGGAGTAGCTGCCATCCGTTTTTGTCTTTTGTACCTCATGTCCATTATTTTCTTCTTGTTTTTCTTTAGTTTAGTTTAGTAATATTTGTAGAAAGATTTCAACAGATTGAGAGAGCATAAGGCCAGCTTTCTTTTAAATTACTTTTTATACTTTAGATTTTGAGAGCTTTTTGTTTTGATTTCTTGTGTTTTGTTATGAAACTTCTAGTTGTGTTTTATTTTCAAGTACTACATACTTTATAGCTTTTATGTTTATTGAATATTGTTTACTTTAATTTTAGTTATGTCTACTTTTATTCTAGTTGTTCCTATAAATTTTATTACGTTCTACTTTTCTTTTGTTAGAGCTTAGATGGATCTTGATCATGAATAATTAATTTTCAAGACTTGTTCATGCATCCCATATTTCAATTATGAGTTTAATATCATGCTCTTAATGCTTTTAGGTGATTATCGACCACCAATTGATTTTTTATGTTTGTTTGATACCGTGTGGAGATGACATGCATGTGCTCGATGATATTAGACCATGAACTCAATTTAGGCTGTAATAATCTAGGTTATTCATGTGGTTTTGTAGTAGATCAAAGTCGTAGCTACGTAGATTGAACACAGGAATTTCCATAGTTCCTAGTGCATTTAGAAATTTAAATTCATCTGGACTAAGTGTGAGTTGATTTTAATCTAAATAGGGTTATTAGATCGATGTCAACTATTAATCTACATTAGGAAAATTTCACCATCATAATTTGGAAATTAATTTAATTGTATGACAAGTTAAGAGAGTTAATTAGGATTGATTAAGTGAATCGAAGACTCTAACATCTTAATTCATTGGGTAAATTTTTAGTATTTGTCATTGTTATCATTTGCTATAAATTTTTTCTTCTTTGTTAGTTTATTTAAATTACCATAAAGCGATTTGATTGGTTAGCTTTGTTTTTGAATTAATCACGTTGGTAAGTAATTAGTTAGATTTGATTCAATCCTTGTGGGAACGATACTCTACTCACCTCTTTATTGCTTGTTGATATTGTATACTTGCAATTCACGAACATATATCATATATATTTTAGGCCTCAATTTGATATATCACATATATCCTTTCGGCCAAACACAAAATTTTTTGAACACAAGTACAATTCGACCACATCATGGAATATCACATACCTCCATTCGACTAACCATGATTATGAAGAATTTATGAAAATTATATCTTATATATATTTTCAGCCACAACATGAAATATCACATATTCCAATCAGTCAACCTTTGATCATAATTAATTTGTGAAAAATATATAATATATATTTTGGGTCAAACTATAAACCCGTACACATGCATATGACCAAAATTAACTTTCAGTCTCAACTTGATATAACATATATATCCAATTTCGGCCTAACATAAAATATTTTATATATTTATATTCTTTTCGGCCAAACCATGATGATAAGGAATTTTTGAATAACATATCATATATATTTTAGGCCTCAATTTGATACATCACATATATCAATTCGGTCAAGACACAAAATTCGAAACACATGTATATGTTCAAAACTAATTTTTGATTAAATCATCAAAATTCCGAAACATTATAATTCATAAATATATATTTTGGTCTCATGTGATTTAACGTATACAAATTTCGGGTTCATCATCAAAATAATAAAAAAAGAACCAAATTGGCCAAAATACAAACCAAACACATGTATATGTCCAAAAGCGATTCTTGGATACACAATGAAAATTTCAAACAATTATATCACTTATATAATTTCCTATTCGCAATAGGATTCTCAAATTAACCAAAATTCATCACATGAATTTTACACTTCCTTTGGATACGATCTAAGTGTGCAACCCAATAGCTTCTTATAACGTTGGCAATGACATAAAATCCATTTTATGCCATAAGCATTGAGGGGTGGCTAGCAACACATCGAAGCTACCCAAGTTATAAGAATGTTAGTAACTCGACATTACTTTTTTGTGATAGATGTTACCATGTAATTCAATCCTTTTCCCTAGATATCTTTATTGAACACAAGCCATGGAGCGTGCCACACTCACTTAGTTTAGTATTTGCATTTCTTGATTCCCAAGTAGACACATCTAAGCAAATGAGCTCGATAGAATATATCAACTTATTTGAGCATGGCTGCATTTTATGGTCTCACTTGATTAAAGGGCCTAAAGATATCTTCCCATTACTTAGGAGGTAAATCCTATCTTGATCATTCAACATGTCATTACATGATTTAGTGTATATCCAATTGCTACTTTTATAGTTAACCCTTTACGGGTAATGTTTAGTAGCATCAAAACGCATAACTCATTATGTTGAGATCTCTGATGATCTCAAGTCTAAGGATCACTTACACCAAAATCACTATGAGATATGTTTATGACACTTCATGTAATAACCCATCTAGCATTTCTCATGTCGGTCGATCAAGTACATAGTTCGATAAAAATTCTAAACTTAAAGACTAGAATTCACAACAAATACTAGAGTGTAGGTCCTAGTATCATCCTCTAGGTTGAACTGGTTCTTTCTTTAGCAAGACACCGACTCCAAGTTTGAAGAAGGACTTGCTTTTGTCCAATTGACACCAAAGAATTCCTCCACACTGATGTGAGGATTCGGTCCTTGGAACCAAACGGTACACTCAGTTGTTGAGGGAAAGAGACTCAACAAAATAGCTTAACCATGAACCTAAGAGGCTATCCTCAAAGACTCAAAGCTAGTTCTGAAATTAGAACTAAAAGAAAAGCAAAACTCTCAAGTTTGTATTGAATTCAAGTCCTCCTTTGTGTGGCGATGGCCTTTTTATAGCTTTTAACAAAGTTTGGCCAAGGAGAAATCTATTCTCTAGAAGGATTAGAACTCCTTGCCTTTTAGGAAACTAAAATTCTTAAAGGAAATAATTACTAAAACTTAATATTGCCTAAAACTAATCAAAGTGCGGAATGGATTGACTTGTGTTCAATTGAGTTGGTTGTTTCCACTCTTGAATTGGATTTGGAAACTTCTCTAATCACCATGGCTGGCGATTGATCATGAAGAAGTATTAGCAACACTTGGCTCATCATTTACAACACTAAGCATAGTGATCATAAAGACATATTGAGAGTCGGCCTTCATGGCCTCAACCTTCATTATTTCTTTAACTTGAAATTCGGTTATAAGAGTTGTTAAGGTAGCTTGCATTCTCTTAGTTCTTGACCTTCATAGGCCCTCCAATGCCTTGCAATGGATCAAAGTGTGGGCGTCTCGAGTGTGGAGTTGTCTCAGCTTGTGTGGTTGTCTCGGTCCTTAGGATTTCATCAGTCCTTCTTTCTTTGAAAGAACTCGCCCTCAAGTCCATAAACTCGTCATCCTATTCAAACAATGAAAGGTCAGAGACGTTAAATGTAGCCTAACTCCATATTCATATGGAAGGCCGAGTTTGTTTGCATTCTTGCCCACGTGCAATAACTTGAAAATGACCATCTCCTCGAGGATGAAGCTTAGTTCTTCGTTGAGTTGGAAACCTTTCTTTGCGCATGTGTATCCACACCCAATCCTCGGGTTGAAAGATTACTTGCCTCTCTCTATTGGCAACTTGAGCATAATCTTAGTTCTTCTTGAGGATTTGTAGGTGTACCTTCTCATGCAAGTCTTGAACAAACTTAGCTTTGGCTCACCATCAAGATTTACTAGCTCATTGCTTGGCAATGGCACTAAGTCAAGAGGGTTTAGTGGATTAAAACCATAAACAACCTCAAGCGGGAATAACGTGGTAGAATGGATAGTTCGATTATAAGCAAATTCGGCAATTGGAATGCATGCTTCCCAATCTTTAAGATTCATTTTGATCAATGCATGCAATAAAGTACCGAGTACAATTTGTTACCTCTGTCTATCCATCGGTTTGTGGATGTCGATGGTTGAAAATAACAAATTTGTGCCCAACTTTCCCATAGGGTTTTCCAAAAATAACTCAAGAATTTGACATCGCGGTTGGAAACAATGGTTCTTGGAACCCCATGTAACCGAATGAATTCTTCAAAGAATAAGTCGATTACATGTTTTGCATCATCCGATTTCTGCAAGGTATAAAATGAGCCATCTTAGGAAATCATCAACGGCTACAAAAATGGAATCCTTACCCTTTGTGACCTTGGCAACCCTAAAATGAAATCCATAGAAATATCAGTCCAGGGAACAGAAGGAACAGGTAAAGGGGTATATAAACCCTGGGGGTTAGAAGTAGATTTAGCCATACGACATTGAATGCATGAACTACATAGCTTTTCTACATTTCTTTCCATGTTAGGCCAATAGAAATGCTTAATTAAAATCTCATATGTTTTTAAAAACCAAAATGACACAAGACCCCTAAGTGTGATTCCCTAACTAGTAGCTCCCAAAGTGAACAACTTGGCACACATAATCTCTTTTCACGAACAAGAATGCATTGTGCTTATAAAACTTATTAAAGGCTCCTTTTCATGTTGCATAAATACTAGACAAATCGGGATCAGTAGAATAAAGATCTTTAATGTACTCAAACCCCAAAATCTTAGTATCTAAAGAGCTTAAGAGAAGCAGGACCTTCGTGAAAGTGCATCCGTGACAACATTCTTCTTACCTTTTTATACTTGATAACATAGGGAAATGTTTTGAGAAATGAACTCCGCTTGGCATGTCTCTTATTCAACTTACCTTTTCATGCAAGTACTTTAGAGACTTATGATCGGTGTGGATGACAAATTCCTTGGACAGCAAGTAATGTTGCCATGTCTCTAAGGCACAATTGATCGCATAAAGCTCTTTGTCGTAAGTTGGGTAATTGAGGCAACACCATTCAATTTTTCAGAAAAATAAGCTAAGGGTCGGCCCTCTTGTTTCAAGACTGCGCCAATACTTGTACCAAGCATCACATTCAAGCTCAAAAGTTTTGTTAAAATCGAGCAAAGCTAAAACAAGTCTTTGTTGTGAGATCTTTCTTCAATTGATTAAATGCTTGTTCTTGACATTTGCCCCACACGAATTGAACATTTTTCTTAACAAGATCATTAAAAGGCAGCCTTTGAAGAAAAGTCCTTAACAAACCTCATATAGAATGAAGTAAGACCATGGAAAGATCTTACCTCGTGTACGGTTGTAGGTCTCGGCCAAGAGGTTATAGCCTTGACTTTTGCTTGATCAACCTGTATACCTTTGGAACTAACAACAAATCCAAGAAGTACAACACTTTCCACACAAAAGGTACATTTCTTAATATTAGCAAACAACCGATTTTCACGCAAGACACTTAGAACAAATCTAATATGCTTCACATGCTCTTCTAAGTTTTTGTTATAAATGAGAATGTCATCAAAATACACAACAACAAATTTTCCTATAAACTGCCTAAGTACATGATTCATGAGCCGCATGAATATGCTAGGTGTATTAGTTAATCCAAAAGGCATGACTAACTATTCATACAAGCCAAACTTAGTCTTAAAAGCAGTTTTCCGTTCATCCCTATCTTTAATACGTACTTGATGATATCCACTCTTAAGGTCAATTTTAGTATAAATTTTAGAACCATGCAACTCCTTAAACATGTCATCAAGGCGAGGCATTGGATGTCTATACTTAATTGTAATCTTATTAACAGCTCTACAATCGGTACACATTCTCCACGTACCTTCCTTATTTGGAACAAAGATGATTGGAACTGCGAATAGACTAAGACTCTCTCGTACATGACCTTTATCTAGCAATTCCTCAACTTGCCGTTTGAGCTCTTTGGTTTCCTCAGCATTGGCTCGATAGGCTGGTCGATTGGGAATTACTGCACCAGAAATGAAGTCAATTTGATGCTCAATTCCTCTCAAATGTGGTAGTCCTTTAGGGAGATCTTCTGGAAAAACAAATTCTTGCAAAACAACTTTGACTTGCGAAAGCAAGTCGCTTGGTAACTCTTCATTAGTAAATAATGATTCTTGAAAAATAATTAGCACAAAATCTTTACTTGCATTTAAAGCTCTATTAACATCCCTTATGCAAGCATAGAAGCTACCTTTAATATCTTCAATTGATGATCAGATACCTTCGGTTTCACTCATGAGAACAAAAGCCTTACCTTTAGAAGTTGAAGGAAATTTTTTCTCACGCTTTGAGCAAATGTCGACCTTCTTCAATCTTCTTTGCTTTCTTATCCACTCCATTTACTTCACCCTTTGTTGTTCTTTGAAGTTTACTAATTTTCAAGGTGGCAATGTTGCTAGTGTGAGGGCTTTTCCATCCTTGTTGAGGTGATACTTATTAGTCCTTCAGAATGATTTGCTTTACAATTTTACTCACAAGGTCTTCAAGGGAAGGTGAGTAGCCTGCATAGAAACAACATCACAAAGAACTTGGTCGAGATAATTTCCGATTCAAAAATTTACCAAGGTTTGCTTTGTAACTCGAGTGATCCACTTTGATTCATCCATTGCAATTTGTATGGTTTGATGCAAGGAACATTTAAGCTTCAATTTATCTACAAGATAAGTAAAAGTTACGTTAGTACAAGATCCTCCATCAATAATTAACATACAAATTTGACCTTTAATAAATCATTTAGAATGATAAATATTTGTCCTTTGATCCTTAGTGTCTTCCTCGGATTGAGCACTTAAAGCTCTTATTGTAACCAAACAATCTCCAATCGGTTGATTCTCTTCATGCCCCCTAACGGTCACTAACATAACTTGCGGCTATGTCTTCATCTTGATTACTTAACTCCTCTTCACTTTCACTTTTATAGGTTCCATCATCTAAGATAGTCATGGTTCATGCGTTTGGACATTAAGAAGCCACATGTCCTCGGCCTAAACACCTAAAGCATTGGATAGAGGAACTAGTGTTAGTATTATTTGAACTACAAGAGGGCTTAGGATTACTTACCTTTGAATAATTTTGTGGTGCAAATTTCTTCTCATTTGCTAGATTGGAAGCCGAACCTCCTCTCCATGAAGCACTTCCAAAACTTGGAAGAATTAAACCCAACGGCTTGGCGATTATTGTTGTTGTTGCACCACTCATTGCTCGGGTTTGAGCTTGATGAGAATCAAATATTCATAAACTTAACTATGTGTTTTTCATGCTTTTACATAGATTTCATTGAGATATGCTATGTTTAGAAGAGAAATCACATTATACTTGTTGATTCTCATCTTTTGCTATTTTTGTAGGAAAAGGGAGAAACAATCAGCCAGTTCGGAAGTCATAACTCTTGATGCAAACGTCCAAATGAGATGATTGAAGATGCTATGGAAAGCTAAGAAAGAGAGAAAACTTTCATGAAGAAAGTTTTCTGAAATTTCGAAGCAAAAGGACCAAAATTGGACAAAAGCAGAACAATGCGTGAACCAAAGAGAGAGTGGATAGAATTTTCGACCGCCATGGCGTCGTGAGACCGCCGCAGATCCTCCTCAGAATAGAAAATGGCGCTGGACAGAATTTTGGCACCGCCATGGCGGTCGTCCACATCGCCGTGGTTGCAAAATGTGGAGTTTGCTATACGAGTCCCGCAAGTTTTGGATGCTTCGCAATTGTGCCCCAATTTCCCTCTTTGGTATAAATACCCTATTTTGGGCAGAAAACAAGGAGAATTAGAGAGTTAGGGTTAGTTTTTAGACATTTTCATATTTCCCCAAACCAAAAACCGTGAGTTTCATTTGGGGCTAGGGTTTGGTTCTTGTGGCTCTTGAAAATTTCAATCCTTGGAGCTAACCTTGCTTGTAAAGTGTAGGATTTGGTTGGAATCACCACTCTTTTGATTAAGGGAGTATTTCTTTCAATTTCTTGTGCTTTTAATGATTATATCTCCTTGTGGTTGTTGTTTGCTTGAAGCCATGAGTGGCTAAATTATCTTGGGTGATTCTTGGTGCTTGATATAAGGGTTAGGTTTATTTTGATTCCTTGTGGGTTGTAGAGTGACGGGCTTGCATTAATTAAAGTCTTCCTACTTGTATTAAGTGAATGACATGCATTGAATGTGACCACATTTAGTGTGTGTTCTTGGTGTTTGTGTGTGTTTTAGGACATGTATGAATTTTGGCCAAAAGTAGGAAGAACTACCTAGCATTTACTAAAATTTAGGTGTTTGAGATAAGAAATAACCACCACATGAACTTAATTGTGCATTAAAATTGTGTGGAAGCCGTAGGTTTTAGTGTGCACAAGGTAGAAGTGAGACCGAAAGGAGATCTTCTATCCTTTAATTTCATTGAGACCGAAAGGAGATATGGAGTGAAAAATAGGTGGCTTTTTTTAGATTAAATACTTAAATTAGGGAATGTGAAGTAGTTGGCTAAAACATCTAGGGCTAAAATTGTGTATTAGAGTTGTGTGGAAACCACAAGCGCTAATGTACACTAAGTGGGGATGAGACCGAAAGAAGATTCCCCATTCTACAATTCCGATGAGACGGAAAGGAGATTCGGAGTGAACGGATGTAGTCACTTAGTTATGTTGCCCTAAACTCGGTGCCCTTGGGAGTCGAAGTAGCCTACTCTTGCATTGAGCCCAAGGATCACCCTCCTTCCTCAATTGTGTGTTTATCTCCTTGTTTTAGTTGAGTTGTTTAACTTAGCATTTAGATTCTAGTATTCCCATTTATTTGCATACTTTTCTTCATGCCTCTTAGTTAAATATCACTCTTTAAATCATTGCATTAGGTAACATAAATAGCAAATAATTAGTTGCAATTAAATTCTTGTTTTGTTCCTTCCCTGTGGAAAATGATCCCTAAGCTTTATTACAATTGATTAGGTGATGTTTATGTGTAAATTTGTGTGAGTTTGAGCCATATTTTGACACACTTTTGCACGCACCAAACCAATCACCAAATTTTACGCCGCTGCAGGGAAGGGCAACGGAACCAAGTTTTTAAGTGTTCTAATTGTTTTTTATTTTTGTGTTTTTGTATATATTTAGAAAAGACCTGTTTGTGTTTGTGTATATTTTCATTTTTAGTTTTTTTTTTGTGTAGGTATGTGATTCTTTATTTTGTGGTGCATGCCCCGCACTCGATCTCAGGGCGTGCAGAATTCACCCTTGATACGGAACACGAGAATACCTTGAGAAGAGAACAAAGAAGAGTGGAATCAAACACAATGGCTGAACAGGGACAACAAGGAGAACGGTTGTTTGGGGAGTTCTTTGAGCTGAGGTTCAACAACCGTGTAGGTGCTTGCCCGGTTGAAGCTGAGAGCTACCAAATTCCGCCCCAACTCATTAGTTTGATTCGAGGGGAGCAATATTTCAGTGGATTGGAGAACGAGGACCCCAATGCACACATCAAGGCTTTCTCACCCTATGCAATACCTTTTTGAATAATGTATCGCAAGATGCCATCCGTGGATCCTCTTCCCATTTTCTCTCCGTAGTCACGCCATGTCATGATATGATGCAATTGGTGGTGACCAAATTGAGACTTTGAGGAGGCTGTAAGAAGTTTATCACAAAATATTTTCCTCCTCGAAGATAGATCGGTTGAGAATGGCCATCCACCGGTTTGGCGGTTTGAAGGAAAGCTTGATGAAGCATGGGAAAGGTTTCAAGAAATGCGAAGAAGGTGCCCAAATCATATAATGGAGGAGGGATACGAATTGCAACTATTCTATAATGGGCTTAGGGAATCAAGAAGCAATGTGAATGCTAGCGCGGGGTTCGTTGAAGGATAAGTCGGTCCAAGGCGTCGAGATTTGTTCCAAAGGATAGTCGACAACGGTTGCTCGGGTGAACACTAGAGAGTTGCCACCAAAGAGACAAGGGGGATTCACGGAGATGGATGTCGACATAAACATTGGTGCTCAATTGGTCGCACTAACCAACAAGATTAATTCATGGGAGGCAAGGATGAGCGGAAGCCGGTCTTAATGTGTGGGCTTTGCCAAGGAGAACACCATATGGATTGATGAAATGAAGGAGACCAATGTCACTCTTCAACTAGCGGATAAATCTTTGGTGAAGCCTAATGGTATTCTTGAAGACGTGTTGGTGAGGGTGGATAAGTTCATTTTTCCTGGACTTCATAGTGTTGGATATATAGGAAGACGAGGAGGTGCCCTAATCTTTGGATGACCATTCCTAATGACTGGAGATGCAATCATTGGGGTGAAGGACAAAACTATCACTTTTCGGGTCAACGGAGAAGAGGTCATGTTCGATGTGAACTACGCCATGAAATATCCAAGGGGGAATCTAGACTGCTTCCGGGTAGATATGGTCGATGAATGTGTTGGTGAAACTTTAAAGGAGGGGTGGTGTCTTGACTCTCAAGCAATGGGGGTAATTATTCCCTCCAATGTTCCCCTTGAGTTTGATGAAGAAGATAAAAGAATAGATGGATAGCTTTGTGAGATGGTTGAGAACTGTTTTGTAGATGAGTCCATTTATGAAATAGTGGGGGAAGAACCTGAAGTTGTTGAAGTCGACCAAGTGTTGCTGGTGGCCAGTGGTAAGGATAAGCTGAGACCGTCCGTCGATGAGCCGCCCAAGCTTGAGTTATAGCCCTTGCCCCCTTATCTGAAATATGCTTTTTTGGGAGAACATGAAACGTTGCCCATGGAAATATCATCATCTTTGGAACCTGAGTAGGAAAGAAAGCTTTTGGAGGTTTTAAGCACCTTCAAGGAGGCCATTGGGTGGACTGTTGCAGATATTAAGGGTATCAGTCCCTCAATTTGCATGCATAAAATTTTGTTGGAAGAGGATGCTAAACCTGTGAGGGAAAGACAAAGGAGGCTGAATCCGTTAATAATGGAAGTTGTGAAGAAAGAAGTGGTAAAGCTGCTGGATTTCGGGATAATTTTTCCTATTTCGGATAGCAAGTGGGTAAGCCCAGTCCAATGTGTTCCGAAAAAGGGTGGAATGACTGTGATCATGAATGAGGACCAAGAACTGATTGCCACAAGAATCATGAATGCTTGGAGGGTTTGCATGCATTACCGAAAATTGAACAAAGTCACAAGAAAGGACCACTTCCCCCTACCATATCTTGATCAACTCCTCGATCGCTTGGCCGGATGTCTCTTCTATTGTTTCCTAGACGGTTATTCCGGGTATAACCAGATTTCCATAGCCCCAGAAGATCAGGAGAAGACCACTTTTACCTGCCCGTTTGGTACTTTTGCTTTTAAGAGGATGCCTTTCGGGTTATGCAATGCCCTTGCCACCTTTCAACAATGTATGACCATTTTTACGATATGGTGGAAGATATCATAGAAATCTTCATGGATGACTTCGCTTTTGGGGATTCTTTTGATGTTTGCCTCAATAATCTCAAGCGATTGCAAAGGTGTGTTGACACGAACTTGGTGCTAAATTGGGAAAAATGTCAGTTTATGGTGCAAGAGGGAATCGTGTTGGGTCACAAAATTTCTTCTAAAGGCATGGAAGTGGATCAAGCAAAAATTGAGGTAATAGAAAGTTGAGCCCTCCTATTTCAGTTCGGGGAATTAGAAGTTTTCTTGGCCATGCGGAATTTTATAGAAGATTCATTAAGGACTTCTCCAAGGTAGCCAAGCCGCTGTGCAATTTGTTGGAGAAGGACGTGGTTCTCAATTTCACTGAAGAGTGTATGAAAGCGTTTGAAACGCTGAAAATGAAGCTTGTGCATGCCCCCGTTATTGTCACGCCGGACTAGACTCAACCCTTTGAAATTATGTGTGACACAAGTGACCTAGCTGTGGGGGTAGTCCTGGGCCAGAGAAGGGAACGGCTTTTCCATGCTATATATTATGCTAGCAAGTTGTTGAATGGGGCTCAATACAACTATACAACTACTGAGAAAGAAATGCTAGCGGTGGTGTTTGCATTGGATAAATTTAGGCCATACATATTGGGGGCTAAGGTAGTGGTGCATACTAACCATTCCGCACTCAAGTACCTTATGCACAAGAAGGAGGCAAAACCTAGGCTTATCCGTTGGGTGCTTCTACTGCAAGAGTTTGATTTGGAGATCAAAGATAGGAAAGTGACTAAAAATCAAGTGGCGGATCACCTCTCTAGAATTGAAGATCCTAAATTGGGTGAAAAAGATGCTCATGTATTGATCAAGGACTTTTTTCCGGATGAGCAGGTGTTCTTGATAAAAGCATGTGGCTTGAGCTTAGAAGACGGCGAGGTGTTAACCCAAGTATTCGAGGTGAATGAATCCATGGCATGACCTTGGTATGCCGACATCGCCAATTATGTGGTTTCAAGGAAAATGCCCCCAGATTTTTCTCAACAGCAAAGGGAAAGATTAATGCATGATGCCTCATTGTATTTATGGGATGATCCTTTCTTGTTCAAGATGTGCCTGCACCAACTCATTAGAAGGTGTGTACTGGAAGTGGAGCAAAGCCTATATTGGAGAAATGCCATGAGTCCGTATGGAGGCCATTTCATGGAAAGAAGACAACTTTGAAGGTTTTGCAAAGTGGTTTTTATTGGCCATCGCTCTTCAAGGATGCTCATATATGGTGCAAGAAATGTGATAAGTGTCAAAGGATGGGTAATCTTTCATGGAGGAATGAAATGCCTGCAATAATATGATTGAAGTTGAAATCTTTGATGTTTGGGAATCGATTTTATGGGACCTTTTCCATTATCTTTTGGCAACTCCTACATTCTAGTGGCCGTGGACTATGTGTCGAAATGGATAGAGGATATGGCATTACCCCATGACGATAGCAAGAGTGTAATGAATTTCATGAAGAAGAACATTTTTACTCGTTTTGGGGGGCCAAAAGTAATTGTGAGTGACGGGGGAATGCATTTCTGCAACAAGGGATTTGATAGTCTTTTGGCAAGGTATGGGATTTATCACATGGTTGTCACTGCCTTCCCTCCTCAGACCAACGGTCCAGCCGAAGTATCCAACCAGAAATCAAGCGCATTCTCGAATGGGTGGTGAATACTTCATGGAAGGATTGGGCAAAAAAACTAGATGATGCTTTGTGGGCTTACGGACAGCTTTTAAAACTCCAATTAGTACATCTCCGTATCGGCTATTGTTTGGCAAAGCATGCCATCGTCCGCTTGAGTTAGAGCATAATACATTTTGGGCCCTTAAGTCCTTAAATCTAGATTATCAGAGCAGAACTGAAAAAAGGCATATGGACATCAATGAGTTGGAGGAATTCCGGTTGAGGTGTACACCAATGCATGCATTCACAAGGAAAAGGCAAAGCAATGGCGTGACAAGAGGATTCTTCCTAAAGAATTTCATCCTGGCCAAAGGTGCTCCTTTTCAACTCTAAATTGAAGATATTCCCAGTGAAAGTTGAAGGTAAGATGGGGAGGCCCGTATGAGGTAGTGTAGGTGTATCCGCAGGGTGGTAGAATTGAAGGAGCAAGGTGCTAATAACAGCTTTCAAGGTAAATGGACATAGGGTGAAAGCATACTTGGGGATGGAATTGACAAAAGCAAGGAATGGGTATCCACCATATACTTGAAGTGAAATGTGGGCAATGCATTGAGTTGAGCCGACGTTAAAACCAAGCTCTTTTGGGAGCAACCCAAGCGTATCCTTTTGCATATCCTTTTGTTTTTAGTTTATTCCACTTTGCTTGTTTTGTTTTGTTGGTTAATTGAGTTTTACATGTTCTTTTTGGGTGTAAATGTTGATACATATAGTTTGCATTTAGGAAAGGTATGAATAAGCAATCATGCAACATGCTTTAAGTCATTTCACAATTTTGCAACCGAAACATGTAATTCTTCTTCTTTCCCACCCAACCCACCCTTCATGTATGCATTCTTGAAGCATTGAGGGCAATGCTCATCTTAAGTTTGGGGGTGAAGGCTTAAGCTTTTGATGTGACCTAAGTTTGGGGGTGTTTATAGGAAGAAAATGCATGAGATTCCATGTGTGAAATTGGCTTAAATTAAGGCTTTCAATGAAATATTCAATATGTTGCTTGTTTTGTTTTGGAACCTTTAAATTGTTGGCAAGTAATGACTGAAACATGCACCACTTAAGAAACATTTTACTGACCAAATGCTTGCGAGAAGTGAAGAAATGAGAGCATTAGTTGATGAAAAAAAAATGTTGGACTGAGTAAGCATGGAATTTGTAATGCATATCTTTTGATTCCTTGTATTTTCAGGAAAGTTTTTCATATTAAATGGTGTTGTTACAGTGCACGTCAATGAGGAGTGTTTGTGAGATGTAGTGTATTGATTATGACACGGTTGCGAGTAAATGTAGTGCTCCTAGTCTTCTCTAAATTCACAGCATTTCACTTCACAAACTTGAAAGATGACTTAGGCTTGTTGTTTAGTCTTGTTTATGAGATTTACAGTCTTGTTGAATAATTGCCACTCCGCTATGAGAATGCTCTTAGGGGATGTCCCTTAAGTGAACTCATATGAGTGGTAGAAGTATAAAAAGCCGAAAAACTCTTGGCATATAAAAAAAAAATTTGCGTAAATGAGTGAGCAAGTACCTTGAGTGAAATGTCATGATGGTTGCTTAAATGTGATGAAGATTGCCTAGATGGCAGCATGACAACTTAGGGGAAAGAGGGAATAAAGAGTCTTAAGGATTTCAAGGAAGTGAAATTTTTCTATGCAACTTTAGGGCATACTAGTGGCATGATTTTGTGACTTCTACTTAGTTCTTGGATTGCACTGCTCATGAGCATCTTCCTCCATCACACACACAACATTTAATGTGTGAATATTAGTACAGAGAAATAAGAAAAAGGGTCATGTATTGCATTAGTACGTGCGAAATTGTCTAGCCCAGAAGCGCAAGATGTTCCCATTTCTTAGAATGTTAATAGGCATTATTCAGTAGAATGGGGCAATGAGTGGATGCCTAATTAAGCGATGCTCGCCACCATCAAGAAAATTCATTTTGTTAATCTAACTGCATGATCTCAATGAATGCATTCTACATATTGCCATCCGTAGAAAATTGCTTGAGGACAAGCAATAGTTCAAGTTTGGGGTATTTGATGACAATCAAATATTCATAAACTTAACTATGTGTTTTTCATGCTTTTGCACAGATTTCATTGAGATATGCTATGTTTAGAAGAGAAATCACATTATACTTGTTGATTCTCATCTTTTGCGCTTTTGTAATAAAAGGGAAACAAAATCAGCCAGATTCCTAAGTCATAACTCTTGATAAAACGTCCAAATGAGATGATTGAAGATGCTTTGGAAAGATGAGAAGAGCAAAAACTTTCATGAAGAAAGTTTTACAAATTCCGGAAGCAAAGGGACCAAAATCGACAAAAGCGAGAACAATGCGCGAACCAAAGAGAGAGTGGACAGAATTTTACGCCACGGCAATCAGGGACCGCAGCAGTCCTCCTGCAGACAAATGGCGCCGATGAATTTTGGCACCGCTGCGGTCATCCACACCGCCATGGCGGTCGACTGCACTGCAAAATGTGGAGTTTGCAATTCGAGTCCCGCAAGGTTTTGAAGCTTCACAATTGTTCCCCAATTTCCCTCTTGGTATAAATACCCTATTTTGGGCAGAAAACAAGGAGAATTAGAGAGTTAGGGTTAGTTTTTAGACATTTTCATATTTCCCCAAAGTGAAAAACCGTCAGTTTCATTTTGGGCTAGGGTTTGGTTCTTGTGGCTCTCGACAACTTCAATCCTTGGAGCTAACCTTGCTTGTAAAGTTTAGGATTTGGTCGAATCACCACTCTTTTGATTAAGGAGTATTTCTTTCAGTTTCTTGTGCTTTTAAAGGTTATATCTCCTTGTGGTTGTTGTTTACTTGAAGCCATGAGTGGCTAAATTGTCTTGGGTGATTCTTGGTGCTTGATGTAAGTGTTAGGTTTATTTTGATTCCTTGTGGGTTGTAGAGTGATGGGCTTGCATTAATTAAAGTCTTCCTACTTGTATTAAATGAATGACATGCATTGAATGTGGCCACATTTAGTGTGTGTTCCTGGTGTTTGTGTGTGTGTTAGGACATGCATGAATTTAGACCAAAAGTAGGAAGAACTACCTCACATCCACTAAATTTAGGTGTTTGAGACAAGAATTAACCACCACATGAGCTTAATTGTGCATTCAAATTGTGTTGAAGCGATAGGTTTTAATATGCACAAGGTAGAAGTGAGACCGAAAGAGATCTTCTATCCTTAATTCCATGGAGACCGAAAGGAGATATGGAGTGAAAAACAGGTGGCTTTCTTAGATTCAATACTTAAATTAGGGAATGTGAAGTAGTTGGCTAAAACATCTAGGGCTAAAATTGTGCATTAGAGTTGTGTGGAAGCCATAGGCGCTAATGTGCACTAGGTGGGGATGAGACCGAGAATAGATTCCCAGGTTACAATTCCGATGAGACCGAAAGGAGATTCGGAGCGAACGGATGTAGCCACTTAGTTATGTTGTCCTAAACTCGGTGCCCTTGGGAGTCGAAGTAGCCTACTCTTGCATTGAGCCCAAGGATCACCCTCCTTCCTCAATTGTGTGTTTATCTCCTTGTTTTAGTTGAGTTGTTTAACTTAGCATTTAGATTCTAGTATTCCCATTTATTTGCATACTTTTCTTCATGCCTCTTAGTTAAATATCACTCTTTAAATCATTGCATTAGGTAACATAAATAGCAAATAATTAGTTGCACTTAAATTCTTGTTTTGTCCCCTTCCCTGTGGAAAATGATCCCTAAGCTTTACTACAATTGATTAAGTGATGTTTAGGTGTAAATTTGTGTGAGTTTGAGCTATATTTTGACACACTTTTGCACGCACCAAACAAATTTCACCAGAGCTCCTCAAATTTTGTGGCACCTTTTAAGTTGCTTCTCAACCTTTTCACCATTTGTAGTAGCTGTTCAAAGTTATTATAGTGATGCAATTCAACTAGATGAGCAATATTCTTATTAAGCCCATTCATGAACCTTGACATTGTAGATTCTTCATCTTCTTCTACATTAGCACTAACATGGCGAGATCCATCTCTTTGTAATAGTCATCTACACTTTTGTTCCCTTGAGTCAAGCTTTGAAGCTTTTGCAACAACTCTCTTTGTGGTGAGGAGAACATATTTCTTTCTCATAATCTTTTGAGTGAAATCCAAAATGAAATCGGTTGCTTAAACTTCTCCTCTCTTTGGCGACAAGTTCTTCGCCACCAAGTATATGCATGTCCGAAAACTCTACCACACCAACTTAACTTTCTTTCTTTCAGAAAATTCATGAATGTCAAAAATTTTATCAACGTTCTCCTCCCATTCCATGTAGGCTTTTGAATCATTCTTGCCTTCAAATTTTGGAATTTGCAACTTAATGCTAGCAAGATTATCATCCTTCTTGAATTTTCTTTTACTCTTTGTAGAATAATGATCCTCATCCGAACTTGAGGTCTCGGATTCTTCCTCCTCGGATGAGCTACTTGTTTCATTCTTTTGGATTCCTTCTTTATCTCCCTAGGGTTGGTTTGAGTAATTTCTTGAGGCTTCTCGGCCTTGGTCATTCGAATTTGATGCAACTTGAACCATTGTAATTTCCATTTGATCAATTTTCCTATGGACTAACTCTAGAGCCAAAGCTAAACACTTAAAGTACTCTTTCATGTATTTTTCTTGTTCTTTTGAATTCTAAACTTAAAAACTAAAATTCGCAACAAATACCAAAATGTAGATCCTAGTATCATCCTCTAGGTTGAACTAGTTCTTTCTTTAGTAAGACACCAACTCCAAGCTTGAAGAAGGACCTTGCTTTTGTCCACTTAACACTAGAAGGAATTCCTTCACACCCGATGTAAGGATTCGGTCCTTGGAGCCAAACAAAGACACTTAGATTATTGAGCGAAAGAGACTCAACAAAATGGCTTAAACATGAACCTAAGAGGTTATCCTCAAAGACTCAAAGGTAGTTCTGAAATTAGAACTAAAAGAAAAGAAAAAGCTCTCAAGTTTGTATTGAATTCAAGTCCTCCTTCTCGTGTCCGATGGCCTTTTTATAGATGTTAACAAGGTTCGACCAAGGAGAAATCTATTATCCGAAGGATTAGAACTCCTTGCCTTTTAAGAAACTAAAATTCTTAAAGGAAATAATTACTAAAACTTAATATTGCCTAAAACTAATCCAAGTGTGGAATGGATTGACTTGTGTTCAAATGAAATGGTTGTTTCCACTCTTGAATTGGATTTGGAAGCTTCTCTAGTCACCATGGCTAGCCTATTAATCATGAAGAAGTAATAGAAATACTTGGCTCATCATTTACAACACTAATCATAGTGATCATAGAGACACATTAGCTTGAAATTTGGTTATAAGAGTTGTTAAGGCAACTTGCATTCTCTTAGTTATTGACCTAGTCATAGGCCCTCCAATACCTTGCAATGGATCAAAGAGTGGGCGTCTCAAGTGTGGAGTTGTTTCGCTTGTGTGGTTGTCTCGGTCCTTAGGTTTCTATCAAGTTCTCTAACATGTATCTATGTGTTGATTTGATATCTCATATCATGACACATTTCATTAGGCACTACATATACTAGTCTTAATGCATTATCATTGTCCCATTAATGATAATACTTGACTAGGAATAATTTTAGAATAATTAAATTCTTGGGACATTATTATATTTACTCATAATATGCAGATATGGAATAAAACATAATAATAATAAATTTTCATAAAATAAAAGCGTTATGATACAATATATGCCCAAACCATCATCACATGATTGGTTCTTAGGGCATAATCTAATAGTATCTTGCATAATCGATAACACTTATCTTTTAAGGCTACAACATTTAATGCCATGGGGCCCTAGAAGATTTGGTTGAGACGTGTACGGAAGATCTATAAGAAGTTCACGTGTTTAACATCTAAGTTTTTCATTGTGTGTTGTCACTTTCTTTGCCTTTTGCTTTCACAAACTCGCAATTTTCTTTTTACAAATAGCCGTCGCTTCATTCTAGTGTCCGGTGAGGCAATCTCTACCTAGCAAACCATCTACGTACATGTAGTCAGAAGTTTAAGAAAAGAAAATGTAAGTATATCTTCTTCTTGATCTTTGTCTTACGGATCTTCAAGATGGGAGGATAAAAGCTGTATCCTTGGTGGCGAGGAGGATAGTTCTTTTGGCTCGTCCAACTAAAGGAATATTTTTATTATAATGTTGGTCATTCGAGTAGGAGGAGGGTGAGTAGGAGAAGACAAGTAGTTGTATCATCTAGTTCGAGAAAGGGAGTAGTGTGCATGAGGGTAGGCTTGCTTCATTTGGGGTGAATTCATTGATGTAGAAGCAAGACGAATTTGTTTCTCGACGGTACTAGTGTTTTCTAAAAGTTTACGCCTACTATAGAAGCTCTATCTTTGGTTTTTGGAGAGGCCGAGGCCAAGAAACTTAGGAAAAGATTCCATATTCCTAAGGAATATGTGGCTAGGGCTGTTGGTCCTAAGTAGAGGGCATGTCACCCTCCCATTGGGTACTTGGCAATATATGAAGAACATCTAAATGCAAGGATAAGGTTTTCTTTGTGTCAACTCGTTGTTGACATTATGAAGTATTGTAGGATAATCTTAGCCCAACTAGCCCCAAACTAGGGAGGACTATTATTGTGTTTGAGATGTTATGCCGAGGCGGGAAGATAGAGAGTTCGGTGGACTTGTTTAGATATTTGTATTACATGAAGAGGTCCGATTCGAGATCCTAAGTAAGGTTGTGAAGCTTCGCCCACTATGACTAGAAAATTTCTTTCTAAAGTTTGAAGTTTGTGGTTTAGATACAAAGTGGTTCTATGGAGATGCGAATGATACTTACAAGGACAATGATGAAGGTGAAATTCGTAACCCGACAATGATCGACTAGTTTATCACGATCTACGACTTTTTGTAAATGTGACAATGAGTGTTCTGCAAAACAAGGCCTGGAGTGGTTATTTGGGGTAAGTTCTCTGTTGCTTAAGTTAGTTCTTTTGTCAAAGTGTAGTAATTTTTAGTCTTTAGAGAATGTCCCCTTACCTTGTTGTCCTTTTGGTTTTATTTACCTTATCCTCGCTATTGGTGGGATTTGATGTTGTGGGTGGATACGTAGATCACGATTGTAACTATTGATTGCGTCGCAATGTATGCGTTCCACGATCGTAGGTCGTAGTTACATGCTTATGGATAAGTAATACTCTGTGAGTTCCCACTTCGTGAACTGGGCTCAAGGGTCCCATTCACATAGTGTGATTTCAATGTATTACTATTGCTGGCTTATGGATGTAGAGTTCGAGATCGAGTGGAGGTGATGCTATTGTAGTTGTTGCGTAGGTCTAGGCCTTTGCTCCAAGGTCCGGAACTTCGTTCGCATCCGAGGTTGGATCTTTGACTCAAGATTCGAATTTCGCTTGCCTCCGAGGTGCGATCTTTGACTCTAAGATTCGAACTCGGTCCTTGATTGACAACTCTACGGATTGAACCCATGAACATCATAAGCCCCTAGACCTTAGCGTGATAATGTCGCTATGGTCTTATTAAGAGTGATGTGAATTCGACTTCCCGACCTTTAACTCAAAGATGCGCGGCTCGACTCCCCAACTTTCATCGAAAGATGCACGGCTCAGACTTCCCGACCTTTGACTCAAAGATGTGAAGTCGAGTCGAAGATGTGAACTCGTGGCTAGAGATGCGAACTTGGCCCCAACGTCCCATCCAATTCAATGGAGAGCCGCCCAAGTTCAAGTGTGCATCTTATCCAAGTCAAAGATCAATTTTAGTCCAAAGTTGGTTCAAATTCCAGTAATAATTATTCACGTAGTCAAGTGTTGAAGACTTCAAATTCCATGGTGAATCATCCATTTTGAGGCATTAAAAGACGAAATTCAACCTTGGAAAATTCAATCAAAGAAGAATTTAATGAAGTTTTGGAAGCCAACTCAAGATGCTTGAACCTACTCATTCCAACACTTGGTCAATGTACCATTCCAATGAGCCTTGATTTCAGCCAACATATCATCTAGGATTATGCGAATTAATGTATTAAAATGCAGAATTTTTATTGGTCTTGTTAAAGTCTAGTCTAGAAGTTAGAAAGTCAAAATTAATATTTATTTCTTCTAGACTAGGATGTTTAGGATTTAATTATTTTTAAGACTTATTTTAGTCTGTAAATAGGCATCTTTGTACTACTTTGAAGACAAGATTTGAATAATGAAATTGTGAGTTTATCTCATCTTTGGGTTCCTTGAAAACTTAGAACTTATCAAGTTTTCTTCAAAACTTGTGGCGTTCAACGAACTTATCAAGTTGTGGCGTCTACGACTTATCAACACGGCGTTCGATCTAAAGTTATCAACCAATTTTGGTGTAGTTGTTTGTGCCGTTTTATACCAAGGTTCCTATCTCTTTATAGATAGCGGGTAGCGGTTTACACTTATCCAAACTAGCATCCCTTAGACATATCGTGGGCAATTTTCTAAGTGTTTCTCTATCCTTCTGATTGGAATCACGTCATTTTGCATCGAGGCATCCATGAGGTTGCATATCCTTTGTTTTCCTTTTGGTTTTATCATTTCTTATTCTTGACTTTCTTGAAAATCAAGATTCACATTTTTGTTAATGGGTTTTGTCGCAGGTTGGCAAGATTCCTCACAGTGGGTTTTGATTTTATAAATCAATGTTCACATTTTTGTTAGCGGGTTTTGACATAGATTTGGCAAGGTTCCTAGCAGTGATTTTTGGAATTTAAGAAGTCACTTTCTCATCTCCATTTCTTTTCTTTTTAATTCTTTCCAAAAAAAGAGGCGAAATATTTTTTAAAAAAAGTTCAAAAAAAGAGGTCAAATATTTTTTTAAAAATTCTAGCCAAATATTAAAATATAAAAAATAAAAAAGAGGAAGAAGTGAATAGTTTCATCAACAAAGTTCTTCTCAATCAACTTTGGATAAGTTTCTATTGTTCATCTAGTTCATTGTTCTTTCATCTATCTTTCAAGTTGTCATATCCTCTTATTCCTTGGAATTTAATTTCACAACTTTAAAGAACAAAAAAATTGTTTGATAAGTTTAGTTGTGAAAGTCACACTCTAACTTGATAATTGTTCAAGTAAGTTCAAGAAGAACGTTAAGAGGAGGTAACGATCGTAAACTTCATTTGTGAGAAAATTTGAGTGTGAGTGGAGTGAATATTATTTATGAGGATTTTTCTTGCAAAGGATTTCGGAATGTCTCACCATTCCAATGAGGAAAATCATCCACAAAACTTACAAATCGAAGCCTTGATGGGAGAAATGAAATGATTGCTACGGCAAAAACTTGAACCTTTGCATGAAAGAATTGATCAATTGGAGGCAAAATCTCAAATGGCTCCTTCACACACCTCCAACATCCAAAGAAGGGTAAAACACAAGGGGTGAAAGATGAAGAGCTTGATGAAGTTGATGATGAGTTTGATAGGGAATCTTTTGGGAGCAAAATGAAGGCAACACATCAAGATGAAAATTCCTCCTTTTCAAGGAAGATCCAACCTAGAGTCATATATTGAATGGGAGAAAAGATGGAATTTGTGTTTGATTGTCACCACTACTCGATCTCAAAAGGTAAAACTCGCCACATTGAGTTTTTGATCATGCACAAACATGGTGGGATCAATTGGTGCTTGATGAGAATCAAATATTCATAAACTTATATATGTGTTTTACACGCTTTTGCATAGATTTCATTGAGATATGCCATGTTTATTAGAAAAATCACATTATATTTGTGATTCTCATCTTTTATTGGTTTTGTAGGAAAAAGGGGTTAAAACCAGTTATCTTCGGAGTTCATAACGTTTGATGAGAATGTCCAAATGAGGTGATTAAAGATGCTATGGAAAGATGAGAAAGAGAGCTAAAACTTTCATGAGAACGTTTTCTCAAATTCCGAAAGCAAATGGACCAAAACTGGTCAAAAGCAAAACAAGGCAGAACCAAAGAAGTGGCAAATAGGGATAAAAATCAGCCATCTTCCAGAGCTCATAACTCTTGATGCAGACATCCAAATGATATGATTCAAAATGATATGGAAAGCGGAGAAAGATAGAAAAAGTTTCATGAAGAAAGTTTTTTCAAATTCGGACGGAAAGGGACCAAAATTGGACAAAATCGGAACAACGCGAAAGAAGAAATTCTGACAGAAAGTTGAGACCACCGCGGTTGGGAAGACCATGCGGTTAACCTCCGCCTGCAATTTTCCATTTTTCATTTTGAGTCCCACAAGTTTTTGAAGCCTCACAAATGTTCCCCAACATCCCTATGTCTATAAATACCCCATTTTCTGCAGAAACAAGACAAGTAGGATAGGGTTAGGGTTAGTTTTTCATTATTTGCACATTTTCCCCAATTTTGAGGGGATTTTCCTTTGAGGCTAGGGTTTGGTTATTTTGTGGCTTGAAAACTGGAATCCTTGGAGTTGTTTTGGCTTGTAAGGTGTTTGGATTTGGTTGGAATCATCACTCTTTTGATTAAGGGGAGTATTTTCTTTCAATTCCTTATGCTTTTAATGGTTAAATTTCCTTGTGATTGTTGGTTGTTGGAAGCCATGAGTGGCTAAATTGTATTGGGTGATTCTTGGTGCTTGATGTATGGGTTAGGTTTATTTTGATTCCTTGTTAGTTGTAGAGTGATGGGCTTGCATTAATTGAAGTTTTCCTACTTGTATTTAATGAATTGACATGCATTGAATGGTGGCCACATTTAGTGTGTGTTCTTGGTGTTCGTGTGTGTTTTAGAATATGCATGAATTTAGACCAAAAGTAGGAAGAACTGCCTAGCATTCTCTAGATTTAGGTGTTTGAGACAAGAAACAACTACCATCTGAATTTAATTGTGCACTAAAATTGTGTGGAAGCCATAGGGTTCAGTGTGCAGAGGTAGAAGTGAGACCAAAGGAGATCTTCTAGCCTTTAATTCCATTGAGACCGAAAGGAGATGTGGAGTGAAAAATAGGTGGTTTTCTTAGATTAAACACTTGAACTAGGGAGTGTAAACTAGTTGGCTAAGACGTCAAGGGCAGGAATTGTGCATTAGAGTTGTGTGGAAGCCATAGGCGCTAATGTGCTCTAGGTGGGGATGAGACCGAAAGGAGATTCCTCATTCTATAATTTCGATGAGACCGAAAGGAGATTCGGAGTGAATGGATGTAGTCACTTAGTTAAGATGCCCTACACTCGGTTGCCTTTAGGAGTCAAAATAGCCGACCTTTGCATTGAACCCAAGGATCACCCTCCTTCATCATTTGTGTGTTTTTCTCTTTGTTTCAATGGTGTTGTTTTAGTTATTTAAATTTCACTTTCTAAATCATTGCTTTAAGACACATAGATAGCAAATAATTAGTTGCACTTAAATTTTGGTTTTGTCCCCTTCCCTGTGGAAAATGATCCGTATGCTTTACTACAATTGATTAAGTGAGGGTTAGGTGTATATTTGTGTGAGTATGAGCTTTATTTTGACGCACTTTTGCACACACCGATCCAAATTTCACCAGGCTAAGTAGGAGAAGAAATGGTGAAAGATCTGTGGAGACTTGGGAGGAAATGACAGCAATAATGAGAAAAGATTTGTGTCTAGCCATTACTATAGGGATCTCTACAACAAGCTTCAAGGCTTGAGGCAAGGAAGCAAAAGTGTGGAAGATTATTTCAAAGAAATGGAGGTGCTATGATAAGGGCCAATGTGGAGGAAGATCGGGAAGCAACCATGGAAAGATTTTGAATTGTTAAAATCGTGACATCCAAGATCGAGTGGAAATGTACCATTATGTGGAGTTGCAAGATATGGTGCACACGGTCACAAAGTGGAGCAACAACTCAAGAGGAGTGGTAGTACACGCCAAAGTACTTGGAAGACAAGTACTTCAAGAAGGATGAGAAGTCTACAACTTCCTCAAAACTAGCAAAACAACCCCCAAAGGAAGAAACGCGTCAAAGGTAACAATGAACCCTCTACCTCTCAAACTCGTGACATTAAATGTTTTAAGTGTCAAGGTAGGGGTCATTATGCAAGCCAATGTCCAAATAAGCTTGCAATGGTGATAAGGGATGATAGAGAATATGAAACAGAAGATGAGCAAGAATAGGATTCCATGCCATCTCCTATAGAATCGGAAGAAAATGAGTTACGTTCATGGTGAATTGTTGGTTACTAGGCGAATCCTTAATATGCAAGTCAAGGATGATGACGAGGCACAAAGAGACAACCTTTTCCACACAAGATGCTACGTTAATGAAAGGGTATGTAATGTCATAATTGATGGTGGAAGTTGTACTAATGTAGCTTGTGTTTCTATGGTTGAAAAGTTAGGATTGCCTATAACAAAGCACCAAGCCATATAAACTTCAATGGCTTAGTGATTGGAGAAGTTCATGTTTCCAAGCAAGTAAAGGTACCATTTCACGTTGGAAAATATAAAGATGAAGTGATTTGTGATGTGGTTCCCATGCAAGCAAGCCATTTGTTGTTGGGAAGGCCATGGCAGTATGACAGACGAGTTAGTCACAATGGTTTTACTAACAAATATTCTTTTGTTCATAATCAAAGAAATGTAACTCTTATACCTATGACTCCTAGTCAAATCTATGAAGATCAAGTGAGATTACAAGAAGATGCAAAAAGAAAATGAGCAAAAGAAAGAGAGTGAGAAAGAAAAGAATGAAAAGAGTTGAGCGGAAAAAAGTGAAAAGAAAAAGCAACAAAGAGAAAAAGAAGCAATTATCTTGAGTGAAAAGGAAGAAAAATTTTGTGTATTTGCAAAAAAAGTGAGATCAAGAGTGCTCTAAATTCTCAATCACTTTTTGTGCTTAATTTGTTTAAGAAAGCTCATTTGTCCACTAATGATTTGGCCGGTGAACTACTGAGTAGTATTGTTTCTATTTTGCAGGAATTTGAAGATATATTTCTGAAGAAGTTCCAAAGGGATTACCACCACTTTGTGGTATTGAGAATCAAATCGACTTTGTTCCGGAGCATCAATTCAACAAACCTGCCTATAAACGAGTCTTGAAGAGACCAAAGAGCTTCAAAGGCAAGTTGAAGACTTGTTGGGTAAAGGATGGGTTCGGGAAAGTATGAGTCCATGTGCTGTACCAGTTCTATTGGTGCCAAAGAAGGATGGAACTTGGAGGATGTGTATAGACTGTCGTGCTGTGAACAACATAACGGTAAAGTATCGCCATTCTATTTCTCGATTAGATGATTTGCTTGATGAATTATGTGGAGCAATTATCTTTTCCAAAATAGGTTTGAAAAGTGATTACCATCAAATTAGAATGAAAATGGGTGATGAATGGAAGACCGCTTTTAAAACTAAGCATGGTTTGTATGAATGGTTAGTGATGCCTTTTGGCCTAACTAACGCTCAAGCACTTTTATGCACTTGATGAATCATGTTTTGTGTGAGTTCCTTGGTAAGTTTGTGGTTGTCTATTTTAATGATATTTTAGTATATTCAAGAAGTTTGGATGACCATCTTGAACATCTAACATGTGTTTTGAGTGTGCTTAGGAAGGAGAAGCTTTATGCTAATTTGAAGAAGTGTACTTTTGCACTAATGAGGTTAATTTTCTTGGCTACATTATAAGTGCCAATGGTATTTCATTGACATGGAAAAGGTGAAAGCAATTCAAGAATGGCCAACTCCTAAAAATGATAGTGAAGTGCAGAGTTTTCATGGTCTTGCAAGTTTTATAGGATATTTGTCAAGAACTTTAGCACTTTGGCTGCACCTTTAACCAAGGTCATCAAAAGAATGTGGGATTCAAATGGAAGGAAGAACAAGTGCAAGCTTTTCAAAACTTAAATTTCATTTAACAAATGCTCATTTGCTTTCTTTACCTAATTTTGACAAAACATTTGAAGTTGAATGTGATGCTTGGGTATTGGGATAGGCACTGCCTTGATGCAAGAAGAAAGACCGTAGCATACTTTAGCAAGAAGCTAAGTGGGGCAACTCTGAACTATCCTACCTATGACGAAGAGTTGTATGCCTTGGTCTGAGCATTAAAGACGTGGCAACACTACTTATGGGCTAAAGAGTTCGTGATCCACACTGATCATGAATCATTGAAGTTCCTGAAAAGCCAATATAAACTCAACAAAAGGCATGCAAAATGGATGGAGTTCATTGAGGCCTTTCCATATGTCATTCGATATAAGAAACTTAAGGAGAATGTCGTGGTGATGCACTCTCTAGGAGGTATGCCTTGCTTTCTTCTCTTGAATCTAAATTACTTGGCTTTGAACAAATTAAATAGTTGTATCATGATAATTTTGATTTTGGTCAAGTGTTCCAAGCATGTGAAAAGGTTCTTGTGAAAAATTTTATAAGCATGATGGGATTTTATTTAAAGAGTCCAAGCTTTGCATTCCTAAGTCTTCCATGCATGAGTTGTTAGTTAGGGAAGCACATGGTGGGGACTTATGGAATACTTTGGCATAGCAAACACTTTGGCTATTTTGCAAGAACATTTTTATTGGCCAAAATGAAAAGTCTTGTTGTCAAAATTTGTGAAGATCAGTATTATTTGCAAGAAAGCAAAATCAAAGGTCCAACCTAATGGCTTATACACACCTTTCGATTCCAAAAAGCCGTGAGTGATCTTTCAATGGATTTTGTTTTGGGTTCGAGAACTAAGCATGGAAAAGATTCAATTTTTGTAGTTGTTGACAGGTTTTCGAAGATGGCTCATTTCATTGCATACAACAAAACGAATGATGCATCAAACATTCGATTTATTCTTTAAAGAAATTGTTCGCTTGCATGGCATGCCAAGAACCATTGTGTCCGACCGAGACACCAAATTTTTAAGTTATTTTTGGACAACTATGTGGGGAAAATTGGGTACAAAACTCTTGTTTTCTACCACTTGTCATTCACAAACCGATGGCCAAACCGAAGTTGTTAATCGTACTTTATCTACCTTGTTGAGGTCGATCATTGGTAAGAATATTATGACTTGGGATGTTTGTTTACCTCATGTTGAATTTGCATACAATAGGAATGTGAATTTCGCCACTAAATTTTCTCCTTTTGAGATTGTTTATGGTTTTAATCCATTATCTCCAATGGATCTAACTTCTTTGCCTATGAGTGAGAGATTGAATTTAGATGACAAACAAAAGGCTGAATTTGTGAAGCAAATCCATGAGAAGGCAAGACTTAATATCAAGAGAAGACGCGAAGATATGAACAAGCACCAACAAAGGGCGCCATAAGCTCATCTTTGAACCGAGAAGATTGGGTTTGGTTGCAATTGAGAAAAGAAAGGTTCCCAACACAAAGAAAATCCAAGTTGCAACCAAGAGGAGATGGACCTTTTCAAGTTTTAGAGTGCATCAATGACAATGCCTCTGAGACTTGATTTGCCAAGTGAGTACCATGTTCGTAATGTCTTCAATATTTCGACTTAAGTCTCTATCATGCAGTGCTAAAGATTTGAGGACAAATCCTTCTCGGGAGGAAAGGAATGATGTGAACTCGGCTCGACTTCTCGACCTTCGACTCAAAGATGCGCGGCTCGACTCCCAACTTATGACTCAAAGATGCCCGACTCGGACTTCCCGACCTTTGACTCAAAGATACAAACTCAAAGTTGAAGATGTGAACACCACGGCGGAGATGCGAACTTGGTCTCAACTTCCCATCCAATTCAATGGAGCGCGGTCCAAGTTCAAGTGTGCATCTTATTCAAGTCAAAGATCAATTTTAGTCCAAAGTTGGTTCAAATTCCAGCCAACAATTATTCACGTAGTCAAGTGTTGAAGACTTCAAATTCTATGGTCAATCATCCATTTTGAGGCATTAAAAGATGAAATTCAGCTTTGGAAAATTCAGTCAAACAAGAATTTAATGAAGTCTTGGAAGCTAACTCAAAATGCATGAACCTACTCATTCCAACACTTGGTCAATGTACCATTCCAATGAGCCTTGATTTTAGCCAACATATCATCTAGAATTAAAATCAAGTCAATGTATCTCGATATTTAGCCAAGTCAATGTATTAAAATGCTGAATTTTGTTGATCTTGTTAAAGTCTAGTCTAGAAGTTAGAAAGTCAAAATTAATATTTATTTCTTCTAGACTAGGATATTTAGGATTTAATTATTTTTAAGACTTATTTTAGCCTATAAATAAGCATCTTTGTAATACTTTGAAGACAAGTTTTGACTAATGAAATTGTGAGTTTATCTCATCTTTGGGTTCCTTGAGAACTTAGAACTTATCAAGTTTTCTTCAAAACTTGTGGCGTTCAAACGAACTTATCACGTTGTGGCGTTCGATCTAAAGTTATCAACCAATTTTGGTATAGTTGGTTGTGGCGTTTTATACCAAGGTTCCTATCTCTTTATAGATAGCGGGTTGCGGTTTACACCTATCCAAACTAGCATCCGTTACACATATCGTGGGCAACTTTCTAAGTGTTTCTCGATCCTTCAATTGGAATCACGTCAAAGGGTAGGCTTTGGGATGTCTATAGAGAGAATCGGTAGTGATATGATGTGTAACCGTGGTCATCGTTAGTTAAAACTCATCGTGAGTTGTGAAAGCGATTATTATCTGCCTTTTGATGGTACAACTTTAAATATCTTGGGAACCAAAAGATTTGGTTGGGTTACACATGAAGCTCTAGAGAGTGATATAAAGATTGTAACTTTTCATTTCTAGGTTTTCCCATTTGTTACTTTCACTACCTATCACTATTCAAAAGTTCGAGCTTTTTCATTTTGGTGAGGAGGTTGCAATGGGTATTCGGATTGTTCATGGTCATTAGCCGATTACTTCCTTTTGCTACCGCTCAAAAAGTAAGTATGACTTCCTCTTGTTCCATGTGTTAGGTGTTCTTGTTAGTTAAGAAAGACAGATCCTTGGCTAGGGAAGAGGGTAATACCTTTGAGTTGGCCAACCAAGGGAAAAGTTCGATTTTGAGATGGTTGAGTCGAGTAAAGGAGGGTAACAAGGGAAAGAGGGTTTTAGTTGTGTCTAGTTCGGAGGAAAAGGGCGGTGTGTCTACGTTAGAAAGTTCCTCTTGGAGGAAATGGAGGATTTTATAGCTCCACCTATGGTAAGGTATCCTTCAAAGTTTAGCCTCACCGTTGAGACTCTGTCATTGGTCTTTGAAGAGGATGACATGAGAGAACTCAAAATGGTACCATATTCCTAAGGAGTATGGAGCAAGGGTCGCTAGCAATGAGGGTAGGGCATGTAACCCTCCGGTGGGGTATATTGCTGTTTATGAGAAACATTTGAAAACCAGAATAAGATTTCCCATTTGTCAACTTGTGGTTGATAATTTAAATTATTATGGAATAGTTTTAGCCCAGTTGGCACCTAAGTCAGTGAGGACTATCATTGGTTTTGAGGTTTTGTGCCGAGAAGGCAAAATGAAAAGTTCTGTGGATCTTTTTAGATATTTTTTTGTATGAAAAAATCTGCGAATTCTATGGGGTATTTTGCATTTTTTCCAAGATCCAAAAGCAAGGTTGTAAGGCCTTCAGCCCACCTTGAGTGGAAAAATAGTTTCTTTTTTATAAGGTCTGAAGTGTGTGGGTGGTTATATGGGAGGCAACCGATGCATATCCAACCGAAAGAATCGTAACCCACAGGGCCTGCATACACAAAGCTCCAAGAGAGAATTGGCGGTTATACTAAGGAAGATTTGATTGAATATGGATTAAGCCATGCCGTGGTTGATAGTGGATCTTTGTTTTTGCAATGCCCAAAGTAATGAGGCAAAAGGTGAGGTTCTCATATGGAACAATGAATTTATGTTTTTCTTGCATCTATTGATTTTGTGTATATTTTGTATTATAGTGGTACGGTTTGTGATTCAATCAAGGTGGAGTCTCACAAAGAGACTCATTTCGATGTTGAAGAAATTCCTGTTACTAGGAAGGTGGAAGTGGGGGAGCCTTCAAAAAGGAAGGCTGATAATGATGTGGTAGAGATTAAATCTCCAATGAAGAAGAAAAAGGTAAAGACGACCGCCAAAAAGAAGAAACCAAGTGAGGTAGAGGCGGAAGATGCTGTCTCCGAGACAATAGTGTACTTCTCTAAACCTGGTGAAGGGAAAGTAATCAAGTTTGAAGGCCTGAAGAACTATCAGAGGAGGTTAGTGGAGATGTCTTCAGCAAATTTGAATAACAATTTGCTGTACTCTGTTCCAAGAGTAAAGCACTACTGCCTTCCTATATTATTTTATTGGAGAGTTTTTTCTTTTTAGAAGTATCACAACGTGTGGTTAGTGCAGGCTATGGCTTTATGGGCTGAATTTGTACTTAGAATGAATGATCAAGCCGAGGAGATCTCAACTCTCAAAGTGAAGTTGTTAGATCAAGGAAGCCAAAAGGTTTTCATTGAGGCAAGGAAGAAGTGGGAAGAAGAAGCATCTGCGATGGTTGAATCATGGAAAAAATTAGGGTGGGAGATGTCTGTGATGATAGAGGTGAGCGAGAAACTGGAAGGGGAGGTGTGTTCCCTCCATCAATAGTTGTAGGATGTGCATAGGTGCACAAGCATCAATCAAGAGGAATTCGCCAAGCTCATGGTGAAAAGATTTTTCACACGCAAGACTTTGGCAAGTTTGTGATAAATTTTTCTAAGGCTACTAAAGCAGTTACGACATAAAGCGGCCTTGGAGATCCAAAAGTAGCATCCTTTTTGAAGGTGGAGAAGCTCTGGTTTGGACCTAGAAGCGGAGGCAAAGGCTAATGAAGCGTACATTGACATTGTGAAGAGATTTGATGGCTCTTTCACATTGCTGGAGCATTTGGCCTCTCGCAGATTACCTATGACTCTGGAGGAGCTCAATGTTTGTGTAGTGAATGAAGATCCTAATCTTCGACCGCAATTGGTGAAGCCTCAAAAGAAGCGGCCAATCTTTGGGACCTCAAGGTGGTGGAAACCAAGATGAGGCTAGCCCTTAGGCATATTCTCGCTTTTCTTCTTTAATTTGATATTGGGTTGTAAGGATGATTGGTGGTTGGATGATTGGACAAAGTACTAATTAAATTTTTTTATTATATCAAGATTTTTATTACCAACGAAAAGTCATTTGTAGTTTGTATGATAAAGTTAAGGCTTTTGAAGCTACGATGTGCGCTTCAAGAAACTATTTCTTGGTTAAAAGAGAAGAATAGAGACCTCCAAGATCAAGTGGTATACTTGGAGTACCAAACCGATGTTTATAGATTAAATTGAGTTACTAATTAGGGACCGAGTTCCAGATCTTAGAGTCCAAAGATTAGACTTTGGAGACAAGCGAAGTTCCGCACCTTTGAGACTTGAAACAAGCGAAGTTTCGGACCTCGGAGGCAAGTGAAGTTCGGACCTTGAGACTTTGGAGACAAGCGGTTTCAACCTTGGAGCCAAAGGCCAAGACCTTCGTGCTACTGCATAAAGGAAGAGGATAAGGATACGATGATAAGGATAAAAGGATAAGGATAAAAGGATAAGGATAAGAACCAATCCCCTTTATCAAGCAAGAGAAAAGGATAAGATAATAAGAATAATAACCAATTCCTGGATCGGGAAAGAAAAAAAGGTTAACAATCTATCTCTCTTTATCAGGAAAGAGGATATATACATGGGGAAAATCACGATATAAGGGGATCCATTTTTCGATTACTGAAAAATTACTAAACTCCGACAATAAGACTAACTTGGGCATCGAAGAGTTTACCTCGGAGAACCACTCCAGTCTGCTTTGCAAGATTATCCATTGTCGAGCACACGAAGAATCTTGGATCATGACCGGTTGCAAATTTCACCTTCATCAAGTGGCGCTCTGTGGGAACCAAAAATTTCTTGATTTCTAAAGGCATATTCGCAATCTTTTCTCGATTTTGATTCATGTTAAGATGGTGGACACTAGATCTCAAGTCAAAGAGCCACGAAGGAGCACAACGTAGTCGCTCAGACCTAGGGTCGATGATTCTCTACGCCTAGGTGGAATTCGCAAGCATCTGAGAACACCACTCTAATCATGAAGGTGGACGCCTCAACAGACGCCTTCAAATCAAGATAAGTCACCGCACGAAAACAACAAAAAGACGATGAAAAGGCTTTTCCAGAGTTACATCGCGGTGCGCTTTGAAGAATTCCGCAGAACTAGGCGTCATTCATGCCTCTCGACGATGAACTCCGACATAGCAATCACAAAAAGTAGACAGAAAAGAACGATGACAAGAGTGAAGCTCATCCAACTCGGCCCGATTTAAGATGCGGATGGAATCCTCATCTTATGAGAGGGATATCGCCTTGGATTTCCTATTGCGATTTAAATACACGATGAACTTCAAGAATGCTCTGATGGAGGTTATGTGCAAAGTATTCCCCATCTATTCGAGCAGGAAGGCACAGGTGTGGATTGACAACCTACCCCGTAATAGTATTTCTTCATTTAGGCGGTTGGCTCTACTTTTTCATGCCCACTTTTTTCAGAGGAAGAAATTCCAAAAAATTGCAGCAGATCTATTGAATCTTAAACAAGCAAAGGATGAATCCCTCAAGTCATATGTGGAGAGATTCACTGATGAAAGCTTACAAGTAATCGATCAATGACCAATTGTAATCTCAATTTTTATGAATGGTCTCAACTCAGACAATTCTATACAAAATTGGCTCGACATTAGAGTCAATACTCAAACACTTTAGCAGATGGTGGAAAGCTACACCAAAGGAGAATAAGCCAATAGAAAAAGAAAGAAAACGAGAAACATGAAAAAGACATCACGATGACAATAAGGGAAAGAGTCATCCAAAAGTGCCTTCAATCATCTCAATTATAATAGGGAAGGGCGTAACCTCAATTTTAGGAAAAGAAAACTTAACGCCTTTGACTAAGAGTCGAACTAAAATCTTAGCCATACATAAAGATCTTTTTCAACCCCTAATCCTGTAATTACAACATCACAGAAACCCCGCACTCTCGTGCACCTTTCACAATGATCACAGCATGGCAATCAAGATTACAAAGACCTCAAGAAGGAAATAGAAGATTGCATCCGCAATGGAATGTTGGGTCAATATGTCCAGATGGCATTCAAAACCCAACTCCGATCCGGGTCATTTACACATCAAGATCCGAAGTTATAGCTAGCCACGATAGAGGGGAATTTATTACCCCGAAGTCCGGCAAGTTAAGAATTTAAAATGCTTCAGATTTAATTAATTTTCTTTTCTAATAAAATGTTATTTTTCTCTTCTTGAATCGAGAGGAATTATGACTTCCTAAATTCGGTTCAAGGTGGTGAAACCGCCTTGCTAAATTTTAAATCGATGATCACTTGTAACCTAGGTTCACTAAGTTTGGTCAATTCCATAACATCCCAAAGGGGTGAAGGGATATAGACATGCATACAAATGCTAAAAAATAAAATTTTATTATTTTTCAAGTTCCCAAAACACCCTAAAAGGTGGGGACCTTCGCTTCAAAGTTCCCGAACATTCTAAGGGTGGGAACTTCACACAAAGTTTGAACATCCTAAGTGGTGGGAAACTTTGCCTTAAAGTTCCTAAACATCCTAAAGGGTGGGAACTTTGCATCAAAGTTCCCAAACACGCAAGGGGTGAGGACATTCGCATCAAAGGTCCTAAATATCGGACTAATTTATTACATAATAAAATACGAATAGAAAATACTACTATTTTCTTTTGCTTTTCTTAGTCCTCTTGCAGGATCTCTACCCTTTTAAATAGATCTCCATCTCAACGATCCGGGACCTCCAAATTCTACATTCCAATTACAACTCAAAATCTGCTACTTGTACAAGTTCGATTGCACCATGGAGACTCTAAACCTCTTGACCTCATTAGTTAAAGCATCCTAAAAGCCTTCATTTGATAAGACCTTCGATCGATGTCATCGCACCAAGGTCCGGGGCTTATGATGTGTATAGATTAATTGAGTTACTAGTCGTGACCGAGTTCCAAATCTTGGAGTCCAAAGATCGACTTGAGACAAGCAAAGTTTGGACCTTGGAGACTTGAAACAAGCAAAGTTCGGACCTTGGAGACAAAGGCCGAGACCTTCGCTACCTACATAAGGGAAGAGGATAAGGATAAGAACCAATCCCCTTTATCAAGCAAGAGAATAAGGATAAGAGGATAAGGATAATAACCAATCCCTAAATTAAAGAAGAAGATAAGGATAACAATCCATCCTCTTTATCGTGAAAGAGGATATATACATGAGGAAAACCATCGTGTAAGGGGATCCATTTTTGATTACGAAAATTACTAAACTCCAAAGAACAAGACTAACTTGGGCATCGAGAGTTTACCCGAGAACCACTTTGAGATTTGTTTTACAAGATTATCCATTGTTGAGCACACGAAGAATCTTGGATTGGGACAATTAAATCGGATCATGACGGGTTGGATTTTACCTTCATCAAAACCAATGTCTTAATGAAGACATGGTACACAACAAAAGGCGAGAAGATTAGACTCACAAGGAAAAATCGGTATTTGTAAAAAGTGAAGAAAATAAGGAAAAAGTAGCTAAACTTTTAGCAGAGGTTGGAAGTCTTACCTGAGCTTAGAGGTAAGGATGAGATAATTCGTACCTTGACCGATGAGGTTAATAAGAGTCACGAAGAGGTCCAGGTCTCCATGGTGTACTGAAGCCATATAAGCAACAAGGTCATGGCCCAACAAGGTCAGTGGTATTGCTGCGTGCATAACAAAGAAAGAAGCGATGTTTAATAAATACTGTAATAGAGGACTAAGTATGAAGAAGAGAACAGAAAGGGAAAGTAAAAGTATGAGTGTTTTCTATTAGCATTTTATTTATTTAATAAAACAACTGAAGTTGTCCTTGGGACCTTTGAAGGACCTTAGATCCCCACCCCAGTAAGATGTTAGAGATCTTTGAGCCAAAGGTCTTGATGTTTTGGACCTTTGAGGTGAAAGTCCCTACCCCTAGGATGTTGGAGATCTTTGAGCTAGAGGTCCCGATGTTTGGGATCTTTGAGGTGAAGGTCCCCACCCTTATGATGTTTGAGATCTTTGAGGTGAAAATCCCCACCCCTTACGATGTTTCTGGATCTTTGAAGCGAAGGTCCCCATCCCCGAGGATGTTTGGGATCTTGGAAGCAAAGGTCCCCACCCCTTAGGATTCTTGAGAACTTTGGAAAAGTAATAACTTTTTTTTTTGTTTTCTCACCGAGGATGTTCTTTTGTGACACCCATATGGATGTTTACATTCCTCGCCCACATGGGATGTTATGGAGTTCGCAGCTAAACTCAACCGAACAAATGCTACATGTGAATTGCTCGATTTAAAATTTAGCAAGGCTTTCACCACCTTGAACCGAGTTCAAGGAAGTCATAGTCCCGCTACTCAATTTAAAAAGGGCAAAATAACATTTTATTCAACAAAAAGATAATTAACATAAAAGTGTTTCAAATTGCTAACGTTCTAGACTTAGGAAATAAATTTCCCTCTATTGTCGCTAACCGATGGCTTCTAGATCTTGATGTGTCAATGACCATGTAAGGTCCTTCCCAATTGGCCTTCAACTTGCCAAGCTTTTGAGCTCGGTTGCTTCATTCTTGCATAAAACCAAATCTCCTTATGCAAATTCATTAATCTTCACTCATTCAATGTAGTATTTTGCCATATCTTATTTATACCGAGCCTCTTTAATAAAGACTAAGTCTTTGCACTCTTCCAACAAGTTCAAATTCAGCGGGATATCTTCTTCATTGGCTTCAGACATTAAAGGCTACTACTCGGGACTTGGAACTCCAATCTCTTGCTGGGATCATGGCTTCGAGCCGTATGTAAGGCTCTATGGAGTCTTGTCTCATGTCGCTCGAGGCATAGTGTCAGTAAGCCATAGGACATTTGGGAGATTTTTACCTAATCTCCTTTTGCTTTATCCAACCGAATTTTAAGTCCCTATAGTATAGTGCGGTTTGTGACTTCCACTTAACCGTTGGCTTGAGAATGCGCAACGGAAGTGAAATTTTGTTTGATCTCAAGCTCTTCACACTAGGAGTGGAAGGGATTATCGCAAAATGCTTCTCGTTATCCAAACGATCACGTAAGGAATACCAAATCAGACGAGCTTGTTCTATACAAACCTTAGAACGTTCTTCCTAGTGATAGTAGCTATAGGTTCAGCTCTACCCACTTGGTGAAATAGTTGATAGCGACTATTAAGAACTTTAAGTGACTTGGGGCCTCAAGAAAAGGCCCGAGCGTATCAATTTCCCATTGCGTGAAAGGGCACAAACTCGAATGTTTATCATTTCCATCCGAGGCCGCCTTACTATAGCGTGAAGTTGGCACTTGACGATTTGTGCATGAAATCGTTAGCGTCTTTGATATAGTTGGCAAGTAGTATCCCCATTGGATAATATTCTTTGCTAGCATGCGAGGCCCTATGTGGTTTCCATAGGATTCGAGGTGCACCTCCCGGTGTATGTAATTCACATGTTTAGGCCTAACACACTGAGCAAAGGTTGTAAATAGGATCACTTGTAAAGGATTCTGTATTGTATGGCATAGCGGGGTGCCTTCACTTCAATCTTCTTGCCTCGTTATTGTCATCTAGTATTTCCCATTCTATATGTATCTCCATATGGGATTAATCTAGTTATCTCCGTCTCCTCGATAGCCATCATGACCTTTTCTTTAGTACTTCACAGGAACGATCTCCACAAGAACTATTTTACTCATATAAAAGAAAGCTAAAGATGCCAACTTGCTTAAGGCATTAGCCCTTTTGTTCTTAGATCTAGGAATTTGGACAATTTGGAAACTATCAAAAGAGTGATTGAGATGGCGAGCTTATCAAGATACTTTCTCATTTGAGGTTCCTTAGCCTTATAGGAGCCTTATACCTTATTGACGACAATATGAGAGTCACTGTATGCGCACACCTCTCTTTCTTTCATCTTTTGAGCCACTTTAGTCCTGTAATTGGGGCTTCATACTTAGCTTCATTGTTGGTTGGCTTAAAATCAAAATGCAAGGCGTATGTGACCTTTACACCTTCAAGACTCCATAGCAATAACCCGCTCCACCGCCATCCTCATTCAAGGCCCTATCTACATACAAGACCTAGGCCTTTGGGTCATCCATTTCTTTCTTTGTGATTTTGGGCAATCGTGAGGGTTGACTTCTAGAGTTCTTGATGTAGGCATCTCAACTACGAAATCTGTGAGGACTTGTGCTTTTATAATGCTCGAGGTTGATATTGGATACATGCTCTCTCAACTCAATGGCCCATTTCGCCAACCGTCCGTAAGCTTTTGGTTTGAAAAGTATCTATTTGATTGGCTAATTAGTGATAACACATATGGGATGAGCTTGAAAGTAGGGTCTTAATCTTTGAGCGGCATGGACTGGGGCTAGAACTATTTTCTATATCCAAGATACCTCATCTCGGCTCATTAGAGGGCACGATCGACGTAGCAAACTAGTCTTTGCATGCTATCAAGATCACGAATGAGTACTACACCGATGGCTTTATCCGAGGGTACCAAATATAGATACAAGACCTCTTCGGTATAGGCACTACGAGCGGTAAGCTTGCTAGCTGCCTCTTCATTTCTTCAAATGCTCTCTCTGTGATGGCTTTTATCTGGATTGACTTCAATTCCTTTTTGGAAACTATGAAACCTAGTAATATTCTCGATCCTACCCCAAAAGTGCACTTCTTGGGGTTGAAGCATTCCTACTATTAATATGGTCTGTAAGGTTTCCTATAGATCCCAGTGTCTACTTGCACTTTTCCGTGATTTAATCATCATGTTGTTTACATATACTTCCAAATTTCTACCAATTTGATTAGAAAATACCTAATTAACTGCAATCGATAAGTTGCTCCTGTATTCTTTAATTCGAATGGCATCTTGGTATAGGAGAAAACTCCCATATCTACGATGAAAGCCGCTTTTTCGGCATCTTTTTCATCCATTAGGATCCGTGATAACCTTTGTAAGAATCAAGGAATATAAGAACCTCTTATCCCGAAATGGCTTTAATCCTTTGATCGATCACCGTAAAGGTATGATCTTTTGGGCGATTTGTTGAGATCGGTTTAATCAATGCACATTCGCTAACTGTCATCAAGTTTCTTAACCAACACAGGATAGATAGCCAAGTTGGGTAAAATACACAAGGTTAGATAACCAACAAAGGGTAATTTGTTCACCTTTTCATTGCATACATGCAGGGCAATCGATCTTTTCTTATGTTGAACAAGTTTCACCATAAGATCAATATTAAGTTTATGCATCACCGAGATGGTGAAATTCCTAGCATGTCTTTAGGACTCCATCACGAAGACCTCTTTATATTTGTGGAGGAGAAGAATAATGTGGTCCTTAATCGCTGCAGCAGTAGAACCCACTTTGACTATTGGTGAGCGGAATCGGTGTGTGCAAAAGTGCGTCAAAATATAGCTTAAGCTCAAACAAATTTACACCTAAACCTCACTTAATCAATTGTAGTAAAGCATAGGGATCATTTTCCACAGGGAAGGGGACAAAACACGAATTTAAGTGCAATTAATTATTTGCTAAAGAGTGATGTAAAGAGTGATATTTAGCTAAGAAGCATGAATAAAAGTACGCACATAAAAGAGAATACTAAAATCAAAATGTTAAGTTGAACAACTCAACTTAAACAAAGAGAGAAACACACAAATGAGGAAGGAGGGTGATCCTTGGGTTCAATGCAAGGGGTCGGTTACTTTGACTCCTAAGGGCAACCGAGTGTAGGGCATCTTAACTAAGTGGCTACATCCGTTCACTCCAAATCTCCTTTCGGTCTCATCGGAATTATAGAATGAGGAATCTCCTTTCGGTCTCATCCCCACCTAGAGCACATTAGCGCCTATGGCTTCCACACAACTCTAATGCACAATTCTAGCCCTAGATGTTTTAGCCAACTACTTCACATTCCCTAGTTTAAGTATTTAATCCAAGAAAGCCACCTAATTTTCACTCCACATCTCCTTTCGGTCTCAATGGAATTAAAGACTAGAAGATCTCCTTTCGGTCTCACTTCTACCTTGTGCACACTAAAACCTATGGCTTCCACACAATTTTAGTGCACAATTAAGCTCATATGGTAGTTGTTTCTTGTCTCAAACACCTAAAGCTAGAGAATGCTAGGTAGTTTTTCCCACTTTTTGGTCTAAATTCATGTATATTCTAAAACACACACGAACACCAAGAACACACACTAAATGTGGCCATCATTCAATGCATGTCATTTCATTAAATACAAGTAGAAAAACTTCAATTAATGCAAGCCCATCACTCTACAACCCACAAGGAATCAAAATAAACCTAATCCATACATCAAACACCAAGAATCACCCAAGATAATTAGCCTCTCATGGCTTCAAACAAACAACAATCACAAGGAGATTTCACCATTGAAAGCATAAGAAATTCGTAAGAAATACTTTCCTTAATCAAAAGATTGGTAAATCCAACAAATTCCAACACTTAGCAAGCCAAAACAACTCCAAAGATTGAAGTTTTCAAGAGCCAAAAGAGCCAAACCCTAGCCCCAAATGAAACTCACGGTTGTGAGTTGGGGAAAATGTGTAAAATCCCTAAAAACTAACCCTAACTATCTACTCTCCTTTTGTTTTCTGCAGAAAATGGGGTATTTATACAAGTAGAGAAATTGGGGAACAATTGTGAAGTTTCAAAAACTTGTGGGACTCAAAATGAAAATTGAAGTTTGCAAAGGAGGTTAACCGCCATGGTCTCCCCACGCATGTCACAACTTTCTCGCCAAACCTCTTTTTTCGCGTGGTTCTGATTTTGTCCAGTTTCGGTCCCTTTCCGTCCAGAATTTGAGAATACTTTCTTCATGAAAGTTTTTCCTCTATTTCTTAGATTTCCATATCATCTTGATTCATCTCATTTGGACGTCTGCATCAAGAGTTATGAACTCCGGAAGATGGCTGATGTTTTTTTCCCTTTTTCCTCTTCTTTGGTTCATGCCTTGTTCTGCTTTTGTCCAGTTTTGGTCCCTTTGCTTACAGAATTTGAGAAAACGTTCTTCATGAAAGTTTTAGCTCTCTTTCTCATATTTCCATAGCATCTTTAATCACCTCATTTGGACATTTGCATCAAACGTTATGAACTCCGGAAGATGAGTGATTTTTATCCCCTTTTTCCTACAAAACAAATAAAAGATGAGAATCACAAATATAATGTGATTTCTCTAATAAACATGGCATATCTCAATGAAATCTATGCAAAAGCGTGAAAAACACATATCTAAGTTTATGAATATTAGATTCTCATCAACTATCCTGTCGGGATGGTTGTCATTCACTTCAACCTCTTGTACCTCAATGGTGATCTCTTGAGATTTGATTGGGTATTCCTTTGCGTTAGCATCTAGGTGTCACGAGGTGCAACCTCATAGTACCCGAGACCTTTGAGGGGTACTTGCACCTTGAAGTCTCCGAGGTGCAGCTATTGAGTTTTCGAGACCTTTGAGAGAGACTTCCACACCTTTGCTCATACTTCGAGGTGTCACATCGAGTCGGTTTGAAGTATCTCCGTAGCTTAGATAGCATGTACACCTTTTGTCAAAGTATTTTTGCCCTTAATAGCGATACGCATGCACTCTCTTGTTGTGTGTTGATCCTCGAATTGAAACCACCCCATGATAAGGTGACCGGATGATAAAGCGACCAGATTGCCTTAGCCTTGTTCATCTAAGATCTTCAAATGATTGCATTAAAGGGAATGGAGCATCCACGACCTAAAAATCCGTCATGATGTTCTTATCTCGCAGGTAGTCCCCACCGTGAGTGCGAGTGTGATTATCCCCACTGGATGAACAACTTGGGGAAAATGTCACCAACGATATACTTGATGGCTTCAGAGCCGCGAAGTCAATCCCCAACTTGTGAAAAAATCTATATACAGACATCAATCGTGCTTCCATCGTCAACATAGACTCAATGCACATCTTTATTTGCGACTATGGCTTTAATGGCCGAGCATCATTACGCAGGTGATGGTAGGAACCACATCTTTCTCCAAAAGGAAATAACTTTAGAAGGTTCAAAACAATTAGTAACTAGCTATTGAGGAGGAATCCTCTTTGCATTGGCCTTGATTGCCGATTTTGATTGACTTTCTAGATAGCCTTCAAATATGGCGTGAATAACACCGACATTACGATTGTCATTGGGTGAAGGCCGAGGTGCTAATCGTTGTGGAGGATTGTTTTGATACAGATTCATGGGATGATCCCATCTTTGTCTATAATTAGTTTGGTGTGAGGGATAGCCTTAGCCACTTTGCCTTTATCCTCGTCCTCTAGTATGGTAGACACCCCCCACCTCCGCACTGAGTTGGGCCCCTAAATGCTATCGTTGAACATATTGACCTAGCATTCTATTATGGATACAATCCTCTATCTCCTTCTTCGTGTCTTTACAATCTTGATTGTCATGCCCGTGGTCGTTGTGGGACAAAGACACCGCAGGTATCGAGGTTTTTATGTGAGAATACTAATGGTACAGAGGTCGGAGGAGATCATTGTGTATTGCTAGAATCTCAATGCAACTCTTGGTCATGGTGTTAAGCATTTTTCATGGACTCGAGGTTCCAATCAACCTCTATTGTAATTTAGCTTGTCAAATGCACTTTTCGGGATTATTTCCTTTAGTATCATCTGATGCTTTTTCTCATGTTTTTCATTTTCCTTATTCTTTTGATTGGCTTCTTCCCTTTTGTGTAGCTTTCCACCATCTGCCAAAGTGTTTGAGTATCAATTGGGGTGTCCTGCCAATTTTATATAGAATGGTCTTGGGTTCAAACCATTCATAAAGACTACGATTATCAATTGATTTATTCTATCGATTACAAGCTCTCATCATTGAATCTCTCCACATATGACTTAAGGGATTTGTCCTTTTCTTGTTTGAGATTCATTAGATCTCATGTAGTCTTGTGGAATTTCTTCCTCTGGAAAAAGTGGGTATGCAAAAGTTGCACCAACCGCTGAATGAAGAAATGCTACAAAGCGGTGATCAATCCACACCCGTGCCTTCTCGCTTAGGTAGATGGGGATGCTTTACACATAACCTCGATCAAAGCATTTTGAAATTCATCACGTATTTGAATTGTAAAAGAAAATCCAAGGGTCGTTGTTTCATAAGATGGGATTCCATCGTGCACTTTAAATCCACGAGTTGGATAATGCATAATATTAGGCGTGAACGGTGAGAAAGCGTCTCCTTCATCATCCAACGCCAATAAGCCATATATATGATCGCCACTCGATTATTGATTGGAGGAAAATTATCATGTCAAGGGTGTTTAGGGTTATGTTTTGGCCTAACCCTAGAACGTTTATTCTCGTAATTTTTATTAGGATGAGAAGCGATGGCTTTGCTCTTGTCATCGTTTCTTTTCCGTCTTCCTTTCTTATGATTACTATGTTTTGGTTCACCCTATAGAGGCCCTGAATAATCCTAACTTTGTAGAATTCTTCAAATTGCACATGATATAACTCTGCAAAGCCCTTTCGTCCTTCTTTTGTTTCCGTTCTAGTAACTTGTCTTGATTTAAAGTCAGATATCGAGTGTCCACCTTCATGATCGTAATGTTGTTCGATCGTTCAGAATTTTGTTTAAACGCAACGGATCATTTGCCCCTAGTCCCAAAACGACCACGCCGTGCTCCTCCCCGTTTGGTCCATTCGTACGCTCTTCGACCACCGGATCTAGTATCTACCATTTCAAAACGATTTGGAATCGAATGAAGATTACGAATCCTCCTTCAAAAGTCAAGAAGTTTAGATCCCCATAAATGGTGCTACTTGATGAAGCGAAATCAGTAACCTGATAATGATTCACTATTTTATCACTATCTATGACTTTCTATATATGTGACGATGAGTGTTCCCGCAAAACAAGGCCTGAAGTCATTCTCCGTAAGTTCTCCGATGCTTAAGTTAGTTCTTTGTCGAGTGTAGTAATTTTTAGTCGTTAGAGAATGTCCCCTACCTCATTGTCCTTTCTGGTTTTATTTGCCTTATCCCACTATTGGTAGGATTTGATGTTGTAGGTGGATATGTGGATCACGCTTGTAATCATGATTGCATGTCGTAATGTACGTTTCACAATATTAGGTCAGTAGTTACGCTTATGGATAAGCAATACTGCTAAGTTCTCACCTCGTGAATTGGGCCTCAAAGGTCCCATTTACATAGTGTGATTTCATGTATTACGATTGTTGGCTTATAGATGCAGAGTTCCAAGATTGAGTGGAGGTCTCGCTATCGCAGCTTGTTGCAAAGGTCCAAGCCTTTGGCTCCAACGCCCGTAACTTCGCTACATCCGAGGTCGGATATTTGACTCCAAGATCTAGAACTTCGCTCTCCTCCGAGATCTCGATCTTTGACTCCAAGATCCAAAACTCATTTCTTGATTGACAACACTACAGTGAATCCATGCATATCGCATGACAAGAAATAGAACCTCCAGTGCCATGCTTACATACGCTTTTTGGAAGAAAGAATTGTGATTATACTAAGGAAGAGTTGGTTAAGTACAAGATGAGCTCACCATTATAGAGGCTGGATCTTGGATTGTTCAATCAAGCCGAAGAGAATAGAGGGCTATTATACTTTAGAATATGTTTTTGTCATTATTATTTTAGCCGATATTTGTGATCGCTCTTATTGTATAGTGGTGAAGTTCAACGCTTTAGTCAGGATGACCCATCAAAGGAGGTGCAACCTAGTCTGGAGAGGCCCTTCTTCCGGGAAGGTGGTGATGGTGAATCCTTTGAAAAAGTGAGAAAAGATGGTTGAGGTTGAGGCCTCGATCAAAGGAAAATAGTGAAGGTCCCCGATAGCAAGGGAACAACCTGCCTAGGAGAAGCCAAGGATGTGACCTCGAACACAATGTTCCATTTCTCCATGCCTATGGGGAACTCACTAGGGGTGATGGTCTAGGGCATGGAGGACCATCATAAGAGGTTGGTTGAGATGCCAATGCCAACCTAAACAACAATTTGGCTTCCACGGTGCCACAGTACAAAAATATTAGTAAAGTCGTGTTTTTTTAACATATGTTAAAGGTGTTATTATTAATGCATTGTTGGAATTGTAGGCACTAATCGTATGGACAAAATACGCCTATAGGGCTAGTCACCTAGCAAAGGAGGCTTTCAGCATCAAGATGAGGTTACCTGATTAAGCGAGACCAAGGTGACATCTTTGGAGGCGAGGAGAAAGTTAGAGGAGAGGTCACTTTCCTTCACTAATAGTTGAAGAAGAGGGAAACAGAGGTCCGAACTTAGAAGCATTGATCAAGGTGAATTCAAAAAGTTGGTAGTGAATAAGGCCTTTCACATGCAAGACTTTGGCCACTTTGCAATAAATTTATCTCAGCACTAAGGAGATTGGAAGGCATGATGCAACTGTCGAAATTAAGAGAAGTTTCCAACTCTTAAGTTGGAAGAGTTGTTTGGCTATGATTTCGAGGCCATGGTTCTTTCACATTATTACAATATGTAACATCTCGTAGCTCGCCATGACCTTGGAGGAGCTCGCCATGACCTTGGAGGAGCTCGATGCTTATGTAATGGATGAGGACCCGGATCTCTAAACTCCAGAGGGTGAAGTTCCAAGAGGCAGTTGGAAGACGAGACCTTGTCATGGGTTGAAGAGGCTCAAAAAGAGGCTAACTCTTAGGCTTTTATGGTCCTTCCCCTCCCCACCCCCTTTTTGTAAAGACAATTTCTTAAATCAAAGAAATTCTAATTTTTCTTTAATTTCTACTATATTAAAGTCGTTTGTTATCTTCAAGAGCCACTTTTAATGAATTGCATGAGAAAGTTAGGATGCTTGAAATTGCACATACCGAGATTCGTGACACTATACTTAGATTAGGGAATGAGAATAAAGATCTTAAGAATCAAGTTGCCTGCCTTGAGCATTTGAACCACGCCTTAATGAAGACAAGGTAAAATAGTAATGGGCAATGGAAGATTTGATCCTTACAGAGATCGTCGATGTAGAGAATGAAAAAAATAAGGAAAGGATTGATACATTATATGCCATGATCAAGATGTTATCTTTGAAGTAAAAGGCAAATATCTAGTAATCCATACCATGACTACCGAGTTGGATGGTAAGTGTCAAGAAATCCAAGGTCTTCAAGGTGCGCTTGGGCCATACAAGAAGTAGATATTTGAACCGCTATTTGAATGCAAGACTGGAGGTCGAAAATCAAAAAATGGATGCTCGTCTCAAAGAGACGGGTCAAAAGACGATGCTCGCACATAGAGATCCTATCGAACGATGATAGAAGAGTTGGAACTCTTAGCCTAATAGGGGAGAAAGGCATTGCATACAAGAGAAAAGAAACAATGTTTAATATATATCTCAAGATAGAGTTAGATATAAGGAGGAAGAGAAGAAAAAGGAAAAGAAAATTTGTAAACTCCTCATGTTTGTAACAAAATAATTGCCTCGAGATCCCCACCCTTGAGTGTTTTAGATTTTATTCATCAAATATTCTAACAAAATAAGTAATCCAAGATCTCCACCCCTTGGGGTGTTTGGGATTTTTTCATCGATGTTCTAATGAAATAAGTAATCCGAGATTCCTCCTCCCCTCCCCTTGGGGTGTTTGGGATTTTTTTTTGGCTAATCATTCTAACTTTCTCTTACCCCATAGGATGTTCTATTTTATCACCTCATCGATGTTCACATTCTCTTCACCCACTTGGGATGTTATAGAGTTCGTAGCTAAACTCAACTAAACCGAGGTTACACGTGGTTTCCTCGATTTATAATTTAGCAAGGTGGTTTTACCAACCTTGAATCGAGTTCAAAATAATTAACATTCCCTACTCTATTTAAAAAGAGTGAATATAAGAACGATATTTTATTGCTTAGTCAAAACTTTAAGCATAAAAGCATTTTAAATTGTGACATGCCAAACTCTGATGTGATCCAATCTAAAGAACTAGAAACACTTAGCAAATTTTCCCAAGATATGTCTAAGGGACTGCTAGTTTAGATTAGTGTAAACCTTTACCCACTATCTATAAAGAGATTGGAACCTTGGTATGAAGTGCCACAACCAACTACACCAAAATTGGTTGATAAGTTTAATTTGAATGCCACAAGTTTGGAAAAAAGCTTGATAAGTTCTAAAGTTCTCAAAGAACGCAAAGATGAGATAAAACTCACAATTTTTTATTGTTCAAAGGCTTCAAAAAAATACAAAAGAGGCCTATTTATAGGCTACAAAAACGTCTTGAAAAGTCCTAAATATCCTTGTCTAGAAACTAGAAAAAAAGATTAATTTTGACTTACTAACACCTAGACTAGACTTTGACAAGACCAATAAAAATAAGAAAATTTGCATTTTAATCCATTAATTACACACCATTCTAGATGATATATTAGCTGAAAATTTGCACATTGGAATGGTGCTTTGACCAAGAGTTGGAAGAAGTAGATACATGCACTGAGCTAGCTTCCAAGACTTCATGAATACTTCTTTGACTGAATTTTCATCCTCCTATGCCTAAAAATCGATGATTGAACTTTGAATTTGAAGTCTTCAACACTTGACTATTTGACATTTGAAGACTTGAATTTGGACCAAAACTTGAGCAATTGATAGGCTGAAATTTGGACTAACTTTAAGACTAAAAATGAGTTTCAACTTGGACTAAATGCACACTTGAACTTGGACCGTTACTCCATTGAATTGGTCGTGAAGTGGGGCCTAGTTTACAGCTTTGGCTGCCAAATTCACATCACTTGTGGTAACAAGTTCCCTCAATTGTGGCCAAGTGATAGCTTCCACCTTGACGCATCAATGACCTTATAGGGACTTTTTCAATTGGCTTCTAGCTTTCCAAGCTTTTGAGCTCATTGCTTCATTTTTGCATAAGACTAAATCTTCTTCATGAACTCATTGATTTTACCCGTTAATTGTAATATTTTGCTATAGCCTATTTGTATTGTGCTTCATTTACAGAGGCTGGACTCGTGTTCTTGAAATAAGTCTAGATTAAACCGAACCTATTCTTCATTAACCATGGCATTGAAGGCTACAACTCTAGGACTTGGAATTCCTATATGTTAGGCTATAAAGGTTTTTCAATTGTCGCTCGAGATGTGGTGCAATAAGCCCATAGGACGTTTGGGAGGTTCTCTACCTAATCCCTTTTGCTTTATCTAGCCAAGTTTTGAGTCCTTGCAATATCATGTGATTTTTGGTCTCAACTTGGCCATTGGCTTGTGGATGTGCAAAGGAAGTGAAGTTTTGTTTGATCTTGAGCACTTCACACCAAGATCAAAAGGGATCGTCCCACAAACTGCTTTCCCATTGTTTGAAATAATTGCATGAGGAATACCAAATCTACAATCAATTTTGCTTCACACAAATTTCGTAACATTTTTCCCAGTGATAGTAGCCAAAATTTCAGCTTTTACCCATTTAGTTTAGTAGTCAATGGCAACTATTAGGAATTTCAGACGTCTCGTGGCTTGAGAAAATGCCTAAGAATGTCAATCCTCCATTGCGTGAAAGGCCATGAACTTTGGATATTGAATTGATTAATTCCATTTGGGATTTTCTAACTATGGGAGTATGAAGTTGGCACTTGACACACTTTTTTACGAAATCATAGGCGTCTTTAAACATGGTTGGCTAGTAGTATCTCCAACGAATGATTTTCTTAGCAAGCATGAGGGGTCTCACATGACTTTCACAAGACCCAAGGGTACTTCTTGGAGTATATAATCTGCTTGCCTAGGTCCAATGCATCCGAGTAATGGTTGAAGGTAGGAACCTTTGTAAAGGACGTCGCCTTGTATTGTATACTATGTGCCTTCAACCTTAGTTTTCTTGTTTCATTTTTGTCATCCGTTAGTTCTCCATTTCACAGATATCTCCATATGAGTCATCCAATTATCTCTCGCTTCTTCAATTGTCATCGTGACCTTTTCTTCAATGCTCCTGCAAGGAAGTACCTCTCCCAAGACTTCTTGTTTAGGTGGGAAAAGCAGATACGCCAACTTAATTAAAGCATCACCTTTTGTTTCTTGATTTGGGAATTTGTATAATCTTGAAGCTATAAAAGAAATGGCTAAGGTGGCGTACCTTGTCAAGATACTTCTTCATTTGGGGTTTCTTAGCTTCATAGGAATCTTGTACTTATTTACTACTATTTGAGAGTTATCGTTGGAAATTGAGTATATCAAGAAGCAAAATTTTAAATTTTGATTTCCTCAGATCCATACGAAATGAGATCAAATTGGAGTTTAGGATTAGTACCTTAGTAGTTTTCGAAGAGTCGGCTAGCGAAGATCGTTGTTTGTCGAATCAATAGCAAAACCAGTTTGGCTTCACCTCTATGGTATCCACATGATCGATCTAAACTTCTAGTTATTATTGTACAATTAACTAGAACAAAAGCTCTCAAAAGCTAAAGTGCTAGCTTCAAAATTTGAGTTCGGCTTTCTAATTTTTCCACTCAAGGTTTCGCTTTTCACTTCTTGATTCTTATTTTAAAAGGACAATGGGTTTCTTTCAAAAGATGGCCAAAGGGTTTCTTATGTTTCTATATTATGGTTGCCAAAAATCCTAGTATTTATAGACCTAGGTTGTAGTTCTAGGTAAAATTCTTCTAAAGAGTTTTACTTGGACTACCAAACCCTAGTCTGCTTGGGATTTCTGATTCAATGAATCTATTGGTCACAAGCACAAGAAGTTTATCCCATTTAGAATTGGATTTTAAAGATTTGGAATTTCCATTGCTAAGTCCAAAACTATTTTGGATTTATTAGCACTAAAACCCAAACCCTTTTAGTCTTAAATCCGAATACCATTTTAAACCGAAAAACTATAGAGAGTCCTATTCACATTCATTCTTGAGATTACTCAAAATTCATCATATGAATTTTACACTCCTTTGGATTCAATCTAAGTGTGCGGCCCAATAGGTTCTCATAATGTTGGCCATGAAATAAAATCTGTTTTATGTCATAAGCAATGAGTCATGTCAAACAACACATCAAATCTACCTAAGTTATTAGAATGTCGGTGACTCAACATAACCTTATCCTGTGATAGATGTTAGCATGTAATTCAATCTTTTGCCCTAGATACCTTGGTTGAACATGAGCCATTGAATGTGTCACACTCACATAATTTAATCTATGCATTTCTTGATTCCCAAGTAGACTCATCTAAGCAAATGAACTCGATATTACATATCGACTCATTTGAGCATGGTCATGCATTTTATGGTCTCACTCAATCAAGGGGCCCAAAGATATTACTTGTTATATAGGAGGAAAATCCTGTCTTGATCACTCAACATCCCATTGCACGATTGATTGCATATCCAATTCGCTTTTATAGTTCATCCTGCAGGTAACATTTGGCGATCAAAACATGCAACTCTTCATGTTGGGATCTCTCACGATGTCCTCAAGTCTAAGGATTACATACATCATCATCACTATGAGACGTGCTTATGACACTTATATAATAATCTATGTCGCATTTCTTATGGCGAGACATAGTTCTCTAACATGTACCTATGTCTTGACTTGATATCTCATATCATGACACATGTCATCGATCATTACACATACTAGTTTTAATGCATTATCATTGTCCCATTTGATGATAATACTTGACTAGGGATAGTTTTAGAATTACCAAATTCTAGGGACATTATTATATTCGATTATGTTATACAGATGTATAATTGAACATAATAATAATGAAAATGCCATAAACAATAAGCATTAAAATACAATGTATGCCTAAAAATCATCACATGATTGGTCTTTAGGTATAATCCAACGATGCTATACCCTTGCACTTCTGTGCTTTCATCCTTTGAGCCACTTAGACCTATAATCAAAGCTTCGTATTTAGCCTCGTTGTTAGTCGTTTTGAAGTCAAAACGCAAAGCATACGTAATTTCTATGCTCTGGATTTCGTGCAATAGCCCAACTCCACCGCCTTTTCATTAGAAGCACCATCTACGATAAAGTCCAAGTCTTTGAGTATTCTCTGCTTTCCATAGACTTGAGCAATGGCGGAGAATTAACATTCAAGGTCTCTGTGGTAGGAATCTCAACTATAAAATCTACTCGAACTTGAGCCTTTACCACTGCTTGAGGTTGATAATGAATATTATGTTCTCTCAACTTTATGGTCAATTTCACCAATCTCCCAGAGCCTCTAGTCCGGATAGTATTTGCTTAATGGGTTGATCAATGAGAACACATATGGGTTGTGCTTGAAAGTAGGGTCACAACTTCACAGCGGTATGAATTAAAGTTAGGATTAACTTCTTTGCAGGAGATATCGTGTCTTGACTCCTTGAAGGAGCAACTAACATAATATACCCGCCTTTGCATATTGTTCACATCTCGGATGAGTACCATGTGAAATTAGTAGAGGCCGCTAAGTATAAATACAAGACCTTCCCGTGTGCAGTCTTGTGGTAAGTAAACTTACCAAATGTCTTTTAAACTCCTCAAAAGCGTTTTGGAAATCTTCATTCCACTTGAATTTTTGGCCTTCCTTAATATTTGGAAGAATGAGAGATAAAGATCCGCTAACTACGAGAAACCCATTTGGCGCTAACGACCTATCAACTTTTGAACTTCCTTCAACGTCTGTGGGGTGCATCTTGGCAATGACTATTATTTTGTTTGGGTTGGCTTCAATTCCTCTCTCAGAGACCATGAGTCCCAAAAATTTTGAATCCTACCCAAAAGTACACACGCATCCCAACCTTTAACATGGTTTGTAAGGTCTCATTTAGATCTGCATGCACCACTTTTCTTAAACTTTATCACCATGTCATCTACATACACTTCTAAATTCCTGCTAATCTAACAAAGGAGGTTAATGATGCCATTTTTTATCTCAATCGGTGTAGTCCCTACTTTAACCGTCCCTGTCGGGATGGTTGTAGTTTATTACAATGTCTTGTACCTCATCGATGATCTCCTGCGATTTGACTAGGGGCCTTTCTTTATCTGGCATCTTGAGATTTCGAGGTGTGATCTTATAATCCTCGTGCCTCGGAGTTTACGAGGTGTGACCTCAAAACATCCAAAAGTTTCTGAGATAAGACCTTGATATTTTTAGAGGAACCAACATAGCTTTTTCTTTCTTTGCTTTTCCCGAGGTGGCACCTTGGGGTTAGGGTGTGGCATCTCTGAGTTTGAATAGCATGTATGCCCTTCATCACAAGATTTCTTCCTTTGATGGCTATATGCATTCATTCCTTTGTCAGCATCGATCTTCTCGTATAGTTGCTACCCTATGTTATATTGGGAATTTCATGACTAGATGGTAAAGCGACCAAATGGCCTTGGCTTTGTTCATCAATGATCTCTCAATAATGGCATTGAATAGAGATGGAGCATTCACTACATAAAATCGATCCTTATAGTTTTATCATGGGGTACTCCTCATTGTGATCGCCAAAGTAATTATGCCTATTGGGTGAACAACTTCATGAGAAAGTGTCACTAAAGGCATACTAGATTGCTTCAAAGCACCAAAGTTGATTCCTAACTTGTGAAAACAATCAATATATAGGCGTCGATTGCGCTACCATTATCAACATAAACCCGATATAACTCTTTATTCGCAACTATGGCCTTGACAACCAAGGCATCATTATACGGGCTAATGGTAGGAATTACATCATCTTCTAAAGAAGAAATGACCTAAAATGGTTTGAAGCGCTTGTGGGTGATTCTTGAGGTGGGATCCTCTTGGCATTAGCTTTGATCATAGACGGCAATTGTCCCTTGGGTAATCATTGAATATGACTTGAATAATGCCGGTGACATTGCGATTGTCAAGTGGTAGAAGTTGGGATGTTAGTTGTTGTGAGGATTGCTTTGGTACTATTAATATGGTTGATTCATTGAGAATCCCATCTCGTCGATAGTTCACGGATGTGAAGGTAGACCTAGTCCACATTGTCTTCCACCTTGCCCTCCGAATGGTAGCCACCTCCGGTTTCGGATCGAGGATGGGCTTTATCAAAATGAGAGTTCCACGCTTGGACATACCGATCGAGCATCCTATCAAGGCTTGGTGTCATGGCCATGGTCATTATAAAAGCACACCACATATGTCATGGCCTTTTGTGTGATGTTGCGGTTAATGGGCGGGGTTAGGAGATCTCGGTGTATCGACACGATCTCGGTCGACTCTTAGTGAATAAAGTGGGATTATTTCCTGAATTTGAGGCTCTAGACGACTCTAGTTATAATTCATCTATCGAATGCACTTTTAGGTGTTTTTCTCTTTGCATCCTCCTAATGCTTCTTCTCATTTTTCTAATTTTCTCGTTTCTTCCTATTAGCCTCTTTTCCTTTAGTATAGCTCTCCACCATTTGCCATAAAAATTGAGTGTTAGTTGATGTGTCCGTGCCAATTTAGTGTAGAATGGTCCAGACTCAAACCATTCATGAAGGCGAGATTACTAAGCGATTAGTTGATCGGCCACTTGTAGACTTTCATCATTAAACCTTTCCACATATGATTTTAGGGATTCATCCTTCCCTTATTTAAGATTCATCGATCTATAGACGCGTTTTGTGAAATTTCTTCCTTGAAAGAAGCGAGTGTGTAAAAGTGGTGCCAACAGCCTAAAAGACAAGACATTATTACGGGTAGACCATCGATCCACACTCGTGGTGATGAAAATATGAAAGCCAAGGTTGAAACTATCAACCGACCAACCGAGACAACTCAACCAAATCCTAGAGACAAATTTAAGAGCACAAGTTGGATGTTTAGTTTAGAATTAAGTCCACAATACATCCACAACTTGCTTCATTGAAAGGAATTGATGGTCCTATGACTAGGTCACGAATTAAAAGAATGCAAGCTGCCTTAACATCTCTTGTAATTGAATTAATTGAAGCTCAAGTCAAGGTAGCAAGGAAAGCATGGAAGACTTCAACTTAGTTCATCATATGTCATTCTAGTCATCAATGAAGACTTGAGAATGAAGGATCGAGTGTGACGATTTTCACACGTGTAATCAATATATCCTTAGGCCACTTCTCATCACAATCCAAGTTAGAATTTGGAAGGTTTTAATTTGGCAAGATACAAGTAAATTCAGCCACCATTCACTTCTCTAATCGAAACCACACTTGGATTCAAGTTTAGGCAATATTGTATTATTTCTTCTTCATGATCGAAAGTCCATATCCATGATGATTAAAGAAGCTTCCAATTCCATATCCATGATTATTAAAGAAGCTTCCAAATCCAATTCAAGAATGGAGAAACAAAAGTTGCTTGGTCGAAAACAAGAAGTGGAAACAAATTTAGTCCACACTTGGATTAGTTTTAGCGACATTAGTTTGATTCCTTTTCTTAGAATATGAGTCTTTTTAAGCGGTTGTTTCTTTAGGTAGTTAGTTTCCTAAAAGGCAAGGAATTCTAATCCTTCTAGAGAATGGAATTCCCTTGGTGAATCTATAAATAAATCCATTGGCCACACAAAGAAGACACAACTTTTATCAATACAAACTTGAGAGCTTTTTCTTTTCCTTAAGTTCTAATTTCATAACTTTCTTTGAGGATATCTTTTAAGTTAATGTTTAAGCTATCTTATTGAGTCTCTTTCCTCAACAATTTGAGCGTGCTTCTTGGTTCCAAGAAAACAATCCAACTCACAACCAGGTTTTGGATTGATCATTCGGGTGTCAAGTGGACAAAAGAAATGTCCTTCTTCAATCTTGGAGTTGGTATCTTGATACGAAATAACTACTCAAGGTGAGCTATTGGTTACGAGGCAAATTCTTAGTGTGCAAGTCATGGAGGACAAAGCGGCACAAAGAGAGAATATTTTCCACACCCGATGCTACGTTAATGGAAAGGTTTGTAGTTTCATAATTGATGGTGGAAGTTGTACTAATGTAGCTAGTATTTCTATGGTTGAAAAGTTAGGTTTGCTAATCATCAAGCATCCAAAGCCATACAAGCTCCAATGGCTTAATGATTGTGAAGAAGTCTGAGTTTCCAAACAAGTGAGCGTGCCATTTCGCATTGGGAAGTATGAGGACAAGGTGATTTGTGATGTGGTTCCCATGCAAGCAAGCCATTTGTTGTTGGGAAGGCCATGGCAATATGATAGACGAGTCCGACATGATGGATTCACTAACAAATATTCTTTTGTTTATAATCGAGTAATGTAACTCTTGTGCCTATGAGTTCTAATCAAATTTATGAAGATTAAGTGAGGTTACAAAAGATGCCAAAAAGTAAGGAAAAAAAGGAAGAGAAAAGAAAAATGAGAAAGAGTTGAGCGGCAAAACAAAGATTGAAAAGAAAAAGGAGAGAGAAGAAGCAATCATTACGAGTAAAAAGAAGAAAAATTCTGTGTGTTTGCAAAAAAATTAAAAAAAAGATCCAAATTGCTTTAAATTCTCAACTTCCTTTTGTGATTTTGTTTAAAGAGGCTCATTTGAGTACTAACGACTTGGCCGGTGAACTACCGAAAGCGATTGTATCTATTTCTTTGGACTTTGAAGATATATTTCCGGAAGAAGTTCAAGGATTGCCACCACTTCATGGTATTGAACACCAAATTGACTTCGTTCGGAGCTTCCATTCTAAATAAACCTTTTTCTAGGACAAGTCGAAGAGACTAAAGAACTTCAAAGACAAGTTGAATACTTGTTGAACAAATGTTAGGTTTGGGAAAGCATGAGTCCATGTGCTATACCAGTCCTATTGGTACCAAAGAAAGATGGGTCATGGAGGATGTGCATAAGCGCCGAGCCGTGAACAACATAATGGTAAAATATCGCCATCAATTCATAAATTAGACGATTTACTTGATGAATTATGTGGTTCAATTGTGTTTTCTAAAATTGATTTGAAAAGTGGTTACCATCAAATTAGGATGAAAACAAGTGATGAATGGAAAAGCGCCTTTAAAACAAAACATGGATTGTATGAATGGTTAGTAATGCTTTCGGCTTAACTAATGCACCAAGCACTTTTATGTGCTTGATGAATCAAGTTTTGAGAAAATTTATTGGAAAATTTGTGGTTTTATTTTGATGACATTTTAGTGTATTCAAGAAGTTTGAATGATCATCTTGAACATCTAACATGTGTGTTAAGTGTGCTCGAGGAGGAGAAGCTTTATGCCAATTTGAAAAAGTGTACCTTTTGCACTAATGAAGTAAACTTTCTTGGTTATATTGTAAGTGCTAATGGTATCTCAGTTGGCATGGAAAAAGTAAAGGTAATTTAGGAATGGCCGACTTCCAAAGGTGTTAGCGAAGTACAAAGCTTCCATGGCCTCATGAAGTTTCTATAGAAGATTTGTCAAAAGTTTAGCACATTGGCTGCACCATTAACCAAAGTCATCAAGAAGAATGTGGAATTCAAATCGAAGAGAGCAGTGCAAGATTATTTTTTCCAAAAGATCGATAATATTATTAACTTTTAAAAGTTAACCTTTACAAGCAATATCATACAATTGGACTCTTCTTAGCTCTTTGTGCGGCTAAGGCGAAATGGCTTCTTGTCAACATACTACCCTTCATCCCACAAAAGGGATGAGCAGGCCAAAATATAGTCGACATCAAACAAAGCGATAAATCTCTGACTAAACTATCGACTACAAGAGGCCGTCCCATTCAACCTCCGATACACCACCCACACTATCAACACGTCGACCAGCGATCAACTCGCGATCCTAGCTAACTCCTATTTGCTTGAAAAACTCCAACCAAGCATGCCGCGCCAACTCTACTATTTCCCTCGCCTCCATCCATTCACTGGAAAACCCACATTCTTGCTCTTCCATAGCATCCATAGGATGTAGGTATAAATGGCGAGTGCGTTCCATCCATGTATCCTCTTGGCGAGAGCATAAATCTAGCCACCATTGGTGAAAAGTGACACAGTGGCCGCCCAACTTAGCCAGATCTATATTAGCCAACCGCCAAACGGTTTTAGCGCGAGAACAATGGAACACCATATGCTCAATCGTCTCATCCTCTACACCACACACTGGACAAGCAGGCTCTACCTGCATTTTTCTCTGGTACAGCTTGGCATTTAAAGGCAAGATATTGTGACAACATTGCCAGATAAAATGCTTTACTTTACCCATCACCTTCAACTTCCAGGTTGCATGCCACATACCATGCCTCCTCTCCCACGCAGTACTACATTCAGGTTGCAGATCTACATATTGTCTTTCCTGCTGCAAATTATGATATGCTGACCTAACCGAATATGCATTATGGCGAATATGCGGCTCCATGCCTTGCAAAACGAATCTTGCTCTCATCCACCCCTTCCACAACCAAGACGCAGTTGTCCTCTCCACTGCAGACTGCAACTGATCATTAGGGAAATACTTGGCTTTCATGACTTTACTCATCAATAAATCCGGTTGTGACGTGACTCACAAGAGCTGTTTAGCCAACAAAGTATCATTGAAGAGTTGAATATTCTGAACCCCAACCCTCCCTCCTCCTTTGCCTTAGTAAGCTCTTGCCACCTTTTCCAATGAATTTTCGCTCTTGCATCCTTATGCACACCCCACCAAAAATTAGATGTGAGGCGACAAATCTCCATACAGACACCCATTGGAAGCTTGAAACATCCCATCACATATGTTGGTAAAGCATTGATCACCTATTTAATGAGTACTTCTTTGCCCGCCAAGCTCAAGAACTGAGTCCTCCAATTTTGGATGTGATGCTGCACCTTATGAATGAGAAAGTTAAACACCTCCCTTTTCGAGCGGCCAATCCTCATAAGCAACCCTAAATATCGAGCATTAGCTTGTTCCTTCATCCCCCCCATCAATTGACAAATCTCAGCCCTGACCGCCCTGGAGACATTATGATTAAAAAACACAGAGGACTTATCCAAATTGATTCCTTGGCCCGAACATTGACTATACTGATAAAGAACATCCTGCAACACCTGTGCCTGACCCAACTCTGCGTCACAAAATAGCAAATGTGTAATGATCAGCCCATTCTTACTAGCCCTCATCCCCTTATAGTCCCCATGGTCACTAGCCCGTGTAATAAGATGAGACAACCCCTCCGACACGATAAGAAACAGATAAGGCGATAGAGGATCTCCTTGACGAATACCTCGAGATGGCCTAATGCACCCACATGACTCCCCATTAATATTAATGGACAAAGTGCTAGTACAAAGGCATTGCCTAATCCACCTAAGCACGCCCCAAGCAAATCCCATCTTCCTCATGACCTGCTCCAAAAACCCTTACTCCACCCTATCATACGCTTTAGCCATTTCGATTTTCACTGCCATGTACCCCTTTCTTCCTTGTCTCATCGAATTTAAAGCATGAACACACTCATGAGCTACCACCACATTATCAAGAATTTGACGGCCCGGAATAAATGCGGACTGATTTGGACTAATACACTTATGGAGACACAACTTAAGACGGTTGGGCAAGATCTTAGACACTAGCTTATAGACCACATTACACAAGCTAATAGGCCTATATTGTGTTACCGACGCTGGAGATTGGACTTTAGGTATCAAGTAATCAAAGTATGATTGAGTTTCCTAAGCAATTTCTTACTATGAAAAAGCTCCGTCACAGCATGGATAATATCAAATTTAACCTCAGTCCAATAAGTTTGGAAAAACAAAGGAGTCATACCATCCAGTCCCCGCGCTGTATTGGGATTCATTTGAAACAGGGCCGCTTTCACTTGACTTCCTCGCCCGCGTCATGATCTCCTATTCATAGCTTGAGTGATAGATCGAGAAACCCTTCCAAAGAAAGAATGAGGCCAATTTGGTTGACCCGAAGTATATAACTGAGCAAAGTACCCGACAATCTCCTCTTCTACCTCCTATTTAGTTACACACACCCTCCCTTCCTTAGTTATCAGGTTTGCCAAACCATTCCTCTTCCTTCTCTGAATTGTAGAAGCATGGAAAAATTGAGAATTGCTATCCCCATCCCTCAACCACTAAATCCTCGACTTCTGCTGCCAATAACGCTCCTCCTCCTTAGACGCCTCTCGAAGTTGATGCAGAAGGCCATTCCATAAGCCCCAATCCCTATCTCCCCTGCCCTACCCAAAGCCTCCATTTGAGCTTGGAGAACTTTGATCCTCCTAGCAGCATTATTCCCTGAAGTAAAGCTCCATTTCAGCAGTTCTAATCGGCATTCCGTAATCTTGGAGCTTAATATATATTGTCGCGTTCCCCACTTGTTTCTATTCCATGCTTGCACCACTTTTTCCCGGAGATCCGTTTTTGAACCCATCTCTTATCAAACACAAACCTCCCCACCTTTTTGCTACCTAGGATCCGTTCAAAAGAAGGAATGAATGGCCAGAAGCTTGCTTTTCACAATGAATCACCCTAGCATTTGGAAACGCCAACCGCCACATTGGGGAAGCAAAAATCTGTCTAATCGTTACGAAAAGAAGCACAACTATGTTCGATTCTAGGTCCCCCCTTCTCGGTGGGATAGACGATATCATTAAAGTCACCCTCATAACCCACCAATCCCCATTTTGCTTCTCATTTTCCAAGTAACTCCATTGAAGCTCCTTAGCAACCCATCCGTACTAGCATGAACAAAAACCGCCCACTCCATCCTTGCATCACCCTCAAGTTTATATTGTAGTGTACACAAAGAAAGTAGTCACTATATTCATAACAAAACACAGGTGCCTAACATATTAACAAACCCCCTCGAGTGCCTTCAGTTGAACATATCGCCACCTATCTTCAAACTTCAATTGCCTAACAACCTTCTCATCAAAAGCATCTTTTGTTTAGTTTTGAAAGGAAAGAACCTCCAGATCTTTGGGATATAATAGACTCCTCAGTGGGAAATTGTAAAGGCTGCACCCAAGCCTCGACAATTCCACACCCCAACCTTCATTGAAATGCTTGGGACGGATGAGGGCCGGTCCCTTGTACCCTTTGGAGTTGAGCTTCTCTCTTAAGTCTCTTCCAGCGTGATCCTCATCCCAACACACCTCATCATCACACACAATGGAAGCTTCATTGACCAAATGTCCTTGCACATGTGTAGAAAGTTTCTCCACTTGATCCTCCAACCCACGCTTTTCCCCAAACACGGCACCATATTCGTTACTTCATTCGGAATGAACCACAAATGACCATGCAACCATCTCCACCTAGGCAATTGAGGGACCACTAAGGAGAGGCAGTGAAACACTTGATTAGGGCGCAAAACCAACTCCAGTGCCAAACCGTAGAAGGAACAAATCCAGTTGGCAAATCGGGAATCGGAGATGTGGAGAAAAGTGAGCCCAAGACACCAAAGCTTCATGATGCAACTCGGGTGAAGGAATGTGAGGCGTGCGGGTTCAATGAGAATAAACTAGCGTGGTGCTTGACTTTCCTTCACATTGGCTACAACCTCCAAAGCGGCGGAGCGACCATTTGTGTTGGCATGGGAATTGCGGTTGCATCATGAAGCTTCTTTGGAAACCGCATGCAAATGAGCTAGCTACTTGACAACTTCTTTGGACACGCATGTAGAGAATGTCGGCAATGCACTTTAGGAAGCAAGCAACTCAAGGATGGAGAAGAATCCGGTAACCGGGAGAAGGCTTTAGCTAACGCACACTCTTCAACCTTTGGACCGGCATCCACAAGCCCCGCTAGTTCTCCTCCCAAAACCCCCTCTGGCATCGACAACCTCCTTCCTCTTCGCCAACCGACTTTGCAAATGGGAAGCATAGGATCAGAGCCACTCCTCCCTACTCTTGACGCACAAGTCTTCTGTGGAAAGGATGCAAGCGATTCTGCCAGAGTCGTAAACCAAATTGGCCTCAATCACCTTATTTTCCTTCGATCATCACGTCTCTTCTCACACACCAAAGACCCCATGTCCCACACGTCCACAATAAACACAAAAGGTGGGAAGGAATTCATATTTAAACCACACCCAAGAAGCTACACCTTGAAACAGTACCTCAACTCCCCGCAAGAGAGGCTGCTCCAAGTCCAAAGCCACCAAGATTTTGAGATGTCTCCTATTGGACTACCCTTCCGGAAGAAACACATCCTGCACTTGCAGGAACACACTGCCAATCCGAAACCCAGCCTCCCTTGTAATCCAATGATTAGGCAAAGCCCAAATCTGCACCCAAACCAGCACTTTAGTAAAATCGGGATCCTCCCTCGTCACATCCTCAGCCCACTCTTTCAACACGAATTGATTATCAAACCTCCACCCTATACCCACTTTTACCTTGATTTATCCTCCTCAAAATGAAAAACAAAGCGATAAAAGTTAATCCCAAGTTCCCGACGAGAAAAGGTGAGCAATGGCCAAATTGCTTGCAAAGTATGTTTCAAGCGCAGAAAGTTATCTCGCCAAACCCCAAATAACTTTCCTGACAAACCCGTGCACCCTTTTCTGACGATCAGTAAATCATCCACCAAGAACTCCATCGATCGTTCTTGGTGAAGTAAAGTGGCCGTCGAACGATCCAACCACATCGCAATCCGTTGTCATCACCCACACCGAAATCCTCGGAGAACAAACCAAGGAAGAACAAACGAACAAAACACGTAAGAAAGAACTCACCCCTCGTCCATGAAGGATGAAACTTACACTGAAGGAGAGCCACAGTACTCACGCAAATCGCCTTTGTCTTTCTCACCTAGAGATAGTTAGTCTCGGAGAAAACTTTTTTATCTTTCAGATGCAGTGCAAGCTTTTCAAAAGCTTAAATTTCAATTAACCAATGCTCACTTACTTTCTTTGCCTAATTTTGATAAAACATTTGAAGTTGAGTGTGATGCTTGGTGTTAGAGTAGAGCCAGTATTGATGTAAGAAGGAAGACCCGTGGCATACTTTATCGAGAAGCTAAGTGGGGTAACTCTGAACTATCCGACTTATGACAAGGAGTTGTATGCACTGTCCGAGCCTTGAAGACATGACACTATCTATGGGCTAAAGAATTTGTGATCCATGCGATCATGAATCATTAAAATTTCTGAAAGGCCAACATAAGCTTACCAAAAGGCATGCAAGATGGATGGAGTTCATTGAGACCTTTCCGTATGTCATCCAATACAAGAACGGTAAAGAGAATATTGTAGCCGGGGCACTCTCTAGGAGGTATGCCTTAATGAGTTCATTAGATTCTAAATTACTTGGCTTTGAGCAAATTAAAAGATTATATTGTGATGATTACGATTTTTGTCAAGTATTCCAAGCATGTGAAAAGGTTCATGTGAAAAATTTTATAAGCATGATGGGTTTTTATTTAAAGAATCCAAGCTTTGCATTCCTAAGTTTAGTTAGGGAAGCACATGGTGGGGACTTATGGGACACTTTGGCAGAGCAAAACTTTGGCAATTTTGTAAGAATATTTTTATTGGCCAAAAATAAAAAGTCTTGTTGTGAAAATTTGTGAAGACTATATTATTGGCAAGAAAGCAAAATCAAAGGTCCAACCTAATGGCTTATACACACCTTTGCCGATTCCAAAAGAGCCGTGGGTTGATATTTCAATGGATTTTGTTTTGGGTTTACCGAGAACTAAAAATGGGAAAGATTCAATTTTTCTGTAGTTGATAGATTTTCAAAATGGCGCATTTCATGGCATGCAATAAAACGAATGATGCATAACATATTGTTGAGTTAATCTTTAAAGAAGTAATTCGTTTGCATGGAATGCCAAGAACCATTGTATCCAATCGAGATACAAAATTTCGAGTTATTTTTGGACGACTTTGTGGGGAAGTTAAGGACAAAATTGTTGTTTTCTACAACTTGTCATCCACAAACAGATGGCCAAACTAAGGTCGTTAATCGTACCTATCTACATTATTGAGATCGGTCATTGGTAAGAATACTAAGTCTTGGGATGCTTGTCTACCTCATGTAGAATTTGCATATAATAGGAATCTGCATTCTACCACTAAATTTTCTCCTTTTGAGATTGTTTATGGTTTTAATCCATTATCTCAATGGATCAAACACCTTTTCTGTGAGTGAGAGATTGAATTTAGATGGCAAAAGAATGCTGAATTTGTGAAGCAAATCCATGAGAAGGCAAGACTCAACATCAAGGAGAAGACGCAAAGATATGAACAACAAGCCAATAAGGTGTCATAAGCTCATCTTTGAACCGGGAGATTGGGTTTGGTTGCATTTGAGGAAAGAAAGGTTCCCAACACAAAGAAAATCCAAGTTGCAACCAAGAGGAGATGGACCTTTTCAAGTTTTAGAGCGCATCAATGACAATGCTGCCTCTGGACTCGATTTACCAAGTGAGTAGGATGTCATGATGTCTTCAATATTTTGACTTAAGTCTCTATCATGTAGGTGCTAAAGATTTGAGGACAAATCTTTCTCAAGAGGAGGGAATGATGTGAACTCTGCTCGACTTCCGACCTTTAGCTCAAAGATGCGCTGTAGACTTCCCGACTTTCGGCTCACACTTCCAGACCTTGAGCGAAGATGCGAACTCTACGAGCAAAGATGCAAACTCTACAACCAGAGCTACGAACTTGGCCCCAACTTTCCACCCAATTCAATAGAGCGAAGGTCCAAGTTCAAGAGTGCATTTGATCCAAGTCAAAGATCAATTTTAGTCCAAAGTTGGTCCAAATTCCAACCAACAATTATTCATGTAGTCAAGTGTTGAAGACTACAAATTCAATGGTCAAGCATCTATTTTGAGGCCTTGAAGGATGAAATTCAGCCTTGGAAAATTTAGTCAAAGAAGTATTAATAAAGTCTTGGAAGCTAACTCAAGGTGCATGAACCTACTCATTCCAACACTTGGTCAACGTATCATTCCAATGATCCTTGATTTCAGCCAACATATCATCTAGAATTATGTGTAATTAATACATTAAAATGCAGAATTTTTATTAGTTTTGTCTAGAAGTTAGAAAGTCAAATTATTATTTATTTCTTATAGACTAGAATATTTAGAATTTATTTTTTAAGACTTATTTTAGCCTAGAAATAGGCATCTTTGTACTACTTTAGAAACAAGTTTTGAGCAATAGAAATTGTGAGTTTATCTCATTTGGTTTTTAAGAATTTAGAACTTATCAAATTCTCCTTAGAGACTCGTGGCATTCGTACAAACTTATCAACCAATTTTTGGTATAGTTGGTTGTGGCGTTTTATACCAAGGTTCCTATCTTTTTCATAGGTAGTGGGTTGCGGTTTACACCATCCTCTCTAAGCTTCCTTAGACATATTCTCAGGCAACTTCTAAGTGTTTGATCCTTCCAATTGTGAATCATATTATTAGAGTCGAAATCACATCAGCTTGTAAGGGCTAGAAAATTCATCTTTCCAATAGATTTTGTTGTTCTTGATTTTGAAGAAGATGAAGATGTTCCATTGATACTTGGTATGCCATTCCTCTACACTACCAAAGCAATTATTGATGTTTATGATGGTACGTTGAGATTAAGAGTAGGAGAGGAGAGTTGTAAGTTCAACATCTATCAAGGATGAAACATTCTTACGATTATGATTTATGTTTGAGAGTTGATGTTGTGAATGAATGTGTGAATGAAGTTCAAAGAAGGTTGTCAAATTGTGATGAATTGGAGAATATTGAGAAGTGTATGCAGTACAATTTTCCCAAGATGAAGAATGCCTTAAACACCATAAAAAATTTCTCAAATCCAATTACCAAATATTGAATCTACACCACCATCAATCATAAAACCACCAAATGTAGACTTGAAGCCTCTACCTCAACACTTGAGGTATAACTTTCTTGGAGAGAATCAAACTTTACCTATGATCATATCCTCTAAACTTACCCAAGACCAAGAAGACTTGCTTGTAAGGATGCTTAAAATGAGAATAAAAGAAATTGGTTGGCAAATTTCGATATAAAGGAATAAGTCCACCTTATTGCATGCATAAGATTTTGATGGAAGAAGGATACAAGCCAACCATTGAAAGGCAAAGACGCTCAACCCAAACATGCAAGAAGTGGTGAAAAAGAGGTGCTTAAGCTATTAGATGCTGGAATTATTTACCCAATTTGAAATAGTTTATAGGTAAGTCATATCCAGTGTGTTCCAAAGAAAGGAGGCATGACCATTGTTGAGAAAGCTTTGAAAAATTGACAACCATAGCATGGAATATCATGACATGGCATAGTTCATAAGGATATTTTTGTCCATAAATTTTATGGCCATAGCATGAATACTCATGATAGGGAATAGCTTTTCACAAAAAAAAAAAAATTCAATCACTTTAACCCTAGGGCGTGTTCTACTCTGTGTTTGTTTTTTTTTTTGTCTCTCTTGCCTCTCCTTTCTCCTTCTCAAAACATAAAAGAAAAATCTTCTTCTTTTTCTTCTCACAACAACATCATAAATCTTCTCATCCATTTGATATTGTTTAGAGGGCTATGCAGAATATTCATTCACCCATAAAGTTATGACACAACAAGCATATTTGGGGCAATTTCAAATGGTGACCCAACAAAATCAAATGAAGTTTTGACGATAAAAATAGGAGTTCTTTCTCTCACTTTATTTTGTGAATTTTGTTGGAAATTGGCTAGAAGCTTTGTGATAGAATTTTGTGCTTGTTTCGTGTTAGTTTTGTGTTGATTGTGCTGTTATTTGATCTTTCAAAATGCCTCCAAAAACAAAAAATTAAAACATCAAGACGGAAAGATTTGATTCAAGTAGATTTGTTAGTAAAGCCACATTTGATATTTTCAAGAAAACATAACTTTTATCCCTAAGAGAGGAATTAATGTGCGGTCCAATACTTGATAGCATTCAACACTATGGTTGGGAAAAGTTAGCAAAACATCCACGAGCCTAGGATAATATCTATGGTAAATGATGAAGGTGAAATCTGCAATTGGTAACGATCGATTTAATTGTCACGATCCAAGATTATTTAAGCTGGATAATCACGCAAAATAGATCGAAGTGGTTCTCGGGGTAAACTCTCCGATGCCCAAGTTATCTTGTTGCCTGAGTTTAGTAATTTTCGATGAATCGAAATGGATCCCTTACCCGATGGTTTTCCCCACGTATATATCCTCTTTCACGATAAAGAGGATGGATTATTATCCTTATCTTCTTCCCGATCAAGGGGATTGGTTGTTATCCTTATCTTTTATCCTTATCCTCTTGCCTTATGTAGGTAGTGCGTAGGTTAGGCTTTGGCTCAAGGTTTGGAACTTAACTTGTCTCCGAAGTTTAATCTTTGGACTCTAAGATCTAGAACTTCGCTTATCTCAAGTCTGATCTTTGGACTCCAAGATCAAACTTTGGTCCTTGACTAGTAACTTAGCTTAATCTACACACATCACAATCCCCTCGGACCTTGGTCCATAACATTAGGCGAAGCTCTTATCAAGAGTAGGCTTTTAGGATGTCTTAACCAATGAGGTTAGGAGGTCCAAAGTCTCCATGGTGCACTAAACTGCAAACAGCAGTTCGGAGTTGTAATTAGAATGTAGGACTTGGAGATCCCGGATCGTTGAGATGGGGACACTTTAAGAGGGTCAGGAAAGTAGGGTCTTCTAATAGAGATCCTGCAGAGAGGACTAAGTATGAAGGAGAAGAGAAAAGCAAAACAAAAGTTTAGTGTTTCTATTCGTATTTTATTATGTAATAAAATAACAAGTTGTCTTTGAAACTTTTGCAAGACATTATATCTTTGAGCAAAAAGGTCTGAGGTTTGGTCTTTAGTGCCAATGTACAAGACCTTTGATGCGAAGGTCCCCACCCCTTAGGGTGTTTGGGAACTTTGAGACAAAGGTCCCCACGCCATGGGATGTTCGAACTTTAAAGAAGTCCTCCACCCTTAGGGTGTTTTGGAACTTTGAGGCGAAGATCCCCACCCCTTAGGGTGTTTTGGGAACTTTGGAAAAATAATAAAATTTTCTTTTTGACATTCGTATGGATGTCTGTATCTCCTAACTCTCTTGGGATGTTATGGTGTTAGCTAAAGTCACCAACTAAGGTTACATGCGGATTCCTCCATTTAAAACTTAGCAGCAGTTTCACCACCTTGAACCGAGTTCAGTGAAGTCGTGAGTCCTCTACTTGATTTAAGAAGAGCAAAATAATATTTGATTCAACAAGAAGAATAATTAAATATAGAGGCGTTTTAAATTGCTAATTTACGGACTCAAGGTAATAAATTCCTCTCCATTTTGGCTAGTTGGTAGCTTCGGATCCTGATGTATCGATGACCCAGATTGGAGTTAGGTTTCTAAATGCCATCGTTGGACATATTGACTAGCAAACCATTGCGAATGCAATCTTCTATTTCCTTCTTGAGGTCCTTGCAATCTTCAATGTCATGTCCGTGATCATTGTGAAAGGTGCACCAGAGATCTTGGTCTTTTGTGAGAAAGATTCTCCTTTTGATTTTACTAATTGACAAGTTGAAAGAAGCCTTGATATCGCTCCTATAAGTGTATCACCTAATTGGAACCTCCCATTCGAATTGATGTGTGATGCAAGTGATCATGCAATAGGAGCCATACTTGGCCAAAGAAGGAGAATAAACTTCATGTCATCTATTATGCAAGCCGAACTCTAAATGATGCACAGATAACTATGACACAACCGAGAAAGAAATGCTAGCGTAATTTTTGCTTTTGATAAATTTAGATCTTATCTTCTTGGTTCTAAAGTTATTGTGTATACTGAGATCATGCACTCAAGTATCTCTTAAACAAGAAGGACTCAAGCCAAGGCTCATTAGATGGGTACTTCTTTTACAAGAGTTTGACATTGAGATCGAGAGATAAGAAAGGATCGAGAGAACTTGGTAGTGATCATTTCTCAAGACTGAGTTAGAGCAAAAGAAGAAAATGAAATCAAGAACCACTCCGGGAGCTACTTAGGACGAGATGTTGTTGGAAATTCAAAGTTTAAATGTACCATGATTTGACATTGCTAATTTTGTCTCGGTGGAAAGTTTTGGAAGAATTCAACGACCAACAAAGGAAGAAGCTCATATATGATGCTAAATTTTATTGGTGGGATGATCCGTATCTCAGGAAGCTATGCAAAGATGGAATGATAAGAAGATGTGTAGAAGAAGAAGAAACCAGTTCAATTCTTCAACGGTGGTCATTTTGGTCCACAAAGCTGTTGCTAAGGTTCTTGAAGCAAGGTTCTATTGGCCTACACTCTTCCATGATGCTAGAAAGTTTGTACTCAGTTGCGACGCATGTCAAAGGAGTGGCAACATTTCAAAAAAGGATAAAATGCTTCAATTTGGAATTCTAAAGTTCAAAATATTTGACGTTTGGGCATAGATTTCATGGGGCCATTTCCTGTTTCAGACAAAAACAAGTATATACTTGTCTGTGTGGATTATGTATCCAAATGGGTTGAAACTCAAGCATGTGTCGTAAATGATGCAAGAGTAGTTTGCAAATTCTTGAGAAGACTCTTTGCTAGGTTTGGGATGCCTAGAGCTATCATAAGTGATAGAGGAACACATTTTTGTAACAAGAATATGGAAGCATTGCTAACTCGTTATGGGGTAAAACACAAGATCACCACTCCATACCATCCTTAGACAAGTGGACAAGTGGACAAGTGGAAGTAAGCAATAGAGAATTAAAGAAGATACTTGAAAGAACAGTGAGCAAATCAAGAAAAGATTGGGCAAGAAAGTTGGATGATACTTTATAGTCATACCGAAAGCATTTAAAACACCTATTGGAATGTCTACATATAGGTTGGTTTATGGAAAAGCTTTCCATCTTCCTGTAGAAATTGAGCATAAGGCTTCTTTGGGCTATCAAGGTATTAAATTACGACTCCAAGAAATCAGCTGAAAAAAGACTTCTACAGTTGAGTGAATTGAGACAATAAGAGAGATGGCTTCTGAAGACTCCAAAATTTATAAAGAACGTACAAAGAGTGGCATGACGCCAAGGTAAAGATTAAGAGTTTTCAAGAAGGAGACCAAGTGTTGCTATTCAACTCCGGACTTAGATTATTTCGAGAAACTAAAGAGTAGATGGTGGGACCATTTATAGTGAGCCATGTATATCCCTATGGAGTCATCAAGTTTGCAACACTCAAGGAGAAAATTTCAAAGTGAATGGTCAAAGATTGAAAGTCTACCATGTAGGCGCGTTGGGACGATTCACACCAACCGCCTTCTTAATCGATTCAACTCCTAGAAGAATATGATGGTCTAAGCTAATAGACCTAAAAGAGCGCTTCTTGGGGCTCAACCAAGTTTTCCATTTTTATTTGTATTTCCAATAGTTTGTTAATTTCCTTTAGGAAAAAAAGAAAAAGAAGAGAGAGTTGACATAATGATTTTTCCATGTTACAGTATAATGGCGTAGAAATCATGTTAAAATAAAATAGAAAGCTAGAAACCGTAGCATGAAAAGTCATGCCACAAAGATGGCTTAGCAAAAGGTTTCAGGAGAATTGTCAATCGTAGCATGAAAAGTCATGCCACAACATGGTTTAGAGGAAGGCTTCCAGAATTGGAAACCGTAGCATGAAAAGTCATGACACAAAGATGGCTTAGCGATACTACCAAAGAATTGCTAACCATAGCATAAGAACTCATGCCACATCATGGCTAGCGGAAAGAAGCAGAGAATTGACAATCAGTAGTATGAAAACTCATGCCACAAGATGGTTTAGCGAAGGATTTGAGCTCACAACCATAGCATGGAATGTCATGACATGGCATAGTTTGTAAGGATATTTATCGTCGAGAAATCTTATGGCCACGGCATGAATACTCATAACATGGCATAGCTTATTCTTCTTCTTATTTCAAAAAAAAAAATTAAAAATTTCCAATCTAATTTAACCCTAGGACGCATCTACTCTGTATTTTTTTTTTCTACTGCCGCCTCTCCTTCATCCTTCTCAAAGCATAAAAAGAAAAATCTTCTTCTTCTTCTTCTAACAACAACCTCAGATATCTTCTCATCCATTTGACATTGTTTAGAGGGTTGTGTAGAATTTTCATTCACCCACAAAGTTACGACACAGCAAGCATCCTTGGGCGATTTCAAATGGTGACCCAACAAATTCTAAGTTTTGATGACAACTATAGGGAGTTCTTTCTCTCTCTCTATTTTGTGAATTTTGTTGGATATTGGCTAGAAGCTTTGTGCTAAATTTCTGTGCCTATTCTTCATCCATTGGGGACAATGTATGATTTAGGTGTGGGGGAGGCTTGTTCTTGTGCTGTTATGGTGTTAAAATTTTTACGAATCATGCTTAACTATTTGAATGTCTTTCTTGAAGTTTCTAACTCCTTGATACTTGTTTCGAATGCCTCTTAGTTAGCATGCATTAGGGGTTGAGTTGGAAAGCATGAAAAGAAGCGAGTGTGATTAGCCTTTGTTTTTAAAATTCTGTTTAAGCATCTCGTTGATTTTGATGATTGACTTGAATGAGGATGTACAATATTTGATACAATGAACCTTTTGTGAGTATTTGAGCCAAGAGTATTTTCTTTTACTTGCTCAAATTTTTCTTTGTTGAGTGATGTCAAATAGGCCATGTTTATTCTAGAACTTGTTTTGTTATGCATGTCAAGATCACAGTGTGGATTCATGCTTTGAGATGGTAAGGGCATTTAGGATGAACCATTTAAACTTTCTAAAAAGCTTACCGTCTATACATATACCCCTAGTTGACCAGTTTGAGCCTTGACTTTTCTTTGTTTTTAACACCACATTATTAGCCTAAAATCATTGTTTTTGTTTACCATCGTTGAACCATTTTGTCAAGAGTATGTGGGAATGAAATGCATGATAAAATTGCTGTTGTTTCCAAAGGAAAGAACCATCAAGAAGAAAAGCAACAAAGAAAGAAAAGTGTGAAAAAAGGAAAAAGTGAAAAAGTATTCCTGAAAAGTTTGGACAAAGTAAATGTTCTTTATGTATACAAAATGGTCCAAGTAAGTGTGAAAAAAAGGATATTGATGTTGAAAAGAAAGTGGTTCTAAAATGTACTTGTGTAGCTTTTGAATCTTGTAAGGAAGTTCCTACATATCTTGAGTTTTGTAGCCTAGATTTTCCTTTTGTTTTTCTACCTTTACCTAAGCCCCGTTACAACTTGTTTAAGTCCCTTTGATTTTTGCATGGATTCATACTTGTTAGTGGTGGAAATGTGATATATAAGCAAGCTTATGATAATGACATGTTATATTTGATTTGAGTGCTAAATGAACCCTAAACACTTTGAGTGATTAGAGTGCGACTGTGAGAGGTGATCAAATTTTGTGCATTTGATTTCAATAAACTTGTTGGAATTAATGAGATGCTTATGTTTTGTGAAGAAAAAGGGCTATGAGTATTTGTTCTTTGACTTGTCATTCCTACCTTGATTTGTAATGTGTGATAGCTTTGGATTATTTGCGAATGGGTTGAAAAGGAAAGAAATGGAGCGGCGGATGTTGAGTTAATGTATGCTTGAGGACAAGCATGATTTAGGTATGGGGAATTTGATAGGGGTTAAAATGTCATTTTTATTGTTAATATTTTCTCATTATTATTGTGATTTTAAGGAACATTATTTAATGTTTGTTATGTTTTTGTTGTAGGAATGGAAAATGTTAATCCAGAGGAGAAATTGATAAAAGAAAAGAAGAAAAACTATATTGAAGAAGAAAAAAGAGAAAATACCAAGTCTTTGCATTAGGTGTTGACTTGGACAATTTGGGGAGACTTCTTACAGTGAGATTCTTGAGGCAACAGAAGAAGACAAAAACAAAAGAAAACAAAGAAGGAAGAAGGAGGTTGACTTGGGGTAGAGTGGTGTACAAGACAAAAGTCCATCCACTTTTGGACTTTGACTAGGAGGATATACGGAGAAGAAAAACCCTAGATAAATGAAGAGGATAGTGGGGCGGCTCTCTTTGGGAGGCTGAAAAACTCATGTTATTTTCTTTCTTTTGTTTTAGAAAATTCTCTTAGAAATTCTCTTAGAACAGATTTTCATTTTAAGCGATGTGAAGAACAAGCATTCTTTACACCGTGTGAAGGAGTTTCCTTGTTAACTTTTCTTATTATCTATGATGTTTGAATTTGTTTTCTTCATTTCTTTATCTTTGTCTTTTATTTTTAATATGAGTGGCTAAATCCTTTTTAGTGTTCTTATCCAATTGGACCATGTGCTTATTGTGATTAATGTAGGTTGTTAGCTTTGATTCATTGATTATTGTTGTGCTTAATGTCATTTTAGGTTTGATCACCCTAAGATTGAATCGACACTATAGAACTTGATTGAGAGATAGGTTCTGTAGGATTAGGCAATAACCTGTTAATAACTTAATTAGTTGAGAGACAATTAAGTGGTTAACATTAATTAAAAGGTTGTGCATTCAAATTGGAGTTAAAAGACATTAGGTTGGTGAGAGCTGTCAAACTTAGTGTTAATTAATTATCAATTAATCATGGGTACTATCTGAGAGGAAGATATGTGGTTCTTAAGATCCCTTCAAGATGGATTAAAGTTAACATAGACCTTGTTAGTTAATTAATCTTAATAAATGGTCAAAATTAAGAATAAGAATCCTAGTTTTTACATTTGATAGAATTCAGTTTTTATAATTTGATTAGTAATTTTAGTTCAAAACTTGATTTGGTGTCTAAACAAGCAAACATAGTAAGTATTTCAATATTCATTTTTAAAAATTCTATGTGGGACGATATCTTAATTTACTACTTGACACAACTCGTGCGCTTGCAGAAAATAGCACATCACTATCGATCATGAAGAATTAGAAACACGTAGCTCATCATTTACAACACTAATAATAGTGATCATAATGACATATTGAGAGCCGGTTTTCATTGCTTCAATTTACTTAGCTTGAAATTCGGTTATTAGAGTTGCTAAGGCAACTTGCATTCTCTTAGTTTTGATCTAGTCATAGGACCTCCAATGCCTTGTAATGGATCAAATGGTGGAGTTGTCTTGGCTTGTATAGTTGTCTCGGCCCTTAGGATTCCATCACCTGTTACGAGTAACGTTTAGTAGCATCAAAATATGCAACTATTCATGTTGGGATTTCTAGTGACCTCATGTCTAAGGATCACTTACACCATCAAAACTATAAAAATGCTTATGACACTTTATATGATAACCCATGTAGCATTTCTCATGGCGAGTCGATCCGATTACATAGTTCTCTAACGTGTATCTATGTGTTGACTTGATATCTCATATCATGACACATTTCATTAGTCATTACACATAATAGTCTTAATGCGTTATCATTGTCCCATTTAATGATAATACTCGACTAGGGATAATTTAAGAATAATTAAATTCTTAGAACATTATTATATTTATTCATAAACGCAGATATGGAAATAAACATAATAATCATTATTATTAATTATGAACATTATGATACAATATATGCATAAACTATCATCACATGATTGGTCCTTAATGCATAATCCAACAAACTCCCACTTGAACTAAGACCAATCTCATTTCTCTAATGCCTAATGGTCTAGTATGACGTTCATGTCTATGCTGCGCTAAAGGCTTCGCCAATGGGTCAACGATGTTATCATCGGTTGGTACTTTGCATATCTTCACATCTCCTCTCTCAATGATCTCTCGAATCATATGAAAGCACCAAAGTATATATTTGGATCGTTGGTGAGATTGGGGTTCCTTAGCTTTGTGCAATTGCTCCATTGTTGTCACAATAGAGTTCAATTGGATCCGCAATACTAAGTATAAACCCAAGTTCGATAATGAACTTCTTGATCCAAAGCGCCAATGAACTTCTTGATCCAAAGCGCCTCTTTCACTATGTGGAGCAACAATATACTCGGCCTTTGTAGTAAGTCGACTACTATCACCTACTTTGAACTTTTCTAGCTCATAGTGCCACCATTAAGGCAAAATACATAACCCGATTGCAATCGATAGTCATCCTTGTCAATTTGGAAACTTGCGTCAATGTAACTAGTTACATTGAACTCTTCCTCACCTCCATATATCAAGAATGTATCCTTAGTCTTTCTCAAGTGTTTAAGGATATTTTTGATAGCGATCTAGTGACGCGTTCACCGGATCTACTTGATATCTACTCGTTATGCTCAAAGTATACGAGACATTGGGACGAGTACATAGAATGGCATACATGATAGATGCAATAGCCGATGCATATGGAACTTTACTCATGCGTGTCTCTCTTCTTTGTCGAAGGACATTATTCCTTTGAGAGAGAAATACCATGCCCCATAGGTAAGAAACCTTTCTTGGATTCTTGCATGCTAAACCTCTTTAGCACCTTATCTATGTATATTCTTTGACTTAGGCCAATCAATCTCTTTGATCTATCTCTATAGATCTTGATACCAAATATATAGGTTGCCTCACTTAAGTCTTTCATTGAAAAGCAACTTCCCAACCAAGTCAAGAGGGTTAGTGGATTAAACCATAACGACCTCAAGCGGGCAATAACCGGTAGTAGAATGAATAGTTCTATTATAAGAAAATTCAGCAATTGGTATGCATGCTTCCCAATCTTTAAGATTCTTTTTATTAATGCACGCAATAAATTACCAAGAGTATGATTTGTTACCTCTGCGCCCATCGGTTTGTGGATGTCCAGTGGTAGAGAATAATAATTTTGTGCCCAACTTTCCCGTAGAGTTTTGAAAGTAGCTCAAGAATTTGACATCACGATCGAAAACAATGGTTCGTGGAACCCCATGGAGTGAATGACTTATTCAATGAATAAGTCACTACATGTTTTGCATCATTTGATTTTCTACGCAATGTATAAAATGTGCCATTTTATAAAATCTGTCTCTGACGACAAAAATGGAATCCTTACCCCTTTGTGACCTTAGCAACCTAAAATGAAATCCATAGAAATATCGATCTAGGAGCGGAAGGAGCAGGTAAAGAGGTATATGAACCACTGAAGGTTAGAAGTAGATTTAGCCATTCAACATTGAATGCATTGATAGTGTCGAAACCACCAAAAATAATCCTTCTTTGAGCTTAGTTACGTAGATAGCGATGAAAGTCGAATCCACGTAGATTGGTTAGATTTATTCCTTAAACAAAATAAAATAAAGAGGGAGGTTTTGTGATATGAAACTAAACAAAAATAATTAAAACCAAACAAATTAAATAACTAACTAAAAATATGAGAAAAAATTAATATAGAGAAGTTTCCAATCAAGAATTAATTTGGTATTGATTCTTTGAATTGATCATTGATTCAAAAGATAGATTCTTTTATCTTGAATAAATTGGTTATAGTTGTTGAAGATCCGTCCTCTAACAACCAATCTTTTCTTACTTTTTGATAACTTTGGATCTGTCCTATAAGTTATTTCTCTAATTAACAAACACAACCTTCGGATCCATCCTATGGGTTATGTCTATCAATTGCATTAAAATTAAAAAAGACCCAATTACTAATTAGTAAACCTGGAAATGCCTTGTTTACTTAAGTTAAAATATATATTTTCATAACATACAATCTAGGGGATTATCTTTCGATGTTATTATTTGTCACTTGAATTAGAACAATCAACCAATGATTAATCATACTAAATAACTATCTATCGAATTCAACTATCAAACAATAGACCTCTTGTCTAATAATTCAATCCAATAATATAATAAAAATAGAAAATATATAAATACTCAAGAATAAAAGAAATAATAGAATTAATGGAACCTCACAATTATTGGAATTAAATCTCAATTAATTTTGATTGAAAAATAAAAATTTAGTTACACATAATAGAAGAAAAGCCTAAGAAAATCAAAGGCTCGTTGCTCCTGTCCATGCCGGTGCGGCTCTTCGTCTTTTGTGTTTTTGTTGTGTGCAGCCGTCTCTCTGTTTGTCTCCAGAAATGAATAAAAGTGCAGCCCCCTTTGTTGCTTCAGGAACGAATGAATTTAAAGGCACCCAGCAATCCCTAGGAAAATAAAATGTGGGCCGCTTGTTTTCTTTTGTTTTGTTTTGGCCGGTCAAAAGCCTCTTTTCTTTGTTTTCTTTTGACTTTTTCTTTCTTTGTTTTTCTTGTGCCTTTTCTTGGCCGCACTTGTGTTTGTTTTCTTTGGGTCTTCTATCTTCATAAAATAAAAAGAAAAGCCCATCTCAAACATAAGAAAAATAATATAAAATCTTAAAAGATTTAAGACACCTGTAGCATAAAAATTCCAACTATCTAAATACTCTCTTTATTTGTTCACTTTTTCCTAAAATGTTCCACCCTAACCGTTAATCATAAAAATAATTAATAGCCATATAAATAAACATTTTAATCAACTAAAATACAAGGAATTGATCCGATAAATATGTAATTATACGCTCTATCATGCATGAACTACATAGCTTTTCTACATTTCTTTTCATGTTAAGCCAAAAGAAATGCGCAATTAAAATCTCATATGTTTTAAATCACCAAAATGACCCATGAGAGCCCTTGAGTGTGATTCTCTAACTAGTAGTTCTCAGTGAACAATTTAGCACACGTAATCTCTTTTCACGAACAAAGAACCCATTGTGCCTATAAAATTTGTTAAAGGCTCCTTGTTGATGTTGCATAAATATTAGACAAATCGGGATCAGTAGAATAAAGATCTTTAATATACTCAAATTCCAAAATTTTAGTATCTAAAGAGCTTAAGAGAACATACCTTCTTGAGAGCGTATCTGCGACAACATTCTCCTTACCTTTTTATACTTGATAACATAGGAAAATGTTTTGAGAAATGAACTCCACTTGCCATGTCTCTTATTCAACTTACCTTGGCCATGTAAGTACTTTAGAGACTCATGATCAGTGTGAATGACAAATTCCTTGGACAACAAGTAATGCTGCCATGTCTCTAAGGCACGAATGACTGCATAAAGCTCTTTGTTGTAAGTTGGGTAATTGAGAGTAAACCCATTCAATTTTTCAGAGAAATAAGCTAAGGGTTGACTCTCTTGTTTCAAGATCGCCAATACACATTACCTAAAGCATCATATTCAAGCTCAAAGGTTTTGTTAAAATCATGTAAAGCTAAAATAGGTGTAGTCATAAGATCTTTCTTCAATTAAAGGTGTGTACTTCACCATCCATGTTGGTCTTCTTCTTGAAAACCCATTTCAACCTATGGGTTTTACCCCTTTTAGGTGGATCAACCAAAGTCTACACTTGGTGCGTATACATGGATTCCATCTCGGATAAATGGCTTCAAGCCATTTCTCGCACCGATATAGCTTCTTGATAGGTCGTATGCTCAACTTAATCTATTAGCAAGATGTCACCATTTTGAGGCACCAGATATCCATATCTCTGAGGCTCACGATGAATCCTAGTGGACCTATGTAGGGCTTGTGTCTCTTGAGCAAGTACTTATTCCACAACGGCTTGTGGTGTTTGCTCAATTTCCATCTCATCAAGTTCATCACTACTTTGTGGTTTTGAACTTCTTCAATTTCCATTTGTCTCCAATTGGATTTTACGAAAATAAACTCCTTTTTCAGAAAAACACCGATCCAAGCAACAAACACTTTGTTCTCATTGGTATTATAGAAATAATATCCTTTTGTTTCTTTAGGATATCTCACAAAATTACATTTATCATATTTGGGTCCAATTTTGTGGAGACTTGACGTTTAATGTAAGCCTCACATCCTCAAACCTTCATAAAAGACACATTAGGATGCTCTCGGTCCATGTCTCATATGGTTTCTTTTGAATTGATTTAGGCAGAATGTGGTTTAGTGTGAAAGCGGATGTATGTACAACATGTCCCCAAAAGGAATTTGGAATATCAGCATGACTCATCATGGATTGAACCATGTCTAACAATGTTCGATTTCCCTATCGGATACACCACTCCATTGTGGTGTTCCAGGAGGAGTGAGTTCTGAAACTATCCCACACTCCTTCAGATAGTCATCAAACTCTTGGCTTAAGTATTCATCTCCTCGATCAGATCGAAGTGCTTTAATACTCTTGCCAAGTTGGTTTTGCACTTCATTCCTGAATTCTTTGAACATTTCGAATCATTCATACTTGTGTTTCATAAGGTACACATAACCGTATCTACTAAAGTCATCAGTAAATATAATGAAGTATTAAAAACCACCTCTAGCTTGTGTGTTTATTAGTCCACATATAACCGTATGTATTAGTTCCAATAAATCACCTACCCTTTTATTACGTTTTGTGAAAGGGGCTTTAGTCATCTTAGCTAATAAACATTATTCACTGTCTCATATGATTCAAAATCAAATGATTCCAAAAGTCTATCTTTATGGAGTTTAGAAATGTGATTCTTGTTAATATGGCCAAAGCGACAATGCGAGAGATAAGTTGGATTAAAATTATTTAATTTAATCCTTTTGGTATTTACGTTATACATAAGCGTGTCAAGATGTAGAACATAAAGGCCATTAGCCATTTGTGCACTACCATAAAACATTTTATTTAGATAAAAGAAACAACAATTGTTTTTATCATAAATGAAAATCGACCTTGCCTAAACAAGAACTGGAAATAATGTTCTTTGTAATAGTACGCATGTAACAACATTATTCAATTCTAAAACTAGCCTAGATGGGAAAATTAAGACATAAGTCCCTACACTAATACTGACAACCTTGCTCCATTTCCTCTCAGTGGTCGACTTCGCCTTTAACTAAAGTTCTACTTCTTTTCAATTCTTGTACATTCACACAAATATGAAAGCCACATGTGGTATCTAATACCCATAAAGAAGAAGTAGATAAATTAACTTCTATAACATAAATACCTGATGTGGAATTTTCATTCCTCTTCTTTTTAAGATACTATAGGTAAACCTCACAGTTCCTCTTCTAGTGCCTAGTCACACCGCAGTGGAAGCAGTTTCCTTCTTTGGTAACCTTTCCTTTAGGTTTCAGTGCAGTTGTAGAGGACTTGGACTTGTCTTTCTTGCCATTGCCTTTTGCTTTAGCCTTACCCTTCATCTTGCCCTAACTAATCATGAAGACATTATTGGGTTTAGACTTTTTCATGCTTACTTCGGTAGTTCTTAACATACCTAGTAACTATGGCAGAGTTTTGTCAATCTCATTCATATTGTAATTAAGAATGAACTGACCATAGCTATCAGGCAACGATAGCAAGATAACGTCTATGGCCAACATTCGGCCTAATGGAAAACCTAATTTTTCACGGCTTTCAATGTACCCAATCATTTTGAGTACATGAGCACCAACAGGTGCTCTTTGCCATTCTACACCGAAATAATGCCTTAGAGATATCAAATTTGTCTTGGTGAGCTTGCTCTTGATATAGCTCTTTGAGGTGTTCGATCATATCATATGCCTCCATGTTCTCATGTTGCTTTTGAAGCTCGAGTTCATGGTAGCAAGCATGTGGCATCGACATCTAGAGTTTCATTTTGATGCTTCCTATGAACACCTCTTTCAACTCTTGGGCGCCATCCTCGGGTTCCTCGGGTAAAGGTTCCTCTAGGACATACGTTTTCTTTTCATGCTTGAGGACTATCCTCAAGTTCTGTACCAATCCAGGAAATTTGTCCCGTTCAACTTGTCCTTCTCAGAGCAGATCACAATGATAACATTAGGGTTATTTGCCATGGTTATCTATGTTTTTGCTTCTACTTTTTTTTTTCTACAAACTTCAAAGGAAACAACAATTTAAGCTAGCTTTACACCCAAGTCAAGTCTTGGCGGTGAGTTTCCATCACATATCAATGAAGTAACAAGAACAAAGTAAAACAAAAGCAAGAAAACAAAACAAAAAATTTCTGAGAAAGAAAGAAGAAACCAGAAGTAGGCTCTTTGAAGTTTGCAGTGAGAAACCGAGGAAAATTTCTTGAAGTTCTTTCTTGAACCGTGAGCTTCAACGTGAGAAGATGCAGCTGGAAGTTCTCTCAAGAAAACCGAGAATAATGGCAACAAGTCTGAAGTAAAACCGTGAACAATCTTTGCTGAAGTTTCTAAAAAAAACCGAAGGAAGGCGATGAAATCCTACCAAACTCTGAAAAGAAAACAAAGCAGGAAGAATGAAGAAAGGCTGGATGCTCTAAACTCTATGAGAAAAATAGAAAGAAAAATAGCTTGGCTAAACTAAATCTAATCTAAAGAAAACTAGAAATCTTTGCTTTACTGAAAATGGGATCAATTTGAAATGGAATGTCTTCCTCCGTTGTAAGCTTTCTTATTTATAAGCAAGGATTTGCTCTTCTTTCTTTGCTCTGCCGAAGGTGTTATTTGCTGCCATGTGCTTGGTTTCTTTTCAGCAAATAAAACAGCCCAAGCTTTGCTTTTGTAGTTGGCAATTCATGTGACTTGATTCTCTTTTCTTTTTCTTTCTTTGTGTGCATGCTCATTTGTTTGCTTGTTTCTCTCTATGTTCTTTGCCCGATTTTTGAGCTTTGTTTTGCCCATGTGAGACTGCATTTTGGAGAGACTTTCTTGCTGTCCTCATGCACTCTTTCTTTAGAAAAATAAAAGATGCATTTGGGTTGGTTATGCTCTCATGTGCTCAGTTCTTCACTCAAAAGTGGCTTCTTCCTTTCTTTTATTTCCTTCTTTATTGTCAAGTGTAGCAGCCTTTTGTTACTAAGCATTCCTTTCTTTTTACTTTATACTTGGCTGAGTAAGAAGGCTTCTTCTTCTTGAATGTTGCTATCAAATTGTGCTACAAAAGCGTGAAGCGACTGCTGAATTTACGAAACCGTAGCTCTGAGAAAATTTCAGAAAAAATCTTTAAGTTTCTGTCCAGTTTTGGTCCTTTTGCTTCCAGAATTTGAGAAAACTTTCTTCATGAAAGTTTTGCTCTCTTTCTTAGATTTCCATATCATCTTGAATCATCTCATTTGGGCGTCTGCATCAAGAGTTATGAACTCCGGAAGATGAGTGAGTTTTCAAAGGATAATTTGGCCAAAATATGTAAAAACAAATTAAAACACAAGCCAATTTCTAACCAAATGAATAAGAAAACCCTATATAAAATAGAGTTATCAATCTATAACAAAAAATATGCCAAAATAAGTATCATAAATGCAAAACATTTAATATTATCTTTTATTAAATGTTACAACCACTATTTTACTCAAATTAATAACCCTCGATATTAATTTGGAAAAATTAATCTAATTAACTTTCTAGTGGGCCAAGATCCATATTTGACATAATTTTGAGTTCGCTTTGGCTAATCGCCCAAAACTCGGCTATTTAGGTAAGCAACACTTTGTCAATTGTATCTCATACAACTCTTGGATAGTTGGGTGAAGAACTCTTTGTTCTAGCTTATCTAATTAGCCAAGGCCCAACTTTATGCCTCTAGGTCTCATTCTTTTTAGTTCACCTTGTTAAGTCAAATCCAATGATTAGCGATCAAATATTACTATTATCCTGTCGTCTTACTAAGATTAACCACGGCACCTTGCTTTGGCAAGCCTATACATGATCAATCAAAGCCTTGTGAGTGCTAAGTATTGGAAGGCATCTTAGACTTAATATACATTTGAGGATTTGTTAAAATCTCACCATTTTATGTAAATTGGTTATTGTAATTATTAGTCTAAATAATCACATAATTTTCTAACTAATTATTACAATCATAATCACATTATGCATTTAACCAATAAACATACATTGCATGCATCTCATACATGAACAACAAAATAAGCGTGACATAGTTATAGCCTAATCGGATATAAAATTGCATATTTATTAGGTCAATTCCTTGTGTTTAATTGATTAAAATGCTTATTTATATCAATTCTAGGTGTGCTAAAGATAAAGAACAACTATAATCCAGCAACATGGATGTTAGAAGTAACTTTATCGGAAGTGAGCTTAGTGTAGACTTTCTTTGAGATTTACAAGACTTCTACTTTGTATCAAAGCGACATAGCACTTGTGAAGAGAATGATCATTCCCACTCCTGATTCAAAAGTCTTTGATGTCCCTACTTGTTATCCATTGAATGGATGGGGCGGTTCAAAGCTTGTCTCTGAAACAATTTTTGTCATCTGGAGAAGTCCATCCTACAACTTAGTGCGTCTATTCTTCATTGTGATTTCATCACTTTGTTTTGGTGCTCTGCTTTGGAAAAAAGGAAGAAACTAGCGAAAGCCAAAATTGCTACAAAGTGATGAAAGGATTGTGCCAACAACCAAAGAACAACTGCAATTTGAAGCTTCCATCACCATTCTTTGAATCTCCACGAAGATAGAAGCAGGCGAAGAAAAAAACAAGGAATTAGCAAGTTTGAAAATAGTTCAGCGCATCTGTTTGATGTTGAAATGAAGGGTGTTCCAACACTTAAATTTATGAAGGATATGGTTTAGCGGTGAAGCTGCATGAAGAAGCGTGGAGAAAGAAAAAGACGGAAAGATCACACAACAAACAAACAAGAACCGGCTGCACAAAAAGAAAAGTCAGTAGCATGGAGACAAACGAATTCTTCAACCACAACAAAACAAACAAAAAAAAATTCTGCAGCCTCAAGAAAACAATACATTAGCCAAGAAAAGTAGAAAAAACAAAGTTTCTTGAATTTTGAAAGTGACTTGACCAAGGAAGAACCAAGTTCGATCAATTGATTGATGAGCATAAGAAACAAAGTCAAAGCACAAGCAAACAAGGAAGCAAGAAAGGACAAAACAAGTCAGTCTTGCAATCAAGAAATAAGAAGTCGGATGGGACTTAGAAACAAGGCAAAATACGATTGCAATTTGGACACAAAAAGGAAAGAAAGCGGCCGAAAAGGATAAAAGAAAGATAGAAAGAAGGAAATAGAGACCAACTACAAGTTGGAAGAAAAAAATGATTCGGGAAAGAGGAGAAAGAATAAACCGAGATGAACAAGAAGAAAGCAGTATGGTGAAACAAAAAGTAGAATGTAGTGGGATTGGAACAAGAAGGCAGTGAAATTGGAGGACAAGAAAGGGTCTGTTGTGCTTGAAAAAACCTATAAAAACTCGAGAGAAGAAGACAAAAGTGTGTGCAGAATTTGGGAGAAAAAAAGAGAGCAGCCATCTTCTTTTCTTCAAAACCGGCGTCCGTTGTTTTTTTGTTTTAGTTGAGAAGAAGAAAGTGCAGCCGTCTTTGGAACAAAACAAAAGGCAGTGGCGTTTGGAATTTTGTAGAAGAAAGCTGGAGGAGAAAGAAAAACAGTGAAACAAGGAAGAGAACATTGAGAAACTAGCCACCATCCTTTGCTTGTTTTTTCTTTTCTTTTCTATTTTTGAGTTTAGTGTTAGTATAGAAAAGAGAAAGAGGGCAAAGAACAAAACAAGAGGAGAGCAACCGTGGAGAACAAAGAAAAGCCGAGGAACAAGAAAAAGAGCAACTTCTCAACTCTTTCTTTTATTTGTTTTTATTTTAATTTTTTCTTTTCTTTCAATAATGTTTAAAACTTTGGTGATGTCTTTTTATATGAGTATGAACTAAATTTATTTTTCTAGAGACTCACGATGTAGCCTAACTATAGAGTCTTTAATACTTTTCTATTAATATAGTGTGAATTTATTTTCTATGGTTGAGTATTTATCTACGTGCTTAATGCTTCTAATTACACGATCACTAATTAGATGATTTGTTAATCATTCTAATGGAAGGGAGTTATGTGTCAAGTTCATTGGGATAAATGCCATAAATTGCATGTAGGATAGGAATATACTGTATGGTTTGTGTAGTCACTACATGGAAATCCATAGAACGTAATGACTTCATAATTGTTGTAATTCACATAGGAATATAGTGAATTAGCAATTAAGGAGATTTTTAGTAGATCTCGGGAGGGACTAGTAAATAAGTTAGGGAATCTAGACTATCAACTAGGAAAATAAATTAGACTATAGAGATAGATTAATATTAAGATGGACTAGTTATGGTGAACTCGAAAACCCTAGAACTTTAGTAAATGCGATATAAAATTTGTTCATTAATTTATTTAGCTTAGTGTAAGATTTGGTGTTAACTTAGTTCATTTAGAAAATATTTTTACAATTGTTCAAATAAAGATAGAATTATTCTAATTTCGGTAATTAGTAAGTCATTAGTCTTTGGGAGCGATAATTTTTATTCACTCTATATTACTTATTAATGAACACGTGCACTTGCATGTGCAAAATCTGCGACAAGTTTTTGGCCGTTCTTAGGACTAATTTGATTTTATTAATATCGATACCAAGTAGTTCTAGCTTTAATTTGAACTTTTATTATTATTTTATTTATTTATTGTTTTATTTATTAACTTTTGTTCTTTTATCTTTTTAGATATTATTCTATCGTGTATGAGAAAATTTGGAATCGATAATCTACTCCCATTTGATCCGAGGATAGAAAAACACATTGTTTGAATAGAAAGGAAAAGAGAGAAACTTCTGCACTAGCTTATAACACTATGACTAAAGAGGGAGAGAACGTTATCCCTGTCACTAATGCAAACACTATAGCATTACGTGACTTTGCTTTGCCTACTGCCACATATGATCTTCACAGTGTCATACCTCCGCCTGTTGGACCAAATAATTTTGAATTCAAATCAAGCATAATCTAGATGGTCCAAGCCAATCAGTTCACTGGGTTAGCACATGAGGATCCTAATGCTCACATAATGAATTTTCTTAAAATCTGCGATACATTGAAAATGAATGGCATTTCTAATGATGCCATTAGACTGAGGCTTTTCCCATTCTCACTGAGGGATAGGGCAAAGAACCGGTTGCTTTCTTTGCCAGCCGGAGCAATTACCACGTGGGACATGTGTTGATACGAATCTTAAACCAAAGAATAAGGATTCGAACCTATACTAGAGTGTTGGTCTTAGTATCGTCCTCTAGGTTGAACTAGTCTTCCTTTAGCAAGACACCCAATGAAGTTATCAAAGACCCAAGATGTGAACTTGGACTATCCTTGGAACCTTCCTTTTGTCCACTTGACACCCAATGGATTATCAAAGACGCAAGATGTGAACAAACTTTGACTATCCTTGGAACCAACCACACTCAAATTGTTGAGAGAAAGAAACTCAACAAAATAACTTAAACATGAACCTAAGAGGCTATCCTCAAAGACTCAAAGCAAGTTCTAAACTAGAACTCAAAGAAAAGCTAAAAGCTCTTTAGTTTGTAATTGATCAAAGTCTTTTATTTTCTTGGGGTTGAATGGCCTCTATTTATAGTTTACAATGTATCCTAATCTAAGAAAGCCATTCCATAGTTGGAATAGCTTTTAGGAAACTAACTAAAGAACTAATTACTAAAAGAAATATTTACTAAAAGTATCCTAATCTAAGAAAAGGAAATAGAATAAAATAGTTGCCTAAAACTAAAACTAATCCAAAGTGATTTGGATTTGTGTCTTTTTGAACTTGTGTTGTATATGGCCTTAATTTCGTCCAGACTTGCATTGGATTTGGAAGCTTCTTTAAATATCATGGCTCTGACTTTAGATGCTTGTAATGTCGTTCATGATCAAGTAATGGAAATACTTGATAGAATGCCAAAACTAAAATCCAAGTGTGGCTGGAATTTCCGAATTGAAATCCGATTTTGGATTGGAGCTTGAGCTTCCTAAATCAACATCCAAGTGCTGAATGGAATTGCCTAAACCATAACTCCAAGTGTGAATGGAAATGGAGCTGAATATAGCTGGAATTAGGCTGCCAAAAACATCCATTTGAGCTTCCTAAAATTGGCTTAATGTTGGAACCTTCCAAGGCGAATTGAGTTGCAAACTTTCGAAGTAGAACCTTCCAAATTCGAACTAGAATTGTGATGAGAAGTGGCCTAAGGATCTTGATTACACATGTGAAAATTAGCCACACTTGATCCTTCATTCTCGATCCTTCATTGATGAAACTAAGTAGAATACCAACTTGTGCTCTTAGATTTGTCTCTTTCGGATTTGATTGAGTTATCTTGGCTGAATGGTTGATTGTTTCAACCTTGGTTCTCATCTATTCATCAGACTGCCTTTCTTTAAAAGGACTCGCCCTCGAGTCCATAAACTTTTCTTCCAACTCAAACAAAGAAAGATTGGGGACATTAAACGTAGCACTACCTCCATAATCACTTGGAAGGACAAGTTGGTATGCATTCTCACCCATGCGAGCAATAATTTGGAAAGGACCATCTCCTCGAGGATGAAGTTTAGTCCTTACTTGCTTTCTCCCTCTATTGGCAACTTGAGCATAACGTTCATTCTTCTTGAGGATGTAAAGGTGCACTTTCTCGTGCAAGTCTTGAACAAACTTAGCCTTTGCTGCACCATTAAAATTTATTTGCTCATTGCTAGGCAATGGCACCAAGAGGGTGCTTGGAGCATGGGTTTGATTAGAGGGTATATGGGTTTGATTCCATTTCTGCTGCTTGGTTCAAGGGAATGGAATGGGATGGCCCACTTTTTCTCACTTTTGATTACCCCATATGGGGTAATCCTCATACCCCCCAATATTGAGGGGTATGGAAGGTAAGGAATGCTAATCATTTTTAATTAATTTAATAATTAATTAATACTAATTAATTATTTATTATAATTAATATAAATTAATTTATTATTAACTTATTATTATTAAAAGTAATAATAAATTATTTAATCAAGATTAATTTAATTAATCATTCATTTACTTAATATTATAAATAAATTAATTAATTAATCTCTTTTTATTAAATAGTAATTATTATAATTAATGTATAATTAATTTATAAATAATTAATTGATAATATTAATTAATTACTAATTATTTCTAACTAATTAATTAACTAAAACTAATTAATTAATTCATATTATTTATTATAATTAATACTGATTAATTAAATAATACTAATTAAGTAATTAATATTAATTAATATAATTAATATAAATTAATTTATTATTATTAAGTAATAATAAATTAACTAATTAAGATTAATTTAATTAATCATTCATTTACTTAATATTATAATTTAATATTATAATTAATATTAATTAATCTCATTTACTAATATTAATTATTACAATTAATAGTAAATAATTACTTAAGATTAATTTAATTAATAATATTTTTATTAATAATTAATTAATTAAATATTATAATAAATAATTAACTAATAACAACTAATTAATTATTACAATTAATTTATAATCATTTCCATTCCCCAACACAAACCAACCACCATTATTAATAATCATTCCCATTCCCAGCACAAACCAACCAGCAAAATTATAATGATTGACCCCACTATCATTTCCCACTACTATCATTTCCATTACCTTACCCATTCCTCTTCCCAGCGCCCTAAGAGTGCATGGAGCATGGGTTTGATTAGAGGGTATATGGGTTTGATTCCATTTCTCTTGGTTCAGAATGGAATGGAATGGAATGGGATGTTTTTCTCACTTTTGATTACCCCATATGTAGTAATCCTCATACCCCAATATTAGGGGTATGGAAGGTAAGAATACTAATCATTTTTAATTAATTTAATAATCAATTAATACTAATTAATTTAATAATTAATTAATATTAATTAATTATTAATTAATAATTAATAATTATTATAATTAATATAAATTAACTTATTATTAACTTATTATTATTAAAAGTAATAATAAATTATTTAATCAAGATTAATTTAATTAATCATTCATTTACTTAATATTATAAATAAATTAATTAATTAATCTCTTTTTATTAAATAGTAATTATTATAATTAATGTATAATTAATTTATAAATAATTAATTGATAATATTAATTAATTACTAATTATTTCTAACTAATTAATTAACTAAAACTAATTAATTAATTCATATTATTTATTATAATTAATACTAATTAATTAAATAATACTAATTAAGTAATTAATATTAATTAATATAATTAATATAAATTAATTTATTATTATTAAGTAATAATAAATTAACTAATTAAGATTAATTTAATTAATCATTCATTTACTTAATATTGTAATTTAATATTATAATTAATATTAATTAATCTCATTTACTAATATTAATTATTACAATTACTAGTAAATAATTACTTAAGATTAATTTAATTAATAATATTTTTATTAATAATTAATTAAATAAATATTATAATAAATAATTAACTAATAATAACTAATTAATTAATACTAATTATTACAATTAATTTATAATCATTTCCATTTCCCAACATAAACCAACCACTATTATTAGTAATCATTCCCATTTCCCAGCACAAACCAACCAGCAGAATTATAATGATTGACTCCACTATCATTCCCCACTACTATCATTTCCATTACCTTTCCCATTCCCCTTCCCCAGCCAGGCGCCCCCTAAGTCAAGAGGGGTTAGTAGTTGAAAGCTAATCGTCTTAATTTCACACAAGACACTTAGAAAAATTTTAATATGCTTCACATGCTCTTCTAAGCTCTTGCTATAAATGAGAATGTCATCAGAATACACAACAAATTTTCCTATAAACTGCCTAAGTACATGATTCATGAGCCGCATGAATGTGCTAGGTGCATTAGTTAATCCAAAAGGCATAACTAACCATTCATACAAACCAAACTTAACTTTGAAAGCAGTTTTCCATTCATCTCCATTGTTAATGCATACTTGATGATATCTACTCTTAATGTCAATTTTAGTACAAATTTTAGAACAATGCAACTCTTCAAACATATCATCAAAGTGAGGTATTGGATGTCTATACTTAATCAGATACATTCTCCACATACCTTCCTTCTTTGGAACAAGGTTGACTAGAACTGCGCATAGACTATAAGACTTTCTTGTTCATGACCTTTATCTAGCAATTCCTCAACTTGCCATTAGAGCTCTTTGGTCTCTTCAGGGTTGGCTCAGTTGGGAATTATTGCACCAGGAATAAAGTCAATTTGATGCTCAATTTCCCTTAAAGGTGGTAGTCCTTAGGGAGATCTTCTAGAAAATCACCTTCATCTTCCTGCAAAACAACTTGACTTGCGACGACAAGCCACTTGGTAGTCCTTCATTGGTAGTAAAAACTTCTTGAAAATTATTTAGCACAAAATCTTTACTTGCATTTAAATTTCTATCTACATCATTCGTGCAAGTATAGAAACTACCTTTAAAATTTTCAATGGATGGTTGTACATCTTCGGTTTTACTCATGAGAACTGAAGCCTCACCTTTAGAAGTTGAAGGACTTTGTTTACTCATGGTTTGAGCAGAATTTACACCTTCTTCAACTTTCTTTTGTTCTTTTATCCACTCCATGTGCTTCACCTTTTGTTGTTGATGAAATTTACTAATTCCTGAAGGTGGCAATGGTGCTAGTATGAAGGCTTTTCCATCCTTATTAAGATGATACTTATTAGTCCTCTTGGAATGAATTGCATTGCAATCATTCTCCTAAGGTCATCCTAATAGTAGGTGAGTAGCCTACATAGGAACAACATCACAAAGAACTTGGTCAATAAAATTTCCAATTTGAAAACTTACCAAGGTTTGCTTTGTGACACAGAGTGATCCACTTTGATTCCTCCATTGTAATTTGTATGGTTTAGGATGCAAGGAACGTTTGAGCTTCAATTTATCTACAAGATAAGTAGAAGCAAAGTTAGTACAAGATCCTCCATCAATAATCAACATACAAATTTGTTCCTTAATTAAACATTTAGAGTGGAAAAGATTTATCCTTTGATCTTGGTAGGTTCTTCGGGTAGAGTACTCAAATCTCTTATTGTAATCAAATATTCTCTAGTCAGTTGATCCTCTTCATGCCCTCAATGTTCATTAACATTACTTGCGGCCATCTTACTCTCACTTTTATAGATTCCATCACCTAAGGTAGGCATGGTTCGAGAATTTGGACATTGAGAAGTCACATGTCCTCAACCTAAGCACCCAAAACATTGGATAGAAGAACTAGTGTTAGAACTACTTAAACTAGATGAAGGTTTAGAGTTACTTACCTTTGAAGAAGTTTGTGGTGTAAACTTCTTCCCATTTGTTGGATTGGAGGATGCTCCCTTTGCGGATGCAACTTGAGCCATTGGTATTTCCATTTTGTCCAATTTTTTATGGACTAATTCTAGAGTTGAAGCTACGCTCTTAAAGTACTCTTTCAAGTCATTGTCTTGTTCTCTCGGATTTTCTGCCATCTCTGCACAAGCAATGTTAGTAAAAGCTTTCCTACCTCACTTCCCTCTAACCAATTGCCCAATGTATGAGACTCTCACCAATGTAAGGCTGAACTCTCTTTTTATACTAATGGGGTTGATGAGTAGGTTTACTCACACTCAATCACTTTTCTAAGAGTTCTAATCAAAACAAGCTTCAAAAGTCTCACAAAAATAGACAATTAAATTCAAGTTAAAGCAAGAATAAAATCTTTACAGTTCAAAGAGAGACAAGTAACAAGAACAAATTCTGAAAACAAGAAACAAATATGAGGTTAATCAAAGAAGACTAAAGAACTTGAACCAAGCAGACTATTTGCCGCTGAAATTTTTAAAGAATGAATATTTAGGTTTCTGGCCGAAAAAGAATGAATGATGCAATGTGGTTCTTTACGTGCTTGTGATGAATCAAAACTTGGTGAATATGATTGTATCTTGCTCAAGAGATCAAACTGAAATCAGACTACAGAAACTCAAGTTCTTGACCAAACCAATTCCAATCAGGATTTCTCCTTCGGTTTTTGGGCAGAATTCTTCAGCAATGGGTTTCCAAAAATTCCAGCAACTAATATCCAAATTATAGCACATTATTGGCAGTAAAAATCATCAAACCGAAGCCTTTTAATCAAGAAAAAATAGCATGAACAGAATAACCCAAAACTGGACAGAAAATGGAGTATGAAATCTTCGGCTTTTTCCTGGATTTTTCAGCTACGGGTTTCAACCTTTTTGCAGCAGTTGGCTTCAATTTTTACAGTACAATTTGATAGAAAAACTCAAGAAGAAGAAGCCTTCTTACTCAGGTAATAATCACAAGAAGATACAACACATAAAACTAGGCAGAACTGAAGCAGAGCTCTTCGGGTTTGCTGGATTCTTTTCAGCTACGGGTTTCAGGATTTTGCAGCAACAATCAACAAACCAAAGTCTTCTCTTATCACTTAAAGTTCACACAGAAATTTAGAGCATAGAAACATGGTTTTAACTCAAAGAACAGGTGATAGAAAAATTTGGGCAGAATCAGCTATAAAGCAAAAGCGGGTTTTCTGTGATCAAACTTTCTTCACAAGTTTCCAAATTATTCTAGCAGCGGTTTTACAATTTGGAAGCAAAATTTTTTCCTACAAAGTTCAAAAGTCAATCTCTGTCTAATTAGATAATATTCACACGAAGAGATAGAACTCAGAAGGGACAGAAACTTGGAGCATGTGATTATAGACAGGTTCGGTTTTTTCTGAAAAATTTTCTCAACTAGTTTTCAGAATTTCCAGCAGTGGACTCCTCTATCTTCATCACAATTTCGACTGCAAATTCATGAAGTCAACGTCTCCTTAATCAATCAGTACTTACAAGATCAGGTTTTACACTGAACGGGACAGAACTTGAAGTATTAGAACAAGAGGCAGAATCAGCTCTTTCTGAATATTTTCTTTCTCAACTCGTTTTCAGAATTTTCCAGACGGTTCTACAATTTTCAACAGATTTTTGGCAACAACAATCAACAAACCAAGGTCTCTTTATCAATAAACATTCACAAAGCAAGATAGAGTACAGAACCAAGGTTTTAACACAAGAAAGAGGCGAAGAAAAACTGAAAAAAACCTGGGCAGAATTCGGCAGAAACTGGAGCAGAATTTTGTGACTGAAGTTTAACAATTCGGCTGAAGTTTTATTTCGTTTTTAAGCACGAAATAAGAAGAGAATTTAGAAGAGATTTATGGGTAGAACAAGGACATAGATATACAAGAACAGCAACGAAAAGATTAGGTAAACAGAAACACAAACAGAAGCTGAAAAGCTGAGATAGAAATCGGTAGACTTTTTACAATCGGGTGGAACTTTTCTTTTTGGTTTTTAAGCATGGAATTAAGAAGAATTTTAACAAGTATTCACGAGTACAAACACAATACTTACAGCACACAAGAGCAGTAATTTGGAAAGAAAAGAAATATATACAAAAAGATATGAACAACTTCAAGGAGCAACCCCAAGGCAGCTCTGATACCAAATTGATACGAATCTTAAACCAAGAATAAGAAAATCTGAACCTATATCAGAGTGTTGGTCCTAGTATCGTCCTCTAGGCTGAACTAAGTCTTCCTTTAGCAAAACACCCAATGGAGTTATCAAAAACCCAAGATGTGAACTTGGACTATCCTTGGAACCTTACTTTTGTCCACTTGACACCCAATGGATTATCAAAGACCCAAGATGTGAACTTTGACTATCCTTGGAACCAACCGGCACACTCAAATTGTTGAGGGAAAGAAACTCAACAAAATAGCTTAAACATGAACCTAAGAGGCTATCCTCAAAGACTCAAAGCAAGTTCTAAACTAGAACTCAAAGATAAGCTAAAAGCTCTCTAGTTTGTAATTGATCAAAGTCTTTTATTTTCTTGGGCTTGAATGGCCTCTATTTATAGTTTACAATGTGCAAGAATTAAGAAAGCCATTCCCTAGTTGGATTAGCTTTTTAGGAAACTAACTAAAGAACTAATTACTAAAAGAAATACTTACTAAAAGTATCCTAATCTAAGAAAAAGAAATAGAATAAAATAGTTGCCTAAAATTAAAACTAATCCAAAGCTGATTTGGATTTGTGTGCTGGCTGAACTTGTGTTGTATATGGCCTTAATTTCGTCCAGACTTGCATTGGATTTGGAAGCTTCTTTAAATATCATGGCTCTGACTTTAGATGCTTGTAATGTCGTTCATGATCAAGTAATGGAAATACTTGATAGAATGCCAAAACTGAAATCCAAGTGTGGCTGGAATTTCTGGAATTGAAATCCAATTTTGAATTGGAACTTGAGCTGAACTTGAGCTTCCTAAATCAACATCCAAGTGCTGAATCGAATTTTCTAAACCACAATTCCAAGTGTGAATGAAATGAAGCTGAATAGAGCTGGAATTAGGCTGCCAAAACGTCCGTTTGAGCTTCCTAAAATTGGCTTAATATTGGAACCTTCCAAGTCCAAATGCTAAAATCTTCCAAGGCCGAATTGAGTTGCAAACTTCCGAAGTAGAACCTTCCAAATTCAAACTAGGATTGTGATGAGAAGTGGCCTAAGGATCTTGATTACTCATGTGAAAATTAGCCACACTCAATCCTTCATTCTCGATCCTTCATTGATGAAACTAAGTAGAATACCAACTTGTGCTATTAGATTTGTCACTTTCGGATTTGATTGAGTTGTCTTGGCTGAATGGTTGATTGTTTCAACTTTGGTTCTCATATTTTCATCATGTGTAGGCAGAAATTTTTGGCAAAATACTTTCCACCTACCAAAACTGTAAAGATGAGGAATGAGATTACCACATTCACCCAGCATGAGATGGAATCACTTTCTGAAGCATGGGAGAGGTATAAAGATTTGTTGCGAGCATGCCCACATCATGGTATGCCAAATTGGTTACAGCTGCAAACTTTTTATAATGGCTTGACTCAATCAACCAAGATACTTGTAGATGCTGCAGCAGGAGGTTCATTAATGGGGAAAAGATATGAGGCTGCTTATGCACTTTTGGATGAGATGGCATCTACAGACTACCAATGGTCTTCACAGAGATCTACACTACAGAAAAATCATGGTAAGCATGAGGTTGATGCTCTCACTGCACTATCAGCCCAAGTTGCCACACTATCAAAGCAACTTAATACCCTTAATGCAAATGCCATTCATATTCTTCCAGAATCTTGTGATTTTTGTAGTTAACCTCATCCTAATGTTGATTGTCAAGTGGGAAATCCTTTTGTCCCATCTCAGAAGGAACAGGCTCAGTTTATAGGGAATTCAAATAAACAATATAATCCCTACTCCAACACTTACAATCCGGGATGAAGAGACCATCCCAACTTTTCTTGGAGAAATAATCAGCCTACTAATAAACCCTATGGATTTCAACCTCCACAGCAAATTCAACCCCATGCACAAAAGGTGTCTTTAGAAGTGCTTTTGCTCAATTGAGTATGAACACATCTTAGTTCATGACTAAGACTGAAGCGACATTGCAAATCAGTCAGCATCCATCCAAAATTTGGAGGTTCAAGTGGGACAACTTGCCAATGCATTAAATTCTAGACCACAAGGGTCTTTGCCTAGTAATATGGAAATCGACCCTAAGGAACAAGTGAAGGCAATTACATTAAGAAATGGCAAAGAGTTGCCTGAACCTGAGCCATAGAAAAAGTCAGAACAAGAAGTAGTGGAAGTACAGTCTGAAAAATCTGAGGAACAAACTGAAAAAGTTGAGAAACCCAAATCAAAGTTGTTTCCAGATAATCCACTGCCCTATGTGCCACCTATGTGCCACCTATGCCATATCCTCAAAGATTCTAGAAGCAAAAGCTAGAGAAGCAATTTTCTAAATTTCTTGATGTCTTTAAGAAATTACATATTAATATTCCTTTTGCTGATGCTTTGGAACAGATGCCTAGCTATGTGAAATTCATGAAAGAGATCCTCTCCAATAAAAGAAAGCTAGAAGAGTATAAGACCGTTGCACTTACTGAAGAGTGCAGTGCCATTTTGCAGAAAAAGCTTCCTCCAAAGCTTAAGGATCCAAGGAGTTTTACTATTCCTTGCACTATAGGCAACTCTTATTTTGATAAAGCCTTGTGTGATCTTGGTGCAAGTATAAATCTTATGCCTCTCTCTATTTTCCGAAAACTTGGCTTAGGAGGATTTATACCCACCACAGTCACCTGGCAATTGGCAAATAGATCAATAAAATACCCAAGAGGTGTTATAGAGGATGTGCTTGTCAAGGTGGACAAATTTATCTTCCCAGCTGATTTTATTGTACTTAACATAGAGGAAGACCAAGAGATCCCTATTATTCTTAGTAGACCTTTCTTGGCTACGGGGAGGACCCTAATAGATGTGCAAAAAGGGCAACTAACCATGAGGGTTCAAGATGAGCAAGTCACGTTCAATGTCTTTAAAGCACTGAAATTTCTGACTGAGATAGACAATTGTATGAAAGTGGATACAATTGATGGGTGCACTAAAGAAAAATTCCAAGCTAGTCATCCAAAAGATCCAATTGAAGCATGTCTTGTGGGGATAAAGAATTCTAAAAATCAAGAGGTAGATACATGCTCCAAACAACTAGAGGCCATGGCACCTGTGTTCATTAAAAGGCCATTTGAAGACCTTGGAAAAGGTGCTACCAAATCAATACCTTCAGTTGAGAAGCCTTCACAGTTAGACCTCAAGCCATTACCCAAGCATCTAAGGTATGCATTCCTAGGTGAGTTCTCTACTCTTCCTGTTATTATTTCTGCATATCTGAATGAAGAGCAAGAGGATAAATTGTTAAGAGTGTTGAAAGAACATAAATTTGTATTAGGATGGACTATAGTGGACATCAAGGGGATTAGCCCCTCAATTTGCATGCATCAAAGTTTGATGGAAGAAAACTATAGGCATTCTATAGATCACCAACGTAGATGGTGGCGGATTGAGTGTGTGCAAAAGTGCATCTAAAATATAGCTCAAACTCACACAAATATACACCTAAACCTCACTTAATCAATTGTAGTAAAGTATAGGGATCATTTTCCACGGGGAAGGGACAAAACAAGAATTTAAGTGCAACTAATTATTTGTTAAAAAATGATGTAAAGAGTGATATTTAACTAAGATGCATGAATGAAAATATCCACATAAATGAGAGAAACACACAAATGAGGAAAGAGGGTGATCCTTGGGTTCAATGCAAAATCGGCTACTTTGACTCTTAAAGGCTACCGAGTGTAAGGCATCTTAACTAAGTGACTACATCCATTCACTCCGAATCTCCTTTCGGTCTCATCGAATTATAGAAGGAGGAACCTCCTTTCGGCCCCACCCCCACCTAGAGCACATTGGCGCCTATGGCTTCCACACAACTCTAATGCACAATTCTAGCCCTAGATGTTTTAGCCAACTACTTCACATTCCCTAATTCAAGTGTTTAATCTAAGAAAACCACCTATTTTCACTCCACATCTCCTTTCGGTCTCAATGGAATTAAAGAATAGAAGATCTCCTTTCGGTCTCACTTCTACCTTTGCACACTAAAACCTATGGCTTCCACACAATTTTAGTGCACAATTAAGCTTATATGGTAGTTGTTTCTTTTCTCAAACACCTTAATTAAGTAAATACTAGGAAACTCTAGCTACTTTTGGTCCAAATTCATGTATATTCTAAAACACACACGAACACCAAGAACACACACTAAATGTGGCCACAATTCAATGCATGCTAATCATTAAATACAAGTAGAAAAACTTCAATTAAGGCAAGCCCATCACTCTACAACCCACAAGGAATCAAAATAAACCTAATCCATACATCAAACACCAAGAATCACCCAAGATAATTTAGCCTCTCATGGCTTCAAACAACCAACAATCAAAAAGAGAATTAACCATTGAAAGCATAAGAAATTTGTAAGAAATACTTCCCTTAATTAAAAGATTGGTGAATCCAACAAACTCCACACTTAGCAAGCCAAAACAAATCCAAAGATTGAAGTGTTGAAGAGCCACAAGAAGCCAAACCCTAGCCTCTTGGAAAATCCTCAAGATTGGGAAAATATGTAAATAATCTAAAACTAACCTAACCCTATCCTACTTGTCTTGTTTCTGCAGAAAATGGGGTATTTATAGCCATAGGGACGTTGGGGAGCAATTGTGAAGCTTCCAAAACATTAGGAGCAAAATACAAATGTTATTTCTTAGGCCGCATACAGAGACCGCGCGGCGCTCAAAAGTTTACGCCCAACATCTCTTTTTTTCGTTGTTCTGATTTTGTCCAGTTTTGGTCCCTTTCCGTCAGAATTTGAAAAACTTTATTCATGAAAGTTTTTCCTATCTTTCTCATATTTCCATAGGATTTTGAATCATCTCATTTGGACGTCTGAGTCAAGAGTTATGAGCTCGGAAGATGGCTGATTTTTCTTCCTGTTTTCCTCTTCTTTGGTTCATGCCTTCTTCTGCTTTTGTCCAGTTTTGGTCCATTTGCTTTGAATTTGAGAAAACGTTCTTCATAAAAGTTTTAGCTCTATTCCTCATCTTTCCATAGCATCTTTAATCACCTCATTTTGACATTCTCATCAAACGTTATGAACTCCGAAGATAACTGGTTTTTAACCCTTTTTCCTACAAAACCAATAAAAGATGAGAATCACAAATATAATGTGATTTCTCTAATAAACATGGCATATCTCAATAAAATCTATGTAAAAGCGTGAAAAACACATATCTAAGTTTATGAATATTTGATTCTCATCGAGATTAAACCCCAACATGAAAGAAGTGGTGAGAGCAGAGGTATTAATACTTTTGGATGCAAGGATTATTTATCCTATTTCAGATAGTGCATGGGTTAGTCCTGTTCAAGTAGTACCTAAGAAATGAGGGATTAGTGTAGTTGAAAATGAAAACAATAAATTGATCCCTACTAGAACTGTCACTGGGTGGAGAGTATGCATTGATTATAGGAAATTGAATGCAGCCACTAGGAAAGACCACTTTCCTTTGCCTTTTATTGATCAAAAGCTTGATAGATTAGCTGGTCACTCCTATTATTGTTTCTTAGATGGTTATTCAGGGTATAACCAAATATCTATAGCCCAGAAGATCAGGAAAAGACCACCTTTACATGCCTCTATGGTACATTTGCTTATAGGAGAATGCCATTTGGTTTGTGTAATGCACCTGCTACTTTTCAAAGATGCATGATGGCAATTTCTCTGACATGGTGGAACGTTTCATTGAAATATTTATGGATGATTTTTCTGTGTTTGGCTCTTCCTTTGATACATGCTTATCTAACCTTAAACTTGTGCTTAAACGATGTGAAGACACTAATCTAGTCTTGAATTGGGAAAAATGACATTTTATGGTTCAAGAAGGAATAGTGTTGGGTCATAAAGTGTCTGGAAAAGGGATTGAGGTTGTGAGCTAAAATAAAAACAATTGAAAAATTACCACCACCTACTACTGTTAAAGGGGTAAGAAGCTTTCTTGGACATGCAAGATTCTATAGGAGGTTCATAAAAGATTTTTCAAAAATTACCAAACCTTTGTGTAATCTTCTTGAAAATGATGTGCCTTTTAATTTTAATAATGATTGTCTAAGAGCTTTTAACTTATTGAAAATTGCATTAGTATCTGCCCCCCATTATTGTTGCTCCATCTTGGCATTTACCTTTTGAGTTGATGTGTGATGCGAGTGATTATGTAGTTGGTGCAGTTTTGGGTCAGCGAAATGGTAAGATCTTTCATGCTATATACTATGCTAGTAAAACTCTTAATGAAGCACAATTAAATTATGCTACCACTGAAAAAGAGTTATTAGCAGTAGTATTTGCTTTTAATAAATTTATATCATACTTAATTGGTTCCAAAGTTATTGTTTATACTGATCATTCTGCCATTAAGTATTTAATAGCAAAGAAGGATGCTAAGCGTAGGTTGATTAGATGGATCTTATTGTTACAAGAATTTGATCTGGAAATCCGAGACAAGAAGGGGAGTGAAAATGTAGTTGCTGATCACCTATCTTGTTTAGAACCTCAAGCCAAGAATGAGAAACTCCAACTGGTGATAAATGAGACTTTCCCCGATGAGTAATTGTTCAATATTGTTACAAGGAAGTTTCCTTAGTTTGTAGATTTTGCAAATTATTTGGCCACTAATGTGCTCCCCCTAGATTTATCTAGCCAACAGAGAAAAAAATTCTCGTCTGATGTGAAGCATTGTTATTGGGATGAGCCTTTCTTGTACAAAGTATGTTCTGATCAAATAATTTGGAGATGTATTTCGGAAGAGGAAATACAAAACATTTTGCAGCATTGTCACTCTTCTGAATATGGTGGCCATTTTGGAGGCAATAGAACCGCAGCTAAAATTCTTCAATGTGGCTTTTATTGGCCAACAATATTCAAGGATGCAGAATCTTATGTAACTGCATGTGATCGATGCGAGAACAGGAATAATTCAAGAAGACATGAGAAGCCTCTCACTAACATTCTGGAAGTTGAGTTATTTGATGTGTGGGGTATTGACTTCATGGGACCATTTCCACCTTCTTACAATAATCTCTATGTTCTAGTGGCTGTGGATTATGTATCAAAAAGGGTTGAAGCAACTGCCTTACCTACCAATGATTCGAGAGGGGTAGTAAATTTCTTGAGGAAAAATATTTTCACTTGTTTTGGGGCTCCTAGAGCAATCGTTAATGATGAAAGGACTCATTTTTGCAATAAATTGTTAGCTGCTCTTTTGGCTAAGTATGGAGTGAAACATAAAATTGCCACTGCTTATCATCCTCAAACTAGTGGCCAAGTGGAAATATCCAATAGGGAGTTGAAGTGGATTTTGAAAAGACAGTGAGTTCTAACAGAAAAGATTGGTCTCGAAAGCTTGATGATGCTTTGTGGGCCTATAAAACAGCTTTTAAAACACCTATGGGTATGTCTCCATATTGATTGGTGTATGGTAAAGCATGTCACTTACCTATGGAGTTGGAACACCGTGCTTATTGGGCCATTAAGCATCTTAACTTTGACTTGAAAGCCTCAGGTGAGAAAAAACTACTTCAATTGAATGAGATAGATGAATTCCGTCAAGGGGCATATGAGAATGCTAAGATTTATAAGGAGAAAACAAAGGCTTAGAATGACAAGCACATTTTGCATCGAGAATTTTATCCAGGCCAGAAGGTACTCCTATAAAACTCAAGGTTGGAATTATTCCTGGAAACTTCGATCTAGGTGGTCTGGACCCTTTACGGTGGTGCAAGTGTTCCCATATGGCGCTGTTGAAATTCAAAGCAAAGATAGAAGGTTCAAAGTAAATGGTCAGAGACTCAAGGCTTATATTGAATGTGGAGTGGACTTTCAAAAGTGCACTATCACCCTGGTGGATGCAAATTGAATTGAATAGAGCTAGTCCAGCTGAAGACTATAAAGCAAGCGCTAATTGAGAGGCAACCCAAGTTCTTTTACCTTATTATTTTTATTTTGTGTGTTTGTTTTATTAATTTTCAAAAAAAAAAAGAAAAAAGAAGGAAAAAATAGAAAAAATATAAAAAAATAGAAAGAAAGAAAGAAGAAAAGAAAAAAAAAAGAAGAAGAGAGAAAGATGCTGATCTAATGCAAGCTTGAGGACAAGCTTTGATCTAAGTGTGGGGGAATTTGATAGGATATAAAATTACATATTTATTAGGTCAATTCTGTTGTGTTTAAGTGATTAAAATGCTTATTTATATCAATTCTAGGTGTGCCAAAGATAAAGAACAACTATAATCCAACAACATGGATGTTAGAAGTAACTTTATCTAAAGCTAAGCTTGGTGTAGACTTTGCTGAGATTTACAAGACTTCTACTTCGTATCAAAACAGCATAGAACTTGTGAAGAGAATGATCATTCCCACTCCTGATTCAAAAGTCTTTAGTGTCCCCACTCATTATCCACTGAATGGATGGGGACAGTTCAAAGCTTGTCTCTGGAAACAATTTTTGTCATCTTGGAGAAGTCCATCCTACAACTTAGTGCGTCTATTCTTCATTGTGATTTCATCACTTTGTTTTGGTGCTCTGCTCTGGGAAAAAAGGAAGAAACTAGCGAAAGCCAAAATTGCTACAAAGTGATGAAAGGATTGTGGCAACAACCAAAGGACAGCTGCAATTTGAAGCTTCCATCAGCCGCATTCTTTGAATCTCCTAAAGATAGAAACGAACGAAGGAAAAAGACAAGGAATTAGCAAGTTTGAAAATAGTTCAAGCGCATCTGTTTGATGTTGAAATGAGGGGTGTTCCAGGCTTCCAGCACTTAAATTTATAAGGGATATGGTTTGGCAGTGAAGCTACATGAAGAAGTAGCTGAGAAAGAAAAAAGATGGAAAGATCCCGCACAACAAACAAACAAGAACCGACAGCTGAGCAAAAAGAAAAGTCAGCAGCATGGAGACAAATGACTTCTTCAACCACAACAAAACAAAAAGAAAGAATTCTGTAGCCTCAAGAAAACAATACAGCAGCCAAGAAAAGCAGAAAAAACAAAGTTCCTTGAATTTTGAAGGCTGACTTCAGCCAAGGAAGAACCAAGTTCAATCAATTGATTCAGCCAAGCATAAAAAACAAAGTCAACACACAAGCAAACAAGGAAGCAAGAAAGGACAAAACAAGTGCTGTACTGTAATCAAGATATAAGAAGTCGGATGGGATTTGGAAACAAGGCAGAATACGACTGCAATTTGGACACAAGAAGGAAAGAAACGGCCAAAAAGGATAAAAGAAAGATAAAAAGAAGGAAATAGAGACCGACTACAAGTTGGAAGGAAAAAACGATTCAGGAAAGAGGAGAAAGAATAAACCAAGATTAACAAGAAGACAAAGATGGTTGAAACAAAGAAGTAGAACACATTTGGGATTGGAACAAGAAGACGATCAAATTGGAAGACAAGAAAGGAGCTATTGTGCTTGAAAAAACTATAAAAACCCGAGAGAAGAAGACAAAAGTGTGTGCAAAATTCGGGAGAAAAAAAAAAAAGAGAGCAGCCATCTTCTTTTTCAACCCACATCCTTTGCTTGGTTTCTTTTTGTTTTTTTCTTTTCCAGTCTTTTAGTTAGTATTAGTATAGAAAAAAAAAAGAAGAAGAAAAGAGGGTAGAGAGCAAAACAAAAGGAGAGCAACCGTGGAGAACAAAGAAAAACTGGGAACAAGACAAAAGAGCAGTTTCTCAACTTTTCCATTTATTTTTTTATTTTATTTTTATTTCTTTTCAACAATGTTTAAAATTTTTGTGATGTCTTTTATATAAGTATGAACTACTATATTTTTCTAGGGCTACGATGTAGCCTAACTATGACGTCTTTAATATTTTTTTATTAATATATTTTATTTTAATTTTCTATAGTTGAGTACTTATCTCCTTTCGTAATGCTTCTAATTACTTGATCACTAAGTAGATGATTTGTTAATCATAACGAACTAGAAGGGGAGTTATGTGTCAAGTGCATTGAGATAAATGCCATAAATTGCATGTAGGATAGGATTATACCTACATGGTTTGTGTAGTAGCTACATGAGAATCCATAGGAATTAATGACTCATAATTGTTGTAATTCACATAGGAATATAGTGAATTAACAATTAGGGAGATTTTTATTAGATCTCGAGAGAGACTAGTAAATAAATTTGGGAATCTCAACTATCAATCAGGAAAATAAATTAGACTATAAAGATAGATTAATATTAAGATGGATTAGCTATGGAAAAATCGAAAACCCTAGAGCTTAGTCATCTGATATAAAATTTGTTCAACGATTTGTTTTAGCTTAGTTTAAGATTTGGTTTTAACTTAGTTCATTTAGAAAGTTTTTTTTACAATTGTTTGAATAAAGTTGGAATTATTCTAATTTCGGTGTTTAATAAATCATTAGTCTTTGGGGGAACGATAATTTTTATTCACTCTGTATTACTTGTTAACGATCACGCACTTGCGTGTGCAAAATCTGCGACAGAGCCCAAACTATAAGCTCTCGCAGCCAATAAGAGAACTATAAGGTTAACCTAAGGGTACCGGCATCTTCTCCAAGTGCCTCCTTGGTTCTTCTTGTATGGTCATCAACTCTTTGGTTCCTTGATTTCTAGTCTAGTCCTATCTTTAATCTAACTATTACATCTTTAGAGAAACCTCAAGTTACATTCAAGGGGAACAATCAAAAAATAGAGCAAGGCATGGCACGTAGGCCATATTTAAAAACCAATACAATTTTATCCAATCCTATTAGGCTTAGGGCTATAACTATGCACAATGCTCAATTATCATATAATTTGCATGTCATGTACAATTATCATTCATATCTAACAATTAAATATATTAATCAAATTAATTTATGACTATTAACATTGAATCAAATATTAGGGTTTTGAATAATACAATATGCATGGAATGTTCGGGTTTCAAGTGCAAATTTTGGCTATTCAACTCATTAGAAATTTATGAAAAACATATATCATATATTTCTAGCCTTAACATGATACATATATCAAATTTCAGTCATAAAAAAAAATTCCAAAACTAACTTCAATTCGGCCAAGGATGAAACACATCATATGTATTCCTTTTCCAGCTAAACATGGTCCTTGAAAAATTTGTGAACAATATATCAAATATTTTAGACCTGAACGTAATATATCACATATATTAGATTTTAGAGAGACAAACTAATTCAAATAATATGAACTCAGCCAAAAGGAATTCAGAAAATTGAACCATTCAAAATTTAGAAATCCAAGCCTTTCAAAGTTTTCAGAACTCCTAAATTGGAACTATTATATATCACATCCATAATTTGCCCTTAATAGTGTGTGTGTATATATATATATATATCTCACATATATATAGTTACATATTAATTTGAGCCCCAAAATAAAATTTGAAACTGAATTGGCCTCCCAAAATTGCAACAACCCGAAGCTAGAGTTTTTGAAATCAAATTAGCAAAATCACAAAACCGAAGGTGATTAAAATTTCTTGGAAAAATATGAAGCCAATCCTATACATCATATGCATATTTGGCCTCAATATGATTTAACACAAATTATTTTCAGTTTTAATAAAATTTATCAAAACCAAAACACAAGAAAATTTCACAAGGCCGAAGCCAAGCCAGAAAAACTTAGAAAAGCTAAACTTTGGTTCTTCCATGCATATTCATATATATATATATATATCTTATATTATTCAAATACAGCAATAACACATTAAATCATACCCTAAATTTATTTAATAAATGCAAACATATCGTATATGTTTAGTGAACAACTTCACAAATTCAGTTTTAATCAACAACTTCACATAATCCAAATTTTTATCATGCTTATTCATAAACAATTTAAGAAAATAAAAATGTTTTCACATAAAACTAATTTCAGCCTTCATAAGTGACTGATACCAATCAGTAGGAAACCAAATACAGCACATAGTGGAATTTTAAAATTTTTTATTTCCTCCAAGGATTCTTACAAAGTGATTTCAAGCCGGTCATAAAGAGTTTTACCTTTTACCGGTAGTGGATGATCTTTCTTGTGTGGAGTTGTTTTGGTGAAAATATGAGAACCAAGGTTGAGACAAACAACCATCTAGCCGAGACAACTCAACCAAATTCAAGATAGACAAATCTAAAAGCACAAGTTGGATGTTTAGTTGAGAATTCGCCTACAAAGAGACGTCCAAACCTTGATCCATTACAAGGTATTAGAAGGCCTATAATTAGGTCACAAAAAAAGAGAATAAAAGCTCCCTTAGCATCTCTTATAATTGAATTAAGTGAAGCTCAAGAAGCTAAGGCAGCAATGAAAGCAAAGAAGAATTTCGGTCTTAGTTCATCATTTGTCATTTTAGTCATCAATGAAGACTCGAGAAAGAAGGATCGAGTGTGGCTAATTGTCACATGTGTAATCAAGATCCTTAAGCTACTTCTCATCACAATCCTAGTTCGAATTTCGAAGGTTCTACTTTGGAAGTTTGCAACTCAATTCGGCCTTGGAAGATTTCAGCATTTGGCTTGGAAGGTTCCAACATTAAGCCAATTTTAGAAAGCTCAATTTAAACCTTTGGCAGCCTAATTCCAGCTTTATTCAGCTCCATTCCATTAACACTTGGAATTATGGTTTAGGCAATTCCATTCAGCACTTGGATGTTGATTTAGGAAGCTCAAGTTCAGCTCAAGTTCCAGTCCAAAATTGGATTTCAATTCCGGAAATTCTAGCCACACTTGGATTTTAGTTTTGGCAATCTATCAAGTATTTCCATTACTTGATCATGAACGACATTAGAAGCTTCTAAAGTCAGAGTCATGATATTTAAAGAAGCTTCCAAATCCAATACAAGTCTGGACGAAATTAAGGCCATATACAACACAAGTGCAGTCAGCACACAAATCCAAATCAGCTTTGGATTAGTTTTAGTTTTAGGCAACTATTTTATTCTATTTCCTTTTCTTAGATTAGGATACTTTTAGTAAGTATTTCTTTTAGTAAATATTTCTTTAGTTAGTTTCCTAAAAGCTAATCCAACTAGGGAATGGCTTTATTAATTCTTGCACATTGTAAACTATAAATAGAGGCCATTCAGCCCCAAGAAAATATAGAATTTTGACAATACAAACTTGAGAGCTTCTAGCTTTTCTTTGAGTTCTAGTTTAGAACTTGCTTTGAGTCTTTGAGGATAGCCTCTTAGGTTCATGTTTAAGCTATCTTGTTGAGTTTCTTTCCCTCAACAATTTGAGCGTGCTTCTTGGTTCCAAGGATAGTTCAATTCTCAACTTTGAATTTGGATAATTCCTCAAGTGGACAAAAGCAAAGTCCTTCTTCAATCTTGGAGTTGGTGTCTTGCTAAAGGAAGACTTAGTTCAACCTAGAGGACGATACTAGGACCAACACTGATATAGGTTCGGATTTTATTCTCTTAGTTTAAGATTCGTATCATGTTTGCTCGTTGAATCACAAAGAACACCCAAAAGAGCCTTGCTAAGCTTTCTTTTAAAGAATAGTAAAAAGGCTTCTTATGTTGTAGCAAATTCAGCTGCAATTCTTCTCAAGAAAAGGTCCGAAAAAGATTTGCTAAAAAACAAGAAGGTAGGTTTGGTTTTTGGTTGGAAAACTTTTTGCTGAATTTTTCTTTTTCAAAGAAAAATTAGCTTCGGTTTTCTTGCAGAAAAATAAATAAATTCTGAATCACACAATGGGTTGGTTACTACAGAAATAATAAGTCTAAATTTATAGAAAATATATTAGGGTAAAACCTCTTCTAAAGAGTTTTACTTGAACTCCAAGTTCTAATATATTTTTCGGACTTTCTAAATTTCAACTTTCCAAATTTCATTAGTTGCCAAAACAAGAATCCCATTCTTATTTAGCTTCTAATTTTAGGCCATTGCATGAATTAATAAATCCAAAACTGTTTCAGATTTATTAACATAAAACAAAACCATTTAGAAACCAAAACCAAATACCAATTTATACTGGAATCCATATAAAGTCCTATTCGTAATAGGATTCTTAAATTAACCAAAATTTATCTCATGAAATTTACACTTCTTTTGAATACGATTTGAGTGTGTGACCCAATAGGTTCTTATAACATTGGTAATGACATAAAATCTATTTTATGCCATAAACATTGAGTGGTGTCTAGCAACACATCAACACTACCCAAGTTATAAGAATATTAGTAATTTGACATTACTTTTCTTGTGATAGATGTTACCATGTAATTCAATCCCTTTGCCCTAGATATCTTGATTGAACACAAGCCATGAAGCGTGTCACGTTTGCATAGTTCCATCTTTGCATTTCTTGATTCCCAGGTAGACACATCTAAGCAAATGAGTTCAATATCACATATTGACTCATTTGAGCATGGCCATGCATTTTATGGTCTCACTTGATCAAAGGGCCCAAAGATATCACTTTCATTACATAGGAGGGACAAATTCTATCTTGATCACTCAAAGATCCCACTACATGATTCATTACATATTCAATTGCCACTTTTATAGTTCACCTTATGAGTAACATTTAGGAGCATCAAAACATGCAACTACTCATGTTGAGATCTCCGTGATCTCAAGTCTAATGATCACTTACACATTCATCACCATGAGAAATGCTTATGACACTACATATGATAACCTATGTAGCATTTCTCACAAATGAGTCGATCCAAAGATACGCTTTCTAACATGTACATACGTGTTGACTTGATATCTCATATCATTACACATTTCATCAATCACTACACATACTAGTCTTAATGTGTTATCATTGTCTCATTTAATGATAATACTCAACTAGGATAATTTAAGAATAATTAAATTCTTGGGACATTATTATATTTATTCATAAAACGCAGATATGGAAATAAACATAATAATCATTATTATTAATTATAAATATTATGATATAGTATATGTCTAAACCATCATCACATGATTGGTCCTTAAGGCATAATCCAACAATTACACCTTCGCTTTGTCTATTCTCCCTAAGGTGTCACCTTGAGGTCAAATTGTAACAATTTCGAGTTTGATGGCATGTGCACCTTTCATCAAAGTATTTTTACCTTTGACGAGGATACACATGTATTCCCTTGCCGATATTGATCTTCTCAAACCGATGCCACTGCGGCTCTATAGGGAATTTCATGACCAAATGGTAAGGTGACCAAATGGCCTTGGCTTTGTTCATCCATGATCTACCAATGATTGCATTGAAAGGAGATAGGGCATCCACAGCCTAAAAATCATTACTACGATTTTGTTTCAAGGGTAACCCCATCAGAATTGCAAGAATAATTATGCCCACCTTATATTGGTTTCAGGTGTGACCTCAAAATTTTTGGCATCTCGGGGTTCCAAAGTGTGACCTCGTAATTTTCAAGCGCTTTCCCAATGTGTAACCTCGGGATTTTCATATGCTTCTAGTCACCGCTACACATGAAGTTGTTCATCCGTTAGGCACACAAGATGGTTTCAAGGCATCAAGTCGATTCCTAGCTTGCAAAAATATATAAGACATCAATCGCACTCGCCCACCTTATTCTTCACCTTGTCCCCTAGTATGGTAGCTACTTGCCCAATTTTCATACCTAGGTTGGGCTCCATCAAGACAAGGGTGCCACCTTTGGACATACTGAACAAGCATCTCATTATGAATGCAATCTTTTATCTCTTTCTTAAGGTCTTGTCAGCCTTCCGTCTCATGTCCATAGTCATTATGGAAAGCGCACCATAGATGTCGTGGTTTTTTGTGAGATGCTACGCTTAAGGGACCTTGATCTGAGATCCAAACCCTTGGTCTGAGATTTGGACCTTTGGTTTATCAAGATCAAAATCTAGTGTGAAGTTCTATAGGTCAACCAGTTGAAGGTAATCTTATTAGGGTTCTTCCATTCGACATCTTCTTGATACTTTTTCTCATGTTTCTCATTTTCTCTCTTCTTTCTATTGGTTTCTTCTCCTTTTATGTAACTTTACACCATTTGCCACAACGTTTGAGTATCGCCATGTGTCCTCGCCAACTTCATATAGAATGGTCCAGATTCCAACCATTCATGAAAGTCGAGATTACCAACCGATCTATCCGATCACCACTTGCGTGCTCGTCATTGAATCTTTCCATGTACAAATTGAGGGATTCATCTTTCCCTTGTTTGAGAATCATCAAATCTACAATCATTTTGTGGAACTTCTTCCTCTGAAAGAAGCGAGTATGGAAAAGTTACGCCAATCATTTGAACGACAAGACGCTATGGCGTGGTAGGCCATCAATCGACACTCATGCATTTCCACTCAGATAAATGGAGAACACTTTACACATCACCTTCATCAGAGCATTTTTTAAGTCATCGCGTATTTAAACTGTGATAAAAAGTCTAGGGGGTCGAAGTCTCCTCATAGAATGGAATTCTGTTAGGCAGTTTAAATCCTGCCAGTGTTGGGTACTGCATGATATTAGGAGTGAAAAGGTGATGTGGGCATCCCCTTTGTCGTCAGAACCCAACAGACCGTGAATATTGTCAACCACCCTCTTGCTGATCGAATGGAGATTATTATGTTGGGGATGTTTCAAGCAATGCTTCGACCTAACCCTAGAACGGTCGTTCACAAAATTATTATAAGCTTGGGAGGCTGAAACTTCATTTCTACCATTATCCCTTCTCCATCGGCCATGCTCCTGGTCGTTATGTCTTGGTTCAATCTCGGATGGATGTGGATTATTCCTGGTTCTACAGAATTTCTCAAATTACACACGATGCAACTCTATAAAAGATCTTTCATCCGCTTCACACTATTTTCGTGTTTGAATCATCTAGATTTATTCCGCCAAAAGGCTACAGCATTTACACAAAATTATTGTTCCTACGGGTGATTAAAGGTGCGAGTTTATTACATTTTTTACTGCTCATGAACAATAATTTTACTATTCATGAACCGTAAAAATTTTAAATTTATATCAGATATTAACATTCATGAACAGAGTACTGTTCATGAACTTTTTTTTTTTTTTTTAGTGGCCGACGATAGCCGGATTTTGCGCCCCTAGTAGGGCTAGCGGGTAATTGCTCGTTAGATCTCTACCGAGGTTTGGAGTCCCTAGTATGGAAGGTTTCCTCGTAGGGATTTGAAGTCATAGTTGGGTGAAGGGTCAAGCACGATGATCCACAGGCATTTACAAATGCAAGGATAGGATCGCATTTTGTTCCTTCTATTCAAGGAAGTAAGGATAGGGATCGGCGCTCATCGAGACGCCGTGTCAAGAGAGGCCAACAAGTTAGGAATTTTGGTGCTCGTAGCTAGGTTAGCTAGGCATACCGTCCCACTATGTTTGGGGTTTGCCGTCCCGATTTAATGATTTTGACCTTAACCAATCCTTCCGGGTTAGGTTCTTTTTGTTAGGGCATGTCCATTTAAGGCTAGTCCTTTATGGCCTCTCCATGTACCGTGTTAATTGGGATTCCTACATTAATACAATCATGGATAAAAAAAGAATAATCTCGATTTGGAGCCATGTCGTGAATGTTCACTTTCATGAACTAAAGATGTTTCGATCGCTCACAAATTCCACCCAAATGCAAAGGATCATTTTCTACAGGCCCTAAACAACTATGTCATGCTCTTCATCCTAGCTAGTCTTTTCGCTTCTCCGCTCTCCCTCTAGATCTAGTGACATCTTCATATTCTAGTTGGAATCAAAAGGAAATTGCAAATATTCCTTCGTAAATCAAGAAAATTTTTTCGCTTTCTACAAACAACGCCACTTGATGAAGGAAAAATCATAACCCGATTAGAATCTAACAAGATGGTGTGGATTTGAAATTCTTCAGATTGGATTGGTGATTATTCTTGTAAAACATATCCCAAAGTGGTTCTTCTAAGATAAATTCTCCGATGCCTAAGTTAAAACCTTAGTCGGAGTATAATATTTTCTGAGTTTTCGAGAATGTCCCCATACCTGATTATCTTCTAGGTTTATATATACCTTATCCCCTCATGATTGTAGCACGTTTGTTACGCGCTTGAGAATAAGTACGAATTTGTTGAGTTCTCACTTCGTGGCCTAACGCTCCAAGGTCCCACACACTTAGGTAGTGTTTGATTTATAGGTTTGGAATGGATTAAAAGTAGTATGTGTGGGTTTTGTTCAAACCCATAGGGGGATGAGTTTAGGTGGGAATGGATTGGAATGGATTAATGAGTTCCACATTTTTTTTCCAGCTCTCATTAACTTATTATTATTAATAATTAATTAAGATTAATTTAATTAATCATTCATTTACTTAATATTGCAATTTAATATTATAATTAATAATTAATTAATCTCATTCATTAATATTAATTATTATAATTAATATTAATTAATATTAATTACTTTATAAATAATTAATTGATAATATTAATTAATTACTTAAAATTAATTTATTCAATAATATTTTTATTAATAATTAAGATTTTTTAACTACAGAAGAACAAAGACACAAGTGTAAACATATTTGTAATACTTAATCATTAATCCACTTGCACTCGAATCATGTGGATCACAATGGCCTATTAATCTATTTCACCACACTTAGCTATTAATTAACCACATTACAGCAACCAAGCAGGTGTATTTCTTATAAGGAAAAATGTATGAAGGCAAGAGGGAGTAAAGAAAGCCAAATCAGAAAAGTAAGCAAATGGCGAACCAAAGTGCATTTTTTCACATACAAAGACATATCAAAAGGCGATAATTTACAAAATGCAGTAGGAAGACATTTTATATCTAAAACCTTTTAGACACACATGAAACCAAATGCAATGAACCATTTAATCATGAAGTATGATCACATAGAATAGTAAAAACTACTAAGCATAAAACCCCGAAAAATTACAGTGAGCAAAAGTGTTGTTTACAGATACACATGGTTAACAAAAAAAACCAAAAAAAGATAAAGAAAGTATCTAGCTCCCTTCTCTTTAATGAAACAAATATAACCAAGAATAAAATAACCTCAGTTAAAAGTTATGCGACAAAAATTTAATCAGAAGCAATTTAAAAGATCCCAATACTTAATTGGAAAATGGTAACAGTTATGTATATATCTAGGTATTTTACTTGTCATTTTCATTTCTATTTTCATCACACACATCTATCAATGCGAAAACATTATATGTATAAAAATTTCTTTTTCTTTGTACAAATAGATTAATTTAATTAATCATTCATTTAATTAATATTGTAATTTAATATTATTATTAATTAATTAATCTCGTTCTTTAATATTAATTATTATAATTAATTTATAATTGATTAATTACTTATAATTAATTTAATCAATAATTTTTTATTAATAATTAATTAATTAATTAAGATTAATTTAATTAATCTTTCATTTACTTAATATTGTAATTAATAATTACTTAATCTCATTCATTAATATTAATTATTATAATTAATATTAATTAATTAATATTAATTAATTTATAAATAATTAATTAGTTAAAATTAATTTAATCAATAATATTTTTATTAATAATAAATTAATTTAATATTATCATGAATAATTAACTAATAATAACTAAACAATTTTTTTCAAGTTTATTCCATTATCAGAAATAATACCAAACAGCATAATTACTATCATTCCATTCCATTCTAAACATTTTCTTCTATCAAATTCATTTCATTCCTAAACCCACAGATTATACCAAACGCCTCATACCTGCTTTGGTTGGAAGGAATACAATTCATTACACTTATTCGTAAGATGCCCTAACTCCTTTGTTTGGTTCAAAGGAATTAAAACTCATAGGAATTCCAATTACGCCCAAGGCCCGAATTAAAATGCGCCCATTAGTTCCGAATTGGAATTCAGCGCACTGTAATTGCCAAGTCTTTTTCCTCCCAATTTTATCCTTTAGCTCCATCGTCTCCATTAGCATCTCCCAAATTCTCCCCATCGTCTCCTTCAAATCAGAGCCATAACCCGTCGCCACCCTAAAAACTCCTCTACCATCCCCGATCGATCAAATTTCCATCATTCCCAAGCATCTTCTTCTTTTATATTTTATACTACTTCTCAATGAGTCAGATCTTGCTTTCGCTCTTCCTCGTCCCCGCTTGAGACTTCGTGAGCACCGCCATCCCTTCTTCAGATTATGGAATAGGATCTGTGGAGAAATTTTTCTCGATTGGTTGCGGTACGCTCCTACTTCACTTGATTTGCTTATGCATTGTGAACTCTGTTCTTACTTTACTTTTTTTTTTTGCTGGAAAACAAATTCTAAATGAGACTTGAACGGCCCCAAACCCAAGTCGCTTCTCTGACACATACACATACACACAGATCACACATAGATTCCGGAAAGGTCGATCTTTCTTTCTTTCTCTCGTGAGTGAGGGTTCTGTTGTTGATTACAAAAGTCGCAAAAAGAAAGGGCTTCTCTTCTCTTGTGTACTTTACCTTTCTTCTACTCTGTAAATTGCCACCTTTACTATTAAATTCGGTAAGGTAGTTATTTTTGAATTTTCATTATATTATATCTTTTTTTCCTTTGTGTGGGTGTCTTCACTTTCTTATTTTCTTCCTGTTTTGGGTTGGTTTTTGAATTTGTTTTGATGATCTTTCGGTGGATTTTTCTGGGTTTGATGAGTTAGATTTCTCATTGAATTTTGCTGCTTGAGTTGAATATCTTTCACCTTTACATCAAGGTATATGACTATCATTTATTATTTTATGGATTGATCCGACAACTCGATTGTGTTTTGCCTTTTAGCAAGCAATTTATCCATGAATTCAGTTTCGGTTTTGTGTTGTGATGTAGTATTTTTATAGCTTCTTAAAATTTATGCATTTCATTTCTTGGCATGCTAGTTACATAAGTTGCTTCCCTGTCCGTATTTTTTTTTCTTTTTTTGTTTGCACTTAGAAATTCCATTTCCACAACAGAGATTCACATGTGCAGTTCTTTCCATATGCTACTGAGTACCGAAAACATTTTATGAGTGGATGAAACGCGTTATGGCGTCCCATGTTGGGAAATTAGAAATGCGGTTCTCTTTTTTCTTTTAGGCTTGATAAGACTTTCCTGTTGATGTCGGTGTATCTTAATTTATTGCTTGCTCCGTGTTAAATTCTGAATTTGAAACTTACGTTTGATGTGGGTATACGCCATAGGTATTCTTGTTGGATGCCCCATATATTGATTTTATTATGGCTAGATCATTGCATTTGAGCGCCCGCAACTTTCCCACTTTGATCCTCTATGGTTTTTGGATTCTCTAAATCAGATTGATCAGACATTGACTATTGAATCAATATGACCATAAAAGGAACCTCATACAAATTGGCTTTCCTTTGAATATCTGCATGATATTTATTTGAGTTACATTTTCCTTTGCAATTATCTAAACCTAAACGAAAATATGTTTTTTAATACAAAGCGATGACGAGATATGATCCATATAGCCGATCCTACATAGTGGGATAAAGGCTTAGTTGTTGTTATTGTTGTTTTCGTGCAACCAATTCTGTACATAAAAAGGAATGGGGAGGCTTTTGATTTGTATCCACAATGGGGATTTCTTGAAGTTAGCATCTTCTTTTGTTAGGTTCTACTTTCATTATGCTAGTTCTACACATTTTTTCTTCTTCTTCTTTGATAGCATGAAGTTTTGGAGATGATGATTGCAAACAAAATGTTCATCTTAGTATTATGGGATGTCTTTCTTTTCTACCTTGTTGGTTCCTTGCCATTATATTGTATGAACTGTTGTGTATGTCTATTAGCTATTTGTTTTTACTACTTTAGGTTTGTTTTTACTTTCTATAAATTTTTTTGTGTTTTTTGGTGCACATTCTTTATATTGGCTTGATTTGGGAAAAGAAAATTCTTAAAAGGGCTAGCATTTTCAAAGTGATTTCAATTGTTCAACGGATATGTTAAGGCTTCATTTGGATTAGTTTTTAAAAATATTTCTTGTTGTATATAAGTCAAAGAACGATTCTTTCTTGTTGGTGGAGCTTTTCTTGCTCTATGTTGAATATTTTGTAGCATTTATTGAATGACTTCAGAATTATGTAATGTTGTGCTTTCAGTAGCCCTAGTGATTTTTAAGTTTGAAGTTCTCTTCTGATCATAAGTCTATAACAATCTTCTTACTTTGTCACTTGCATACAACGCTGTACCAAATTGACCTTGTATTTATTCTCATATTTTTAAATTTCTGAAATGCTTTCCTTCTGTGTAATTATTCATGCAGTAGCTATGAATAATGAAGACGTGGATGATGCAGGTGCTGCAATAAGAATGATCCTTGCTGGTAGTCCTCTTAATGAGCCTTTTCTTCAAAAGCGTCTATCTGAGATGGCAAAGTCTCAAAGGAACCTACTTAAAGACGGAAAACTCCCAATTAAGTAAAGCTTTTACTTGATGGGTACAGCTGATCCAACGGGCTTGTTGAATACCAATGAAGTTTGTGTGATCTTGTATGTGGACTTGAAATATGTCTCATTCACTCTAGCATTCTATTGATTTGTGTTTTCCTTTCAATCTAGGATCTTCATTAACCATACTCATTTAAGAGTCTAGTGCTACTCTACAGGAAATATCATGAAAAACCAACAATCACAAGCTCGATATGCACTCATAGTCCTTATAGTCAGATATCATCTCTTAATGGTTTTTGGTAATTTGATAAGTTTATTCTAGTCAAGACTCTCAAATGGGACATTGTTAGATTCTATCACCCATGAGGCAAATGTGATCATTAAATGTCCTCATTGGGAGTCTAAAGCTTTCCAAGAATATAAGATTTCATCTATGAACGATCCTCTAAAGTTTAATGATTTTTTTTGTTCTTCCTACTCATGGTTTCTTTTTTCTATTGTTCCTCCGTGAACTTGTTCTATAGGGATAATGGTCAAATATCCGGGAAAGTTTTAGTTTATAGAAATCCTGGTTTGCATTTTGGGAATTTTTTTGGTCGCTTTTGTGTTGCAAAGATTTGTTACGCTTTTTTTCGCTTTTTCTCATGCATAATGTTCATTTTTTGACTGCTTTTGGTAATTTTTGGCCGCTTTTGTGTTGCAAAGAATTGTTGGCTTCTATTTTTTCGCTTTTTTCGCATGCGTATAATGTCCATTTTTTTGACTGCTTTTGGGAATGTTTTGGTCGCTTTTGTCCGCAGGAGTTGTTGGTCGCTTTTTTCGCTTTTTGGCATGCAGAGTAATGTTCAATTTTTGGCTATTTTTGGGAATTTTTTGGTCGCTTTGTGTTGGCAGATTTGTTGGCGCTTTTTTCGCTTTTTCTCATGCAGAAGTAATGTTCATTTTTTTGACTGTTTTTAGGAATTTTTTGGCTGCTTTTGTACTGCTGCAGTTGGTGGCTGTTTTGTTTTTCAGTTTTTTGCCATGTAGTTGTAATGTAATGTTTTTTTTGGCTCTCTTTTGTGCTGCAGCAGTTTTGGCCAGATTTTGGCTGTTTTTGTCTTTACAACTTTCCAATTTTTGCCATAACCACACACAAATTGCATAGCAGTAAAAGTTCTACTATGACTTTTAGCCAATAGGCTGGCTTGATTTCATGTTTGATCATACTTAAGAAAAGATGCATTATTGGAAGGTGCACTTAAGTTCTTCAATAAGTCAAAAATTTGACATGGACTTGTTGATAAGGTTGACAAAATGCAATTTAGAATGGCATCCCAGGCAAACCATTAGGGTGGATGTATTCTCAAGATTCATATAACAAGTATCTGCATAGTACACAGGCATAAACGCGTCCTCCAACCTTCCAGGCAACAAAGTAATGAGACATGCAAAGGGTGACAAGAAATTATGAGCTTGAAAAGGCACGCAAAGTGCAGGACTAAGCATTTCTTGAAAATAAATAGAAAGGAAAGCAGAGTTGATTTCCTATGTTAATACCAGAAATGCAAAAAGCTATGTTTAACCACATCTGAATGAAAATTTAACTTTCTTTCACAAAAGGGGGGAAAAAAAAGAAGGAAGAGTACACTAAACTTCCTTGGCCAAAAACAGAAAAAAAAAAAAATCAAAATTGCAATATATCATGTACTACAAACTAGTTCATTCTCCTCATGAGTTCATTGATATAATCTTCACGGTTTCCAGCATCTCCACCTTCAACGTAGTGATCCCTCTTCTTCTTCAAACCACCAAGAGGAGCCTTAAGTTTGAATGGCCAGAAAATTGTTAGCCTCCATAAAATGAGGTCCAACTGTCATGATCTCATAAACAAGGTCTTCAATGCAGATAATGCCATGCTTGCCCGAGTCTGCCAGGTTAATGCAAATGGAAGTAAATCCTCCATAAATCAACACATGTGAACAGAAGATCCAGAATTCTTGAAATACAAAGTACCTTTTCAATGATTGAATTATCAGTGAATACTATCCTCTGCTTGTCTACCTTGCCATAACCTCTCTTGTAAATCAATTCCTTAACACTCCTCAAATTGGGGTAGCTACAAACAAGTAAAATGCCTTTATTTTAACCAGTAAAAACAGAGAGATGCGAACCACAAAGCGCTGAAGATTAAACAAAGACAACTAGAAAACACCCTATACAATCCCATCTAGTCTCTCCAACCCTTTATAATGAGGATGCAACTCCCAAGTGTCAATTCTGAGGCAATCACAGATTTCAAAAGACAAACTGTAAGAGAAAAGGGCAATTAATCTCGATCCAAATGTGCCGGAACCATCACAAAATTAACGAACTTGAAGAAACCATCAGAGCAAAACTCAAGATCTAGAAATAAATCTCGTTTCAAGAAAAGAATAATCCTCACAAACACCGAATAGAATCAGATGCAAAGATATGGACTCGGATGTTGAAACAAAGCTAGTCGTCCACCTCAAGCTCTTATATGATCAGAAAATAGTTCACCTAGGAAACCAATAGAACTAAGACGGAGCCGACAGCAAAAACATCCAAAAACCGAATAAAAACAAACAGCGGGTAGGAGAAATGCACATGCTCCACAAGATCTCTCCTCCATCCCAACTCCTACCAGAAAACATTGCGGTTGATTATGAACCAGAAACTAACCATTTTCCAAAGAATAGAGCAAACCAATTAGGCATTAGGTAAGAGAAAACAAACTCCTCAAGATTATCACGGGAAGAAGAGCCCTACTCCACCCTCTAAACACCAATCCAATGATCATAACACAAAGACAACGTAAAGCCATCACAAGAATCAACATCCCAAAAGCGCGGACTAGTAAAAGGAAAAACCCAATAAACTAGGTGAAGAAAAGAACTCCTCCAAATGATGTGTCAGGCCATGGCGATTGATTACACAATCAATAATCCATGTCCAAAATCAAGCAAATTCTATTAAATAGAGGACAAATCCGATGTCAAAAATGCTCAATTTTATGAACCATTAATCAAAAACTAAAGCCCTCGAATTTATCACGCCAAATCTCCACTTTCAAACAAATTAATCCATACGCCACCGACTCCCAAATTTAGACCAATCTACACCAAAAACAAAAGGCAAAAGAACGAGAGAAGGAAAGGGCGAAGAATAAATCAATTATGTATTTTTAGGAAAGGGAACACAAACTCCTCCATTACATCACTACGAGGAAAGCCCTTCTCGACCCTTCCTAAACCAAACCAAGTTCCTAAAACAAAAGGCGTAATTACCATCAACGATCATCATCCCAAAACTGCCAATTTGTTAATGAAAAACAAATAGAACAAGTTGGCCAAAGGGGAATGAACTCCTCCTCAATGCATGATGTTTTGAAGCAATAAGAGTCCCCACGACAAATCCCAAAAGCCCAAGTCGCCTAGAACAAAGCCGCTATTGATTATGTCAAGAATTTCAAGAACGCAATGTAAGGATTAAACAAAGGAAAAGGAACTTAGAAACCAGATTTATCACGTTAAATCTCCATCCTTCCCAAAGGTTCCATACACCGCCTAAGCCCCCAATTATTGGCAATCTACAACAAGAGACAGAGAACCAAATGAGAAAATGGCAAGATCCAACAAAACAAAACCATCACAAAATCTGAAACATATACATAGCTATTAAACCATCACAAAGCCCAAGAACTCAAAGAAAAAAACCGTGACCGTAGCCAAACCTAAAAATCTTTGGAACAATTTTCAGCCATGGATCAAGCAACCAAGAAAAATAATAAGCAATAATCCTCACGACAATCGCAGAAAATAGCAGAGCACACCAAAGCGATAAAGAAAGGAAGAAATTACCAAAGTTTGAGCGTAAGTTTGAGATTACCACGACGGGAATATTGGAGTTAAAATGGAAGCAACGCGTGACGCTCCTCCTTTTTCGTGAGAAGGGCATATTATTCAAATGACAGGAGAAGAGAGGGCATATTAGTCTTTCTAATTTTAAGATGGGGATATTTTAATCATATTAATACAATTCATTATGTCTATTCATCCCAACCAAACACAAGAATAACAATTACATCCTATTAAATTCCTTTGAACCAAACCATTGAAAACCAATTCCAACCTAATTCGCTTCCACCGAATTGAAATTCAATTCCACTTTATTCATTACAAAGAAACCAAACATGCCGTTAGTGTGATTTCGTGATGTCTTCACCAAGGTCTAGCTAGAAAGCATGTTGTCGGGTTCGCACCTTTGACCCTCGTCATTGCAGAGGTTTGACCTTTGCATGTCACCAGATCCGACCTTCACATGTCACCGGTTCGGCCTCTAGCTCCAAGGTCTCGCCTTGGTTTAAGAAATGACTTTGGGAGTTGGATCCCATACCCATCATTCCCATACTTGGTGGTTTTTTCCACTTATCTCTCCTCCCCATGATTTGGGAGAATTGATTATTACAAAAATCTGCTGGTGATTATCCGTTGTTCTATTTCTCAATCATTATCACCCATGATTGCCGCATACTTTATGTAAATTCCATACTCATCATTAAGGGAACAAATCTTAATATGATAAATTGCTAGAGTATCACATAAACAACCTTAATGCACTTAGAAAACTTCTCAAAATTGAATTGTAAATTCTCACAAAAGTAAGAAATTTATTCTCAAAATTGAGTGGTTAATGGGGCCCCTCTCTTGTCCTTTTTATAAGGCAAGAGTTGGTCTAATCCATACGAGAATGGGTTCCTGAATTAGAGCTAAATAAATCCTATAATTGGTTGGATTAGATGTTCAATAAGAATCCAGCCTTTGAACCTAATCCTAAACTAATTCTAAATAGAAAGTTTGGCATCAATCCAACTTGAAATATTCCAAGAAGACTCCTAAAAATTTGACCATACTAGTTGTTTTGGACTAAGAAATGTGATAGCACAAGTGTAGTACTAGCTATGTTGGTACAACTACCATCATCAATAATCATCATGCAAACCTTATTTTGGATATGGTTGCAAGTATGGAAGATGTTGATTCTTCCTTTTCATTATCTTCTTTTTTTTTGCACACTAAATGCTCTAATTGTTACCAATGCTTTGCCTTCAATTGGTAGCTCAACTTTTCCACCACTTTCTCCTTTTAAAGGCGGAATTTCCTCATAGTCAAACTCCTAGTCACTTTTACTTTCATATGTACCATCTTCTCGAGTGTCATTAAACATTTGTTATGACACTGAGAAGCGATATATTCTTTACCCAAGCATTTGAAACAAGTAACCTCATGAGAGGGTTTAGGACTAGCAAGGGACAATTTTGACTTTTGAGCAATGGTACTACCTTTGTCATGCTAAGAGTGTTGGGAGTAGTGGCTTTCTTAGCTTCCATGATACAAACTTAAAGGCAATGAACACCTTTAAACCCACCAAGAGTAATCAGTGTACCCAAAACCTTTCTTTGAACTAGATAAATCCTTACAATTAAACCCCACCTTTTGCCAAAACTTTGAAAAAAATTAGACCAACAAAAATTTTATAATGTAGCCATAACTATTGGATTTACATTTAGTTGATACTGCAAAATAACTCTACAAAGAAAACTATACAAAAGTTTGAACAAGTTCACAAAAGAACTCAAAAGTGAAAGGAAAATCCTCACAATTGTATTGATGAAAAGCTTCATTAAAGTGGTGTCCTCCAACCTCTATTTATAGCTAAAATTCCACCATTATATGGTAACTTTAAAATCAAGAGACTTACTAAAACCTAAAACAAGAGACTTTTATTAGTTAAAGTGCTTGTAGGTAAGTCTTCTAAATCCTTCAACCAACATACCCAAACTAAAATAACACTAAATACAAGACTCAAATTATTAGAAAAATCTCTAGGAATTTTTTCCAGCCCTTAAACTAAACAAGAAACATTACCTAATTTTCCAACATGAAAGAAAATAGGAAACAAAGTTAAAAGGGAAGCCATGTAACTTTGAGCTAAGCTTATTTTGGGCTGAAAATCATAATAAAGTCTTAGCTATTGGGCTCATTAAATAAGACACTTAACACACTAATTAGAATGGGCTTGATCTCTCTAATCTTGGACTCTTCTTGAATATGAATTTCCTTAATAAGTTCATTAAGTGCCTCCTTCATCCTTTAGCTCTAGCCCATATCACAAGCCCATGTATATTTGTAAGTGGACCCAATATTGAGAATTGGGAATCATGCCTTGAGCTCTTTCCTTCTCGTCTCCAAGCTTCAAGTCCATACTTTTCTCCTCTTTGCTTGAATCTTTTAACCTCATGCTATTGAATATCCATTATTCTCAATCTTCTTGAAAGGATTCGCCTTTGAACTAGCAAATTCTGCATCAAATTCAAAGGGAGAAATATCAGTAACGTTAAATGAAGCACTAACTCCATACTCACCATGTAAGTCTAGTTTATAGGCATTGTCATTCAAATGAGCCACCACTTGGAAAGGTCCATCAACTCTATGATGTAACTTGGTCATTTTAGATGGTAGAAATCTCTCCTTGCGCATATAAACCCAAACCCAATCTCTAGGTTCGAAGATCATTTTCTTGCGCCTTTTTTTTCGCACTTCTTGCATACTGTTTGGTGTTTTTCTCTATGTGTATCTGAACCTTCTCATGAAGCTTTTCTGCCAATTTAGCTTTCTTGGCCCCATCTAAATTAATGTGGTTAGATCTAATGGTGCCAAAGGATTAAAATTGAAATAGTTTCAAAAGGTGAGAAACTAGGAAGAATGTACCATTCTATTATAGGCAAACTCAGCTATTGAAAGACATTCTTCCCAACCCTTAATTAAGTTATTTAATAAATGGACCAAGTAAGCCTTATAGTCACTAATTTTGGATCCTTCTTTTACTTAAATTTCTTTAATGAACCCATTGAGAAATGCTTTGATCTTTGAACACTTTTTAAGCTTAAATCCAAACTCATCACTCTGGCTCTTTGTAGTTTGATCATCCCTTGTTCAATCACAAAAATAATGAACTAAAAATGATGACCGCCACAGACTAGGGTTTGCATCACCAATAGGGTAGAAAAATAAAGGAATTTGGGGCAAAAAATAAAGTATTTAGGGTGTCCAAACTGTATCAAAAGGAAGCAATAATAATGGGAAAAGAGTAAGAAACAATGCCAATTACAATTGTAATTCAAGTTTCCAATTCCTATTCCAATTTGGAATTATGCACAAGTCAAATTCAATGTAGAAAAATGTATGTAGTTGTGCAAATTTAGCAATCCAAATATACTATAAATTAAACCACACAAGGATTGGAAACTAATTAAATTTAGCAATCCAAATAGCTAGAATTTAAGAAATAATGCAAGAAAATTTTTGCTTTTGAAGCCACAAACAAAACAAGGAATCACCCAAATTGAAAACCTTCTAATTTAGTTTCTAATGGAAAAGACAAGGTGGATTCTCCTCTTCTTCTTTTAATCACAACACTTGCTATTTCTTTTCTTCTTCTCTTCTTTTTTTTTTTTTTTTGTACGGCAACACACATTTTTTTTTTAATATGGCCAAAAAAACCAAGCTACAACAAGAATGTGAATTTCAAGAATCCAAGAATTGCACAACACAAGATCACAAGTTGGAAAAATAGGGGAATGAAGAGGGATCATGGGAACAAGAATAAGAAAAACACGAAACAACAAACAACAAACAAGAAAACAAGAACAAAAAGATATGACCAATTTGGGGTAACCCAAGTTGCTCTTGCACCAAGATGATATGAATTTAAAGGCAACGAACACCTTTACACCCACCAAGAGTAATCAGGATGTGCCCAAGACCTTGCTGCAAATTGAAGTAGATAAATCCCTATAATTAAACCCACCTTTGGCCAAAACTTGAAAAACAAATTAGACCAACAACAAGGTTTATAATGCAGCCAAAACTAAGGGGATCTAAACTTAGTTGATATTGCAAAAAAACTCTACAAAGAAAACTATGCAAAGTCTAAACAAGTTCACAAAATAACTCAAAAGTGAAAGGAAAATCCTCACAATTGTATTGATGAAAAGCTTCATTAAAGTGGCATCCTCCAACCCTCTATTTATAGGATAAAATTCAGCCATTACATGGTAACTTTAAAATCAAGAAACTTACTAAAACCTAAGACAAGAGACTTTTATTAGTTGAAGTGCTTTTAGGTAAGTTTCTAGATCCCTTCAACCAACATACCTAAACTAAGATAAAACTAAATACAAGACTCAAATTATTCAAAAATTCTCCAGGAATTTCATCCAGCCCTTAAACTAAACCAAAAAGTATCCAATTTTCCAATAGGAAAGAAAAGCAGCAACAAACTTAAAAGGGAAACCATGTAACTTCAAGCTTTATTTGGGGCTGAAATCATAATAAAGGCTTAGCTATTGGGCTCATTAACTAAAACACTAATGCAAACCCAAGTCCATAGTGTATCATTTTTGCACATTGTTACAAGTTTGATTTGGGCCCAAAAGTGTGCAAAGACCCACTTCCAAAACATACATTTGCCTATGACCCGAGTTAGAGCTAAAAAGATGGTGGCACTCCAATGGATTTATTAAAGAAATAAAGTTCAAGAGGAGTCCAAAATCGGAGAGATGAAGTCCAAATTAATTAATATGTTGGAGGATAGAGTTAATGAGCCCAATAACCAAGTTTCTTTGTTATTAATTCCAGCCCAAGAAAGCTTATATTGGCCACCCTCTGCTGCTCTAAGATTATAGGGGCTGCCTTTACATTAGTGGGTTGCCTATTTTCTTAAATTAGATAATATTCTTAATTATTCTTGAGGGCTGACAAAATTCTTCAAAATTTTCCTAATAATTTGACTCTTGTATTTAGTACTATTTTAGTTTAGATATGTTGATGAAGGTTTTAGATTTAATTACCTAAAAACCAATAAGAGTCTTTAGGAATTAGACAAGTTTCCTATTTGTCTTGTTTCCTTTGTAAGGCCAAATTTTACCCTATAAATAGGGGGCCTTGGCCACCACTTCTAGGCGCAAGTTTATAAAGAATAAAATTTTTGTTAGGGTTCTTCCTTCACTTGAGAGTTCTCTAGTGAATTTTGAGTCTTGCAAAGTTATCGTTGTAAAACTCTTTTGACTTATCAACTAAGTTTGATCCTTAGTTATGGTTCTTATGATCAAAGTTCTTTTTCAACTTCTTGGGTAAGGGATTTGATTCAATTTATGATTCTTAACTCAATTTTAAGAAGGTAGTTCTAAGATCGTGATCTCTCGACAAACCACAAGACTTGTGGGGTCATCTTTGAGGTCTGGGATTAATTTGGTATCAAAGCACATGTGGGTTACTCCTTGAATTGTTTATATCTTTGTGTGTTTCTTTGTTTCTTATAATGACAACCAATCATTTTGAATCATTTCATAGTGTTTTGAAGGGTGTCGAAATTGTCTATCACTACTTGTCTTTGGGCAACGCTTTATTGATGGTTAAATCTTTTAATTTTTATCGTACTAAGGCATGCAAGCATACCGCTATTACAAACCCTTGTTTACCGCTAAATGTATTTGAAATTTTTTCAAATGAGCATAAGTCTAAATACTAACAAGTTACAAAGATTCGCAGGGAAGAAGTTACGTGTCAAGTCACCAATGGAATACATGGTGATAAATGAGGTAATGTAAATAGGTGCATTTTAACAATCGACTTGTACATATGAAAAATTTGAGATTTAAAATTCCTTACTTGCATGCAATGAAGGCTGTGAGAGAATGAAAAGGACATCTTTGCACTTATTGATAGGTTATATGATCTCAAAAGATGGCCGAAACTTCACGCTTCTAATTTATACCCCATGCCCCATAAAAATTATTTGTCACTTGTACTTTTCATCCTGATAGCCAATTAAGAATGTGCTAATGATCAACCTAGTTACCTAAGGTCCACAGGAATAAAGAATAAGATGGATTAGATCC
>JAIQDA010000052.1:0-283408 GCA_020080225.1 Gynochthodes officinalis
TTATTGCTTGCTCAATGCCAGGTGAGATTTAAATTGTTGAATTGATGATAATGTGAATAATGATGATTCCCGTCCACCCATTGATTATTAGGGACAAGGATGTGGATTTTGGGAATGGTTTGATCCTCCTATGTGTGGTAGGTCTGTGGCTATAATTCCCGGTTTGCTAAGAAGAGTGGATGGACTTGAAAGTGAGTTAGAGAGGATGAAACTGGTAGCTAGGGAACATGAGTCCAGAGCAGCAAGATTGGAAGAGAAATTGAAGAAGATAGAAGCACAACAACTGAAAAAAAAGAAAATAATTGCCACGTGTTGGCTGGTGATATGGATGATTGTAGCTATTATTGTAGCGAGCTGTGTGATTAAGAGCAACAATATTACGAGCATTCCATCTGAACATTTGTTGGAAATTGTTGAAATTTAGCAAGCTCGTAGTGGTGGAATTTGTGTATATTTATGTAGCAGATTTGTAGTACTTGAAGTAGTGGTGTTGTACTTGAAGTAGTGGTGTTGTCTGTGACGAAAAATTTGTTAGGGCATGTGTCAATTGAGCTGTAGTTGTTAATGGTGAAGGTTGTGGATTGAAGTTGTACTTCGCAAATTCATTGTCGTGCACTTTGTTTCTAAGGAAATTCACTCACACTTTGCGCAAATACACGTGGAATCAAGGCATGGAATTGGTAGGATATACCAAAGAAACAATATGGTAGGAAATGAATTTTCATGTAGCTTAAATGAGCAAAAACATGTGCGTAACACAAGCCATTTGTGCCGTGGAATATACCAATACCCAAATTGGCCCAAAATGTTCTCACCAATACAAAAGTAATGGAATGCACGCTAACACAAAATGTCCTCAATATCAAATAAAACCAAAGCATTCTGGACCACTAGGTTTTGCCTACCAATATTTAATACAAAAGTGATGGTCCCCAAAATTAAAAGCTATATCAAAACAAAGTCTTTTAACCAACGATTCCACAATCACCGAGTAGTTCCTCCTCTCACCTCGTCCCTACCAAATGAACTTGCTCTTCCTCTTTTCCATCTTCCCACGATAAGGAATTGGTTTCCTGCCAGTACGCTTAGCGTTAATCCTGGCTTTGTCTCAGATCTCACAATTGTACGCTAGGCAAGTTGCAGGCGATCTTCTGTGGTTACACCGTGATGGAATCGGCTGTGGGTCGATCTCTTGCTAGAGATCTTCTCGCGGTTGTGTTGGCGTGGTGGATGGCCTTTGCCGATGATGCTTGGGCTTCGCTTGAAATTCACTTGTGGTCGCTCGCATGTGCCCTTCACCGCTACTCTTTTCTTTCTCACCGCCTTTGCCGCATAATCGTGGATCTCGCCAGGAGTGTGGCGATTTGTCACTACCACGCATTTGCAAGTTGATGCGTTAGGCCACCAATCCACACTTTCTCGCAATGGATTGTCACCACCTTCTCACTTAGTACCATGATTTTTGCCTCGGCCACATCTCTTCTTCTAGCTTTTTGGGCCTTCCGCCGAACACAAACAATGGGGAGCTAGGGAACTGTCATGTTACTCTTTGGCCATACATCTTTTCCAATCGATTGGATATAACACATTTTCATACACTCGATTGAATAAGGCCTGCTATAAACACTATCTACACATCCGTGTACTTCCACACCATGTTGTTTAAAGTCGCAACCCCATGGCAGAAGGTATACTATATAGCCCATGCACCACATGTGCACTCTCTTCGCTTATGTCAACAAGAAATTGTGCACCTCTGGGACCCTAACCTCATACCCATCAACCCCATTATATGTTGTTCGCCACGCGAATGACTCTTTAACCCTATCTTCCACTATTTTCCTAATCAATGGTCCAGCTTGGGTGGTCATATTTAGCCATAGCATCCCTTCTCTTTGAATCCTCTCCATTAGCATTCTCTTATACTTTCCATAAGTGATAAAATTGGTCTATCCCTAGCATCTAGTATGTACGCATTAAAAGACTCACACGCATTGTTGGTAAGTATATCACATTTGGTAATGGAAGAAAAGAAAGCCTTACACCAATGCTTTGGATGAGGAGCATTCTTGACCCACGCAAAAGCATTAATGTCATATTCTCCAAAGGCCTTCATTGCCTTGTTATAGTGTTCTATATTCGAACTCCGAGCAATGGTCCACAAAGATGTTTTTCAAGACCTTCCTGTGATGATTTTTCTTGAAGTTGTGGTACATGTGTTGCACACAATATCTATGCTCGAATTGGGTAGAATGTCACTAGCGCCTGCCTAAACCCTACATGGAAAAGTACAAAGTAAGCAAGGGGCAAAGTGTGAAGTCGTGTCTAAAGAAAGCAAATAATGGACAACAACCATACACCTTTTGTTGATCGGAGATGAATGTGTAAGAGAATTGATTCTCAATCCCAATATCTTCTGCCAAGAGCATTAGGAACCACTTCCATTGCTCTAGCCTCCTTCTCAACCACAGCCCATGCAATTGGCCACCATCCATTATTTGAATCAACTCCCATTGCCAAGAGTCGACTGGTAGACGCTGATGTGACAACCATCGAGCCCAATAACTAGTCCGCAGCGCTTGAAGCCTTCTTTTAATGGCCCTAGGCAAAGAATATAGCCTCATGAAGACACGCTTATCATTCGAATTCCTAAATGGAGTATGCTCAACCACCATGGTGGAATTAGGGTGTGTCCTCTTGATTTCATCACAATACTCCCTAGTTTAGCATATTGCTCAAATTAATCCTACAATTGCTTCCCTTGCTATTTTCCTCATCCTCAGATGCAACTATCTTCAAATGGACGCTCATGATCTTCATCGACGCTTGCCTAATCTCACGCACAGGAATGTTCATGTTCGCTCTAACTCTCTCTTCATATCTTGCAATTAGCCATTTTGTCAAAAAACTGTTCTTCCAGACATGGTCACAATTTTGATGTACATCGACAAATGTCCTCACAATCGATCACCGACTTTTATCACCGGCCCATTGATGCGTAGCACGCCAGGCAACCACTTGCACACTTTGCTCTAACTCTATGTCGTCGCTCGCAGAAGCTTATGGCCTTCCTCCGCCATATAGAATAATTCGCATGGCTTGTTTGAACTCGCTGAGTTGGAAAATTTTTGTCCCAACTCGAATCTTGACTGCATCATGTCCCTATTGGCATTGAAATCTACGTACCGAACCGCATCCATTCCACTTTCATCATCACTTGAGCCTTGGTTACTTCGAAGTTCACTGTCAATTTCATTATCCATGATGGCACCAAACTCATTCGCTAATACATCATTCTGGTCATTTGCATTCGCTGATGGCCCTCGTGATCTGATGCCGTGGTGTGAAAGCCTTGGGTTGATGTCTTGCGACTCATATTGCCACCTCTCTCTCCGTTGTTGGCCCATTCACCACTTTTTTGCCCGACATTGCAATCTGCCTGGATTACCTGGGAAGGCCCAAAACAGCGAGTATCGATTTCTTGTTCTTCTTGTGTGTCAAAATTCTCTGGACTCGCCATTTTGCCTTTCAAGCATCTCATCATCGCTGCAATACTCACCATCCTCGAGAAGTGGTCATCGCCTTCGCACTTATGTCGAATCCGCACTTCACCAATGATTTTTCTTTCCCTCTCCGCTGTCCGCAATATTCGGGTACGTTATATGTTTCAGGCAGTATATATCACATTGCCTCTTCTCATGTGCATACTGGCACAATTTTAGAATATCTGAATCTTCCCGCAAGTACCTTCGGCCATTTGACATTGAACCCCCTGGTTCTAAATAGAAAAACTCCACTTCATAAGTGTGCCCAAGCTCATATGCCATTGCTTTCAAGTCCTCAATAGACATTCTGTCAGCTTCACACATGTCCACATAATCAACTTCACCCCAGACATAAGACTTAGTAAATACACCACCTAATTGTCCACCGTGATGTAGTCTAATGCTTAAATATTCACCGTCGGACATCCTAAGTCGAATTGAGGCAAGAACATTAAGCAATGCAAAGGTTGCTTATTTACAAGCCAATAACATTAAGCAATACTCAATGGAGCTTATTTACAAAGTTTCATCATTAAGCAATACAAAACATCATAACATATTACCAAATACATCACGTGAACACATAACTCTAAATTGAGTCAAGAACAACATTATTTTTATCATTCAAAGTGAGAAATAAAACCACAGTCACATGAACCCCATAAACAACCGCAAAATTTCAATCTAAGGCTCAAGCACCACATTCAACCCTACAATCAGATTCTTAAAACCCCAAGTGGATTAGTGAAGACACACATACCGTAAAGATTTCTTGGATCAACAACGGCGTCCCGTGGTCTGATTTGCTATGCCATGCGTACTTTTGTCTGCTTCGACAATCAAATTCTTTGAGAGTGAGGGATTAGAGGGATGAGAGTGAGGGATCAGACATTCTATGCGGGTGAGTGGAGTGGAGTGGCATCGATAGAGTATATAATTGCATATTTATTGGATCAATTTCCTTGTGTTTAAGTGATTAAAATGCTTATTTATATGAATATTAAGTGTTTTATTATTGATGGATAGATTGAGCTTTGTAGGAAAAATTTAACAAATAAAGCAAAATATTATCTTTCTTAGCAAAAGCTTCAAGGTTTCTTTGTGCACATAGTCATCTTCCGAGTTCATAACTCTTGATGCAGACGCCCAAATGAGATGATTCAAGATGATATGGAAATCTGAGAAAGAGAGAAAAACTTTCATGAATAAAGTTTTCTCAAATTCGGAAACAAAGGGACCAAATCTGGGCAGAAACTTGGGTTCAAGAAGTTCATTCTTTTCTGAATTTTGGCATACTGGTTTTCTAATTGCGCAGTTAGCCTTATTTTTTTCAGCAGCAATTCAACAACAAAATTCTCCAATATTCACACAAGAAAACAAGAGCACAGCACCAAGTTGTCACACAAGAAAACAGAATGATAAGGGCACAAAACAAAGATATGATGCCAACCTTGCATTTGAGTGAAAGAGAAACATTTGCACATGAAGGCTTGGAGACCAGCTGCCATCTTTTATTTTTCAAGAAAGAGTGCATGAGGACAGCAAGAAAGTCCTTCCAAAATGCAGCCTCACATGAAGATGCAGCCTCACATGAAAAAGAAAGAAAGCCAAACAAGAAGTGCATGAGGACAAAGAAGAAAGTCCTTCCAAAATGTAGCCTCACATGGGAAAAAGAAAGCCAAACAAGAAAAGAAAATCAGAAAAAATCTGTACAAAGACAAAAGGAAGCAAGAAGAATTAACAAAAGAAAGAAAGAAGAAAAAGAAAAGAGAGGACCAAAGGAGGCTATTGATTAATTATGAAAATGGTGAAGAATGTGAGGAAAAGCAAGTGGCCACAACTAAATGTCTTGAATCCTTGCCTATAAACAGCAAGGCTTGAGACAATCAAGGCATCCCATTTTTAGGCTTTCCTGTTCAATAGAGAGAAAACAAGGTTTGAAGATGAGAAGAAGAGAGGAATGAATTTTCAGCCACAATTCATCCTTTCATGGAGTGAGCTACTACTAAGAAGACGAGCCGCATTTGATCGACAAAAAGGGCATCATTTGATTTTCTTTGTATTTTCTTTTAATTATGTTTAGCTAAATTTTTATTTTCCAATCAAGTTTAATTGAGGTTTGATTCCAACAATTGTGAGGTTCCGGTAATTTTATTGTTTCTTTTATTCTTGAGTATTTATATATTTTCTATGCTTCATTATATTATTGAATTGAATTGTTAGACAAGAGGCCTATTGTTTGATAGTTGAATTCAATATATAGTCATTTAGAATAATTAATCTTTGGTTGATTGTTCTAATTCAAGTGACAAATAACAACATCGAAAGGTAATCAACGCCTTAGATTGTATGTTATGAAAATATATAATCTAGCTTAAATAAACACGGCGTTTCCGGGTTTCATCGTTAGTAATTGGGTCTTTTGAATCTTAATGCAATTAATAGACATAACTCATAGGACGGATCCAAGGTTGTGTTTGTTAATTAGAGAAATAACTCATAGGACAGATTCGGGGTTATCGAAAAGTAAGAAAAGATTGGTTGTTAGAGGACGGATCTTCAACAACTATAACTAATTTATTCAAGATAAAAGAACCTATCTTTGAATCAATGATCAATTTGAGGAATCGATACCAAATTAATTCTTGATTGGAAACTTCTTCTTATTAATTTTTCCTCATATTTTTAGTTGGTTATTTAATTTGTTTAGTTGTCTTAATTGATTCTTCCTTAGTTTCATAATACAAAACCCCTCTTTATTTTATTTTGTTCAAGGAATAAATCTAACCAATTCGGATTCGACCCTCTCACCGCTATCTACAAAGCTTAGCTGAGAAGGATTATTTTGGTGGTTTACACCCATCAAACACCATCGCTTTGCCCCTAAAAACCCACGTGGCGCACTCACCGCTTGGCTTTTAATGGGATAAACTAACAGAATGGCCACTGGAAGCCACTTTACGAGTTGGATGACTTTTCAGTATTTTTGTGAGTTGAGTGGCCATAAGTATACGATTTCAAAAGTTGAGTGGCCTCTAATGTCATTTACCTTTTATTTATTATTAAAAACTAATAAAGTATAATTAAACTAATTAAATTATTTATATCATAATAAATTTTAAAAGTTTTGAAAATAAATTTAATTATATTTTATTCATGTAATAAGGTATGATCGTAATTAAAATACAATCGCTTTAATAAATTTAAATCGTAAAATTATAATATCAATGAAATCGGATCGAAATTTTAAAAACAAATATCACAATGCAATAAGACTTTTCCAAATCACCATCCTTTTGTACATTTTTTATAACAAGAAAATTACTTTAGGGTTTAGTTTAATGAAATTTAGGTCGAGTCGACCTAAATTCGACAGTAATTATCATTCAAGAATTTCAATATTTGACCAATTATTATTCGATCTATTGTTCGACCTAATCATTGACCTAAATTCGATGATTATTATTCGACCTAGATTTGACTTTTGATCGATCCAGACTCAACTTAGGCTCAACTACATGTTAATTTTTGATTTTTTCGATGTATACCAATCCATTTCTCATTCAAATCCAATGCAAATATAAACAAAAACATCGCAACTCATGAACAATGGTATGCAAACAATGGGGCGTAGATCAAATTTGTTGAATCAATGAAACAGGAAGACAAATGGGTTCTAAGAAATTGCTCTAAAACCTTGAAGTGTAATAAAGAATTGAAATGCTATTTCTTTGCTTAAGAAGAGAGGCATTTTAGTCTTTACAAGAAAGTCAAACAGCCTTAACTTGTATAACTACAAACAAAAATGGAATATGCCATATTTGCAAATTTCCCAAAATTTTGTTGTCCAAATGGGCAGATCTCTCACAAATCTAAACGAGGCTGGCAACAGTGAAAAATTTTACACTTGCACATGAAATAATCCTAAAACTGCAAAAGAATGGTTCGCCGTAGCTCTCGCAGGAACTCCTGAAAATTGGCATTATCTCATGAACCATAAGTCTAATCAAATTGCTGCCTGATGATTTTGAAATATCAACACACTCTTGCATGTCTGCATCGCATGCTATCTGAACCCATTCGTGGTCGTCATCCAGATACTTTATTTCAAAAGTTCCTTGCTCCAATTTCAACCTCTTGGCTATTTCCTCCTTTAATCGAAATCTTATAATATCTTCCTGTACAGGATGGTGAGAGCTATCTAGGCTGTTCCCATTTTTATTTGTAAATAGATAAATTCTCAAATAAAAATAAATTATTTAAACACATTTTTATTTTAAAATTTAAAATTCAAATTTTTCCACTCAAATTCTTTTACATAATTAAAAAATTCCTCTTATTTTTCCTCCAAAATATTTTTCTATAAAAATTACTTATCAAAATTTTCATACATTTCAATACAACTTTTTCCAAATATCATAATCCAAACAAACCCTAAGTAATTTAGGAGTTGTTCAAGTTAGGGTTTAGGGAGGATGGAATGGAATGGAATAGTTTTGATTGTTTGGTTGGGGGTGTTGGGTTTAGGAGAATGGAATTAAACTAGTTTTGCATGGGTTTTGTCAAACCTAACACTTCCACCAGGGGTTTGAAGGAATGGAATCAACGGTAACTTAAAACGACGGCTGCTTTAAAAAAAAATTTTGAACCGACAGTACATGACATGACGCTACACAATGGACGCACGCCACATGTAATGGTGGTTGCAAACCCACCACTAGTTTGTAACCACTATTTCACATATATTTTTTTTAAAAATAAATTTCACTAACTTATAGAAAATATTTTTTTTTTTACAAATTGACATGCATTTTGATTATTTTTGGTACAAGATATGATTTTCCTAAATATAATATAATATAAAATAATAATATCTTTATTATAATATTAATATTAAATTTTAATATAGAATCTATTAATAAATTTATTAATATTAATATTAAATTTTAATTTTAATATAAAATCTATTCCATTTCATTACAAAATAATACCAAAAAAAATAATTACTATCACGCCATTCCATTCCAAACATTTCTTTCTATCAAATCCATTCCATTCCTAAACCCACGTGTATATCAAGCTGCCCTTTAGTAGTGAATGCTTTTAATTTTTTTAAAGAAAAGAGAAAAATAACACTAATTATTTTCTTTTTTAAAAATTATACATATTTATTTATATAAAAATAGAGTATATAGAAAAAATAAAAGTAGAAGGTTAACTTGTATAAAAAATTCAAATTAATTAAAAGTAAAAACAAATCTATCAACAAAGAAATAAAGTATAATATGAACATTTCTATAATTCATTTCATAGTTAAATCCACCAAACTAACAAAAATAAAAATAAAAATAATTCTTTTTTCATACATACCATACGTTATTTATTCGTTGATAATTTTTTTAAAATTTTCAATTAATTTGAATTTTTGAATGCAAGTCAACTTTGTATTTGTATTTTCTTCTTACATACTTTTGTTTTCGGTACAAATGAATATGTATAATTTTTACTTTTATTTCTAAGATAAACTTTTATTTCTAAGATAAATATCGCTTATGCGTTTTTTTATACAAATTAATAGCTGGAGTATGAGGGGTAGTTTTGGCTAAATATTAAATTTTTTTACTATTATAGTACTGTTCATAACGGAGTTTGTTCCCAAGGGGGTAAATGTTTTTAAGATTCAGGGAGGTATTGGTAGTTTTGACAAATAGTAAAGTTTGATTGGTAGTAAACAAAAAATTTAGGGTCTTGATTAATGTGAGCCGTCCTTAGCTCTAAGTAATTTAGTAGTGAATGCCTTTTAAATTTTTTAAAAGAAAAGAGAAAAATAACACTAATTATTTTCTTTTTAAAAATTATACATATTTATTTATATAAAAAATAGAGTATATAGAAAAAAAAATAAAAGTAGCAGTTGACTTGTATCAAAAAATTCAAATTAATTAAAAGGTAAAAATAAATCTATCAACTAAGAAATAAAATATAATATGAAAATTTTTATAATTCATTTCATAGTTAAATCCACCAAACCAACAAAAATAAAAATAAATATATTTCTTTTTCATACATACCATATGTTATTTATTCGATGATAATTTTTTTAAAATTTTCAATTAATTTGAATTTTGAATGCAAGTCAACTTTCTATTTGTATTTTCATCTTACATACTTTTGTTTTCATACAAATGAATATGTATAATTTTTACTTTTATTTTTAAGATAAACTTTTATTTCTAAGATAAATGTCATTATGCGTATTTTTATACAAATTAATAGATGGAGTATGAGTGGTAGTTTTGTCTAAATAATGAAATTTTTATCAAGTTATAATACTGCTCATAACGGAGTTTGTTCTCAAAAGAGTAAATGTTTTTAAAATTGGTATTACTAGTTTTGACAAAAAAAATTTAATTGGTAGTAAACAAAACATTAGGGGCAAATGTTAAATATTTTTAAGTTTCAAAAGGTATTGGTAGTTTTACAAACAGTAAAGTTCAATTAATGATAAATAAAAATTTCAAAAAGGTATATATTAAACGCTTTTTAGATTAGGGATATTGTTAGTTTGACAAAATTAAGGTTCGATTAATAATAAATAAAAATCTCAAAGAGTACATATAATTTACTCTAAAATTAATTAGTCGACCAAGACTTTGGTGAATTAAAATTAATTAGTCGACGAAGACCTTGGTAGCCACAAAATTGAAATGAATTGCAGGATGGTGAATTTAATTTTAATTAAGTAAACAAAAATTAATTAGTTGACGAAGACTTTTATCATTCATTCACTCGCAGGATGCATTAAACAAAAATTCATGCGTTATTTATTTTGTAATGAAATCATCAGGCCTCCTCTGAATTATATTACATTTGTGGGTGTGACTCGTGAGAACTGAGAACTAATACCATGCGATGTAGTCGGGTCGGTGGATCTTGTAGTATGATGATGCCAACATTGAAATTCATCCTTCCCGGCCAAAGTCCCTATGGTTTCCATAGCAGGTAACAATTTGTGAAGTTTGATTGAATAAGTATTGTACAGGTAGCTACAGTCTATACACAATTCTTCGCTATACCACCTCGGCATGAGCACGGTCTTGGATGCCTTCTTCCACAATCTCCATCTGCCTCCTGCTTCCTCCAGATGTTCCAGGAAATCCTTCACCACCGGATCAGTCCGAAGAAGTTTGACAAACATATAATTTGAGCTTCCTTTAAGAGTTTGTAACTTCTTTCTTATTGAAGTCTGACCAAAGTGATACTGGCTATTATTATGGTCATATAAGTTTGGTAATCACTGTAAGGTTTTTCTATATGAACTTATATTAATTAATATTATTTTGAGTTTGGTTTAATAAAGTCAGATATAAGGACTTTTAATTGTCTAATGTGAGATCGCATGTGTGGGTCAGTTGCCCGGCCTTGATGAGGTTAAGGTTTAACTTTAAATATCCAGTTAAGTTCTCCTCTAACTTCAATATTTAGAAACACTTTCTACTCATAAAGTTTAAGAGAGAAGGAGCCACACTTATTAAAGCCAATTCATACAGGGGGTCATGTAGGTGAAGAACTTAACCAAGATCCATCTTACTTCCGCCACAATTATAGATTTAAAGTTTGGTACACGATTCTTTACTGCTTATATTTTAATCATGTATATATTTGATGTTGAAGTTTATGCTATTTATTTGCTAACATGTGATATCGAGCATAGGTATAGATCATAATTAAAAATATTTTGTGCTCTTATTTGACCCCATATTTGAAACGATTTAGTCTCGACGAGATCGATGGTGGTTACTGTAAGCGCCTTCGTGATTGAATTCAAAGAATTCATAAATCAAAGAAAGAAAGAAAAATGAAAAGGTAGCGCGCATTGCATGTTAAGGAAAAAAACAAAATAAAAATCGAAGCTTGCTCATCGTGAGGGCTAACGTCATTGATGGCATCGCATAAGGTTCTACCAACAATGACATCAGTGGTCGACATCAACCGCGGGTCCTAAGCAATTTTTTCCAGAACCCTTTACAGGTTGTTTTCAGGCTCATCTAGAGTCTGTTTTGGACGATTTTAATATCATTGGATTTAGTTTTTCATGATCTATATTTTGACATATGGTTTGCATATTTTTTGACACGATTATACTTGTGAAAATCTAGATTGAATATTATTTTATGCTTTTAATATAAAATTTAAATATTTTCACTTATATTTTGAATTTTTAATTATGTCAACCGTGTTAATATGCAAATATTCAATTTATATTTTGTAGAACATGATTAAATGTAATTAAATGACGTATTGCCTTGTCATTTAATAGTTTAAAATTACATATAAAATTTTATATAAGAAATAAAGTTTAATATCCTTAGTATGAGAGAGTTTCATAAATTCGGTGGTCACCAAAGTGGCACACTCATTTGTTTTATGAAATACCGGTCTTATACTATTAGGGATGTCTCGATTTCTAATGTCTAGTCATACTCCCAAAGGAAGTGATTGGGTATTAGTTAGTGGGATACATGTATAATATGTGCTCAAGAAATAATCGATTTTAGTGGTTCATACACAAAAGTGATGAATTCACAAGGGTTGGAATAAGTTTTCATATTTGTTCATGTAGAAAGTTGACAATTGTATGTCATGCATTCGCCCAAAGGTGATTGTATGATGATACATGTGATTTTATGTGGAATGCACTTATACGGTTTATACTAAGTTGCACTATTCTTATATATTTTATTATAAGTCACATTTTTTTCACACAAGCAACTCACTCACTATGAAGATTCTCACTTATTTCTTTTTAAGAAATAGAAAGATGATATAATATTTAGAATGGTTCTAGACATGTCCGATGCTCTTTATAACAACATTGTAGATCGCACTGTATAAAGTATCAATGTTAAAATGAGAAATTTACAACTTGGGGAAAGAGCAATCAAATTTGTTGACTGTCCATACAGCGATCCATTCGGGATCATCTTAAGAGTACCTTAACAGTTAATTGTACTGCTAAGCGAATGATAAAGCACCTGTTAGACATGTGTCGGGTGTCATTTTTCAAACACTTTTCAACATAAGGTATGATGGTACTAGTGGAGTTAGGGATTATGTCTTAAAGATGGTAGATTTTCAAAGTAAACTTGAGGCACTTAAAATCACTATTCCTATCATATGATTGTCCATCAAGTTCTTAATACTCTTCCACCTAATTTTGGGATTATAAAGAAAATTACAATTTACGAAATGAGACTGGTCCAAAAAGTGATCTTATTGTCAAGGTGATGACGGGCAGAGGCGGAAATTGAGAGATGAAAAGGGACATCGACTATGTATGTTTCTAGTGTTAGTGGAAAGAGGGTAAAAATCCAAAACTTTTGTCCATAAAAGTACTCATAAGACCACTAACAACACTCAGAGGTAAGGAACTGATTGTTGCTTCTTTTAAAAGAAAGGTCACATAAAGAAAACTGTGACAAATATAAGGCTTGGTTAGCCAAGCATGAGGTTTCTGTGTAATGATTCTTTAGCTTTGGTTTGTGAATCCGATCTATCAAATCCCATCTAGTTCTTGGTGGCTAGATAGTGATGCAATGAATTATGTTGCTCACCATACAGGGATTCGTAAATTGAAAGAAGCCAAATCAAAATGAATTAAGTCCGATAGTAGGAAACAACGAAAAGTTAACGTAAAGTTCATGGAGATGTCATCTTAATATTAGAATTTGGCTATAATCTAATATTAGAAACACTTTCTATGCACATTCCTTTAGAAAGAATTTAATTTATTTTTCAATTTTAGACTAATGTGGCTATTTTTTTTTGAAATAAAGAACAATATGGTTTCTTTGTTCTTTAGTTTAAAGAACAATATTATTTTTTCAAGTTGGTACTTACATTATGTCTTATGGATTGTATAGATTGTGTTTATCTTCCAATGATATATACGTACTTGGTTGAAAAAGTTGTTTTAAAGGCCTTTACCTAAGGAAGTCTTATATATTGTGGCATAAGAGACTAGGCCACATCTAAGGAAATAGTAGAAAGGCTAATAAAGGCGGACATCCTACCTACTCTTAAAGGTGATTTAGAGGATTGTATAGACTGGTAGGAGTAAGATGACTAAAATTAAGAAGAAGACAAGAATCGAGTTTTGATCTCTTAGAGATTAGTCATCTCGACATTAGTGATCCATATCAGTGACTTTGTGTAGAAATTTTTATTTCATCACTTTTATTGATATGAACATCTGTATTTGATTAAGGAAAAGTTTGAGTCTCTTGACAAATTTATGATATTTCGAATTGAAGTCGAGAAACAAGGAACAAGTTATCAAAGTCGTCGAGTCTAATAGGGTGGTGAATATTATGGTTGGCATGGCGATACCTTTAAAGGGCCATTTGCCAAATACCTAGAAAATTGTGAGATTATAGCTCACTTCACCATGCTTGATGGTCCTGAACAAAACGGGTGAAGCGAAATCGCACCCTTATGGACATGATGAAGTATGGTAAGTAAGAATAATTTGTCTAAGTTTTTATGTAGAGAAATTTTTTAAAAAAAGGTTATTTACATTTTGAATAGAGTTCCATCAAAGCGTTCCATTAGCACCTTTGTGTTATAGAATGGACATAAACCTAATTTAAACCATTTTAGGGTTTGAGGTATCTGCAGGTAAGGTTGTATAATCCAACATTAAGTGAGTTGGAATCCAAAACAACCGGGTGTTATTTTTATCATATCCAAAACATTCAAAAGGATACAGTTTTATAACCCTAATGGATGCACAAGAACGGTAGAATCACAAAGATAAGTTCTTGAAACTTAATGTGACAAAATAATGCTTGTTCATAGACCATTAGGGATGATAGTGAGATGGAGACCATTGAATCAGATTCTCTGCATGTGCACTATTATGGAGCTTTCTATATCACAACCTAATTCATCAAGAACCGAATGAGATTGTGATGGCTTCACTCGTGAGGTCTACTAGAGAGAAATGGTCTGTACCTGGACTACATGGCCTATCTTGGAGAACATGATTATGAAATTGGCTATATGATAGATTCAACGACTTATACAGAGTTTCTTATCCTCAATCAAGTCAGGATGGATATCATGAATGATGGATGTAATCTATGAAAAATAAAGATGTCTGGAGCTTGTTGAGTTACCTAAGGGTTGCAAGCTCATTAGCAAATGGGTATGTAAGACAAAAATGACTCTAAAGGAAATATAGAAAAGTTTAAAACCAAATTGGTAGCAAGGATTTACTCATAGGAACTAATAGACTATGAAGTGACATTTTATCTAGTTTTTCTAAAGATTCGTGAGTGATCATAGTATTAGTAGCTCATCCGGATTTGGAGCTACACCAAATGGATGCTAAAACAATTTTTCTAAATGAAGACCTTGATGAGTAGGTCTATATAATTTAACTCAAAGTTTTTGCAGCTTGATGATTCTAGAGAGCTTGTGTGTAGACTTAAAAATCTATCTATGAATTTAAAAGCTTCTAGACAATGGTACTTAAAGTTTCATAAAATTGTAACATCATCCGGTTTTGTTGAAAATAAGGTAGGTCGGTATGTATATGGCAAAGTCGGTGGGAGGAATTTCATTCTTCTCATATTATATGTTGATGATATTTTACTTGTCAAGAATGGTCTCAACTTGTTGCGTGAGACTAAGCAAATATTATTACATAGTTTTGAAATGAAAGACCTTGGTGAGGTGTTTTTGTCCTAGGCATAGAGATCCATAGAGATCGTTCACCGCTTGTTGGGTTTATCTCGGAGAACTTACGAGATCGATGAACGATTCGGTATGCACGAATACAAGCCGAGAATTGCTCCTGTCGTCAAATGTGATAAATGAATAAGTCCCGTGCCCTCATACAGATGTTGAGAAAACCAATATGAAAGACATATCTTATGCTAGTACACTTGGGAACATTATGTATGCTCAAATATGTATTAGATCGACGTTGCTTTTGTAACTAGTCTTCTCGAGCAGATATCGTGCAAACCCATGACATGATCATTGGGTAGCTATCAAGAAGGTTTTAAGGTACTTAAAAAGGACAAAAGCATACATCCGACATATAGACATATTCAGATCTTGAGCTAGTGGAGTGTATGGATGCAGACTTTGCTAGTAAGGATGATGTGAAATCGATATCTGGCCATGGCTTTAAGTTAGCGATACAGTGTCTGATGTCTTGAAAAGTGAGAAACAAAAGACAATTTTGTCTTTCAAAGATTCGCGGCGTATATAGCATGCATTATAGTTGCTACTCAAGTTGTTTAACTCAGTAATCTCATAAAGGAGTTAGTTGTATTTGATTTTGTGGATAGACTCGTACAATCGTATTGTGACAATAATTCAAGATTATTCATTAACACTCATAAGGGTCTCAAGTCTGATGAAAATCTAAGAGCCAAGGTTGAAACAATCAACCATGTAGCCAAGACAACTCAACCAAATTCAAGAGAGACAAATCTAAGAGCACAAGTTGGATATTTAGTTGAGAATTTGCGTACAAAGAGACATCCACACCTTGATCCATTACAAGGTATTAGAAGGCCTATGACTAGATTGCAAATTAAGAGAATGAAAGTCGCTTAGTAATACTTATAACCAAGTTAAGTGAAACTCAAGAAACTAAGGCAAGAATGAAAGCAAAGAAGAATTCGATCTTAGTTCATCATTTGTCATTCTAGTCATCAATGAAGACTCTAGAATGAAGGATCGAGTGTGGCTAATTTTCACATGTGTAATCAAGATCCGTAGGCCACTTCTCATCACAATCCTAGTTCAAATTTGGAAGGTTCTTCTTGGAAGTTTGCAACTCATTCGACCTTGAAAGATTTCAGCATTTGGCCTTGGAAGATTCCAACATTAAGCCAATTTTAGGGAAGTTCAAATGGACGTTTTTGGCAACTTAATTCTAGCTCTATTCAGTTCCATTCCATTCACACTTGGAATTATGGTTTAGGCAATTCCATTCAGACTTGGATGTTGATTTAGAAGCTCAAGTTTAAGTTCCACTAAAATTGGATTTCAATTTGAAATTCCATACACTTGGATTTTGGCAATCTATCAAGTATGTCCATTACTTAATCATGAACGACAATAGCAGCTTCTAAAGTCGAGCCATGATATTTAAAGAAGCTTCCAAATCAATGCAAGTCCGACGAAATTAAGGCCATATACAACACAAGTTCACCAAAGACACAAATTCAAATCGACTTTGGATTAGTTTTAGTTTTAGGCAACTATTTTATTCTATTTCCTTTTATTAGATTAGGATACTTTTAATAAGTATTTCTTTTAGTAATTATTTCTTTAGTTAGTTTCCTAAAAGCTAATCCAACTAGGAATGGCTTTAATTCTTGCACATTGTAAACTATAAATAGAGGCCATTCAAATTCAAGAAAATACTGAATTTTGACAATACAAACTTGAGAGCTTTTAGCTTTTCGTGAGTTCTAGTTTAGAACTTGCTTTGAGTCTTTAAGGATAGCCTCTTAGGTTCATGTTTAAGCTATTTTGTTGAGTTTTTTCCTCAACAACTGAGTGTCTTAGGTTGGTTCCAAGGATAGTCAAAGTTCACATCTTGGGTCTTTGATAATTCCATTGGGTGTCAAGTGAACAAAAGCAATGTCCTTCTTCACAAGTTGAGTTGGTGTCTTGCTAAAGGAAGACTTAGTTCAGCCAGAGGACGATACTAGACCAAGACTCATATAGGTTTGGATTCTTATTCTTTGATTTAAGATTCGTATCAAGGTCTAAACATATGGAGATCAAATACTTGACTATTAAAGAAATAGTAGAATGGTGACATAACAGAGAGAATATCTTAGATGATATGGTTGCAAACTCACTAACAAAAGGACGCCCATATATGTTAGAAAGACATGTCAAAAGTATGGGCTTAGTTGCATTATTGGATGCTCTGATTTAGTGGGAGTTGCATGTTATATGTGCTCATAAAGTTTTCATCTGTTTTATTACATGCAAGTGACATTTTTTTGATATGTATTAGCATTTGAATTTAATAAAGTTTGATCAATTTTCTAGTTATATCTTTGAATACATATATATAAAGTGAAAGTCTCAAGAAATTGTGTAAACTTTGAGCACGACTAAAAGGGCATACAGTTATTAGTCAGATATATGTCTTGGACACATAAAGTTTTGTTAACAATAAAGAAAAGACATATGAAAGTTCATTGGAACTATAAAGTTATTCTCTAGTGGCACATAAAGGTTTGTGATAATCGGGAGAAGAGAATAGGAGCTAACAAAGGAGATTACACATAAAATTTGACTCTATATGAGGTGTTATCCGGTTTGCCACATTACCACATTGAATCCATATCGAGAGTTAATAAAGAATGTGATCATGGATGGCTGTGTGATTATGCTGCATTACCATGGTTCTGTTGAAAGCTCTATGGGATAGGATTGACAATTAAACCTAATCTCTAAACCAATATAAAGGTGCACACATAAAGTACAACTTTAATTAATATTCACCCTAGTGGGAGAATGTAAGGTTTTATATGTGAGCTTATATTAATTAATGTTGTTTTGGACTTGGTTTAACAAAGTCATATATAAGGACTTTTAATTGTCTAATGAGATCGACATGTGTGGGTGCGATTAGCCTTTGTGATGAGGGCTAGAGTTTAACTTTAAATATCGCTTAGATTTCATTCTCTAACCCCAATCTTTAGAAACATTTTCTACTCATAAAGTTTAAGAGAGAAAGAGGCACACTCATTAAAGCCAATTCATACAAGGTCATAGAGGTGAAGAACTTCGGATCCATTTTACTACATAAAATTATTGATTTAAAGTCGGTACATAATTCTTTATTTCTATTTTTATATTCTAATCATGTATACGCAATTCTTGCGTTGCGTCTGATTTCATGTTCATGTTAAAAATCGAAAGATAATGCAATCTTGGGATTAGGTCCATGGCAATGTGGTTGTGCTTTTGTTTAGGAAATCGATGCATTCATGCTATTGTAGATTCATGTTTAAGCTTTAGGCATGATTTCAAGGCTCCAAAAGGGCTATGGGATCGAAAGAGATTATTATATTCACACCTCAATTTGTGAAAAGCAAATACCATTGAACATATTATGCATGCGAGCTAGTATCAAATATCAAACCATGCATTTAATAATTATATGCAATCGATGCCCATTGCTTGCTTGTTATTGTCTCAAAGTTCATCCGCATTTTTCTAGAAAAATCGAGTTTAAAATATATATATATATATATTTCTTGTTAATATTTTCTCAATATTAATTTGATTTTAAGAGAAGTTATTTGGTTTTGATATATTTTTGTTTTAAGTATGAAAAATTGTGAATTGGAGGAAAAGTTGATAAAAGGCCAAAATTAAAGCAAAAAGAGAAAATCCAAAAACTTCCTATTCCTTGATGTTGGGTGTTAGGCTTGGTAGAATTTGTATCAAAGAAAAGTAGGAATGGCAATTTATACCCGACGGGTTCCCAAACGAACCCCAAAACTCGTTTGACAGTTTTTCGAGTTCGAGTACATTTAAAAGAGGTCGGGTTGGGGTACCAAACCCATACGACCACTGACCCAGACCCAGATGGTCGGGTTCGGGGAAAACCCGAACCCGAACCCGATCCCCTAAATATATGTATTTTTATTTATTGTGTTGTATGTTTTATATATTATTGGAAGTTGTTTTAATTGATCTTTCTTTTTTTTTTCAAATGGCAAGTAATGAAAGTATTTAAATAGGTTTAAATGAAAATATAATTTTTTAATAATAAGTATCAATTTAACATCAATATATTTTATTAATGAAATTAGTAATTAATTTCCCATGTAATGAAATTATTCAACAAAAATATTGAATAATATTAACATTGAGCCTCTCGTGTTTGTAAAATGAATAATTGAGTATATCAACACAACTTTTATGGTATAGTGGACTCTCTTTATATGAACAAAAAGAAATTAAAAATAAATTCTTTTTTAGGGAACAAAAGAATAAGTATAATTATTTTTAGTACAATTAACTAATTATAAAAATTTAGTTTTTGATTTTGTACTCTATTTTAATTCAAAAAAAAGGAACGTCCTTGCTTTTGTACAAATATTATGCTTCAATAGTTTTTATCTTGAAATAATTATATATATCTCTTTATCTTTCTAGAGCATCCAATTTTCTTTTATTTGTAGATACACTGTCCAAATCAAGTTTATTAAGGTACATGCATGAATATATGCTACACTATTTGTCTTGTAACCTCCCAATGAACCACTTATCTCATGTAATCATGTTAAGAAAATAATTAATAAGCATTTTATATGTCATAACTATGTTTTGCAAGTCTAACTAACTAATTCAGATTGTAAGCTATGAGTTATAATCCATACATTTATACATACATATTAAGTAATCATTAAATTTATAACTCATAGAGTATATGGTTCATCATTCATACAAATTAAATTGAGTTATATTTATACATATAAGAAGTGAGATATATATATATATATATATATATATAAGATTATGAAGCTAATTAAGTAAATTCTATTATTTTGAGCATTTCACCAATTGATTTATATTACTATTACATATGACATGCCCTTCTCACTAGCTACTCTGGTAAATGGTTACCATCTATATATTTTACATCTCCCACACCATTCCTCTAATATCCAGTGGTTTCCACGACATTATTTTTTGGAATTTTTTTAGGGCATGAATTTGTAGTTTTAATTTTTTTTTTAAATTTAATTTTTTTTTTAAATTTTAATATATTTTTATCTTATGATTATTATTTCAAAAAATATAAAAACATATTTTTAAATACTATCCATATAAACCTTTGCTTATCCAATAATTTGGAATGTGATTATTTGAATGTATCAATTTAGTTATGAAATCAAATTGTAACCGTAGCTTTGATTATAGAAACAATTGGTATAATTCTTGAAAAAATTTGAATGTTCGATTTTTGTGACCGACAGATATGATCTTTGTTGTTATGCTATCATTTGACTTTAATAGTTTTCACATTTTATCATTAGTATTTATTAATCACAATGTTTCATTCTATATAAAATCATATGAGCAATTAATTAGTGTCCTTTTTTTTTTTTAAATCTATTGCCTCAAAATGAAAAAAGAAAGAAAAACGGAAGCAATATGGCCCTTTCTTGAGTTCTTCCTTCGCTTTTTCAAACCCTAGCCCGTTTTTTTTTCTCTTCCCTTTTCCATTTTCCCTCCCGGTAGTCAGTCGCCTACTACCCCTCCTCCGACTACAAGCTCACCGGATCGCAGCCTTCACGCCCACACCCAAAACCCGTAGACTAACAGAGGAAGGCTAAACATAGAATTGCAATTTGCAATTTGCAATTACAGCTCTTCAGCCGCCCCCCTTCATTTGCTCACCAGATCAACAGTCGCCTCGGCCTTCAACCGCGTCACTGTCCGCTCATCCTCATCCTACCGTGCATCTATTCAGTAAGTATTTTTTCCGTTCATCCTCGGTAGTTTTGTTTATTTTTATTTTTGTTCTTTTACACAAGAATAACTTAAAGGGCAATAATGTTACTTTAGTCTTAGAATTTAAGAAAACTTGGTCTAATTTTTCAAACATGAGTGTGAAGTCGTATAAAATTTCCTAAGAATTACTTGTGCTTTTTCGTGTCCTCTGCTTCGTAAAGGGAATTCTCGTGCTTTCAATGGTTGTGCTTTATTCGCTTGAAATTCAATGTCCGTGCTTTATTCTGAGCGTTTGTGAGATTGTTACTGTGTTTATGGGCCAATTTGTAAAGTCTGTATTTGATTCTTTATGCTATTCTTGCTATTGATGTGAGTTATTATCTTAGAACAGTCTTTTTGTTGTTGCTGTTGATGTTTTAACCATTGTGAAGTTTTTTTCCTGGTAGTTCTCTTTTTGATTTGATTATGGTAGTTCTCTTTTTACATGGTATCAACAGCAACATCAAATCATAAAGTCTGTATTTGATTCTTTATGCTATTCTTGCTGTTGATGTAAGTTATTAGGATGTTTTAACCATTGTGAAGTTTTTTCCTGGTAGTTCTCTTTTTGTCACTTTCGTCATGAATTGTGTAATGCCTGTGGATTGTCTTTGTATTTATTTTCTTGTTATTTTTTCTCAAAATGTGGAAGAACTTGCTGCAGCCAAAAAGTTCTTCCATCTTTAATATTTTTTCTCAAAATCCTACATTTCCACTAAAATAAATCATTTGTTTTTTCTTAATTTGGTTACAAATCTGATTTTGATATTCCCTATATACAGGCTAAAAATGACAACAGAAGAAGGGCATAGCTCAAATCCATCTCCAAATCCATCTGTATCACTCGGTATTGGAGATTCTTCTTCCATTCCAGAATCTTCTCAAGGTACTCCCATTGATGTTGATGTTGATGATGATAATGACAAAACTGATTTACATGGGCAACAATTAAAGCCAAAGAGGAGTATAGTCTGGGATAGCTTTACTAAGCTTAAATTAGTTGGTGTGGACAAAGCGCAATGTAACGGATGTAAAAAGCTTCTTGGAGGGTCTTCAAAAAATGGAACTAAGCATTTACATCAACATTTGAAGTGTTGCATTAAAAGAAACCACCCAGACATCAGAAAAAAACTTTTGACAAATGCTCCAAGGAGAAATGCCAATAATTTTGATCAAGAAGTTGCAAGGATGATGCTAGCCAAGATGATAATAATACATGAGTACCCTTTTTCTATGGTTGATCATACTTGGTTTAGGAAATATAGTTTAGCATTGCAAATCTATTCAAGTGTCCAACTCGGAACACTATCAAAAGTGACATTCTTGGCATATATGACAATGAAAAAAGCAAAGTGATGAAGATTTTGGAGGGGAATAAAAGTAGAATTGCCATAACAACTGACATGTGGACATCATCAAATCAAAAGAAGGGGTTTATGGCCATTACAGCACATTTTATTGACAACTCATATATTTTGCAAGATTACATCTAGAGGTATGTAAATTTCTAATTATTGGTTATGCATTAATTTTAGTATTGATAATTATTGTAATGTGATTTATGGAATTTGTAATAGGTTTGTATATGTTCCATCTCCACATACGAGTGAGGTGCTTGCTAGAGTGTTGGTTGATTGTTTTTTAGATTGGAATATTGATCAAAAATATTGACCATTACTTGGATAATTGTACAACCAATGATGCTATGGTTCAGCTTGTCAAGGATAAGTTGCAAGTTGAACACTTGTTAAATGGTGGTGCTATGTTGCATATGCGTTGTTGTGCGCATATTTTGAATTTAATTGTGAAGGATGGTTTGGATGTTATTAAAGGTAGCATTGGAAAGGTAAGGGATAGTATAGTGTATTGGACAAAGAACACCTAAAAGAGTTGAAAATTTTGAAGAGAGTGTTAGACACGCATTCCTTATACTAAAAAGTTATGTTTAGATTGTCCCACTAGATGGAACTCAACCTACTTCATGCTTCAAACTGCAATTATGTATAAGAGTGTGTTTAACAGATTGAAACTACGTGAATATCAATATACCAGTCTACCTAGTGAGAGTGAATGGGAGCTAGCTCAACAAATTTGTGCACACTTGAAAGTTTTTTATTCATGCACGAGTTGTTTTGTGGGACAAAGTATCCTACTGCCAACTTATATTTCAAGAAGATATGTCAAATTAAGTTGGCATTAACGGAGTGGTTGTCTAGTGATTGTGAAACAATTGCGTATATGGCTGAAAAAATGTTGAACAAGTACAATAAATATTGGAGTGTAGTGCATGAAATTATGGGTATTGCTACAATTTTAGATCCAAGATATAAAATGTCTTTGCTTGAATATTATTTTCCTAAAGTGTTTGGTGGTGATTTTGCAGCACATATTGATAAAATCCGAGGCCTTGGATGATTTGATGCATGCATATCAACTTGAGAAATGCATGAGTAAAATAGGATCTCTAGAAAGTGGGGACAATTCGGGAAGGAGAAGCAGATGCACCCTCAGGAAAACGAGGTTTTTTTTAGTGATGATGCTGATGAGGAGAATTTGGCTAAGTTTTTGAAGAAACAAAAGGCACCTAAATCTGATGAGCTAAGCAATGAGCTTGAATTTTATTTGAAAGAGAATAGTTGGCCAGATGATGGACACTTCGATGTTCTAATTTGGTGGCAGACAATGGCTGTTAAGTTTCCAATACTACAAGCTATTGCAAGAGATTTACTTGCTATTCCTCTCTCTGTTGTTACAGTGCATTCAAAGACTAGTGGTAAATTTGTAAGTCGTCATCGGAGTCGACTTCAGCCAAATACAGTTGAAGCATTAATGTGTGCACAAAGTTGGCTATGGAGTTGTGTTAATGAAGGTAATTTAAATTTAATGTTTATATGGTTGATTTTTAGTTTTGATATTCTAATGTCTTTTTTGTTGTTCTTTTCGATTTTTTGAACTAGATGCCTCGCTAGTACCATGTGATTATGCAAGTATCTATGAAGATGGAGAACCAGATCAAGTATCTGCACCGCAGATTGATTATTCCAGCTAGTGAGAACTTTTATTGAGTTATAAGTTTAATATTTTGAACTATCTATTTGGTGTTTTGTAATATGTTGAACATTGAGTTATAAGTTTGTGTGTATTTTTTTTTGTTCTGTTATGAACATTTGAACAGTTTATGTATGTCATTGAATTGCTTGTTTTTAGGTTTTTTGACCATTTATTGAGTTGTTTCACAGGTTCGGATTTCGGGTTTCGGGATCGGGTTTTGGGGTTCGGGTTTCGGGTTTCGAAGGTTGGGGTTCGGGTTTTGAAGTTCGGGTTTCGGGTGTTGAAGTTTGGGTTTGGTGCATGAGAACCGAAACCCGATCGGTCGGGTATGGGGTTTGAAAGTAAAACCCGATCGGAGTTGAGTTGGTCGGGTATATCCTAAAATTTGAGTTCGAGGATGGGTATAGCAAACCGACTCGAACCAGGAAATTGCCATTCCTAAAGAAAAGGAATTTATGGAAGAGTTTTCTATCAAGACAAAAGAACGTATGAATTGTCAAATTGAAGAAGGAAAAGAAATTGTAACAAGCTTTTAAGAAATAAGCATTTTATTTTAATTAAAATTATATTTTCTATTTTTTTCTATTTCTTTTACAAGATAATTAGTTTTTAGTAACAATTATCATTACTATATTTTTAGTGCTAAATTTTGTTATAAAAGGGTCTAGGAGGCCCTATAGGCGTCAGAATTTGAATCAAAGCGATGCGTCTCTCTTTGCTTCAAGAAAACAGCCACCAATTTGATTTTCCCTCTTGGACTTCACGTCGCTTTGTTTTTGTTCTTTTCTTTCCTTAGTTTTGTAGAAATTATTAGAAAATTCCGGCAGCCATTCTTCTTGAAACCCCGTTTCTCTTCTTTTCCCTTGAAGACAAGATTCATTCGGAAGAAAACAAGCCCGACCACCATTACGTCCACTTCCTATTTTTTTCTTTTCTCCTTTCTTTAGTTAGTTTTTCTTTGAGAAAAATTTCAGCAATCATGTATGTCATCATGATTGACTAAACTCTACTTTATAATTCAAGGGAAGAATTGATATCAATTGCAATCATTGTGAGGTTTGGTTCTTAATTTATATTCTTTCTTTTATTCCAGTACTTGTTAATTTTTTATTTAATTCTTATGAATAATTGATGATTGGTTAATTTGATAAATTAATTCTCTATTATTTATTTTATTGCTATCCATGAATTCAGTGATCCGTAATTGTCATGAAAGAGTGAACCAAGTAGAAACTAGGTTAAATATGTTTATGAGTTAAGCTAAAGAAATTAACGGACAAAATTAATTTCTTATGACTATCTCGGTGTTTTAATCTTTGTTTAATTGTTTTCATAGATATTAATGCTAGGAAAATGGAAATTTATTACGACTATCTTAATAAATTTCAAGTTAAATATTTGAATTTGCAAGATTATTTTTCGTGACCTATGATTGGTGATGCAATTGAATGATATTAACCATTGGATTGGAAAATCGGTAAATTTGGTAACTTTCACTATTTTATATTTTTCTGCATTAATAATTATTTTTATTAATTTTTAGAATTGATGAAATTAGTTAAGCATTCAAAACTCCCCTCTCGTTTTATTTATTTAATTTTATCTATTATTCAAGACCTACAAATTTAATTTATAATCACTTAAGGATCGGTGATTAATTTCACGAGTTTAAACAAACTGTCGGTACCATAGATTGCTTTTGACTATAATTTGGCGTCGGACATGACATGATCCATCAAATGTGAGACTCAAACAATGTAGTCAATGTGTAATTATTACAATAATTGAGAGATCACAAGGTGGTGAAAAAAGCGACTTTCATTCTAGTATGCTGATGATTTTAAAGTATCAATACGAAAGCACAAATCTTTATCACAGGACATCGAATCCAATCACCTTCATCCTCGTACTTTATTTTGAACCTCTCGGTCTGACTTTTAATTCAAACCTTTTATCCAATTCTGCGCAATTCTTCAATTCCGAGTTCTTGCCAACGAATCATTACATTATCATCCTTGTAAGTTGCCTTGACAATCATAGAATAACTGAGATCACTCTTGTCTCCGTATCAATACTTTTAGTTTTTGCACTTATGGGGATAGAATCTGCATTCTTGCCTTTCGTTGGTTTTGTACTAATGTCAATTAATTCTAAAATTATAATTATATTTATTGCCAAGTAATTAAGAACCTAAAGGGTCACACACATAAAGAATTTGTTCTTAGGTTAAAATAATTAAATAATTATATGATAATTATTGGGGTTAATTTGTAAAATAATTAACATAAAGAATCTCTATAAGATAAGTTTTGATAAGATAAAAATTCTTTTATCTTAATAAAATTAAAATTGGTTTTAATTTTGTCAAATACTCTATCACTATAGAGTATTTGATCGATGCATTAGTTTCTCTGGCAACGGAAAAAACTTATAAAATACAGGAGACACCACAAATTCTATAACGGTTGTGCGTCTGATTTTTTCACGTGCGAAAAACTTCTTGCAAAAGAGTGAGAAAAAAGTTTTCTTTTGTTTTTGTTAGAGTTCTCTTGAACTCTAAATTTTACAAGATTGTACACTCATTGAAGGAACTAGCATATTGGCTTGAGTGTCAATCAATCCTAGGAGGATCCTAAGAACTAGTTAGTGTAGACACCTTAGAGGCCGGACGTCGGTCACGGTGTGGTTGACAGAACCTCCTTCGACGACACAATCTTGATCATCAAAACAGGTTTTGTTTTATATGTATATTGAAATTGATCTTGGTGAAAATCATGTTTTAATTCCACTTTGTCATAAATTTGTTTATGGCATACATGATTTCTAACATGGTATTGGAGCATGAGGATTTAATTTTCGTATAAATATAAATTTATGTGAATATAAATTGTTTATGTTTACGAATATGTATGTGTTATGTTGAATGAGTGAGAAAAATTATTACTGTTGAGTGAAAAAATTGTTTTTCACTTCAAACAAGTTGAAATTTTTACTTGAAAATTTTGATTTATTACCGAAATGCTTGTCAAAGTTGTTTGTCGAATTTTAGGTCGCTACTTGTGATTCATGTTACGAAAAGAAAAAAAGTTTTTTTGAAAGCAATGTGAGAAAGGGAAAGAAAAGCGAAATTTTTTTGAAGCGTCGACAGAAGGGTGAAAAAAAGAAAGAAAAATTCTCCTCATTTGTAGCGGTGGCTACAAGAGATGTTGTCGGCCCAGGCGGATGTCGGATGGCGTTAGCGGTAGTGGCGAAAATGATGACATCATTCGGCTCCGTTTATTAAAATAAAATAATTAATTTCTCCGACGGGCCATTGGGCCATTTGTTAGATTCTGGATCGAAATACTATTTCTCTAATTGGCTCCTTGGGCTCCTTTTAATTTAGTGTGGCATTGGGCGGTGGTTTGGCTAAAGTTTAGGCTTTCTAGCTAGTAGAGTAGTGAAGATTGCGTTGGGTGCTTCTTGAGTCCATTAGTACTAAACAGATCAAACCCAATTGAACCAACACTAAATAAAAATAAATAAATAAATAAATAAATGAGGTAATTTTCATTATAAAGAGTTTATTTATGTTAAAGCCCTTTAATTTTGTTATTTATTTACTATGGCCCAAATTTTGAAAAATTTTATGTTAACCCATAAAACTTCTCAATTAATTCAATGATATTTCTAATATGATTAGAAATGTAATACATACAGATTTATGACTAAAATTTGTTTATAATTGTTTAATGTGTTTATTCAATTGTTATGTCATATGTGATTTAATATTTGATTAAAATAATTAGATTATTTTCTTGCATATTGTATGTTTAATATAATCAAATATTTATTACACATGATATATGTAAATGATGAGACCATGTTTTAATCCCTCAATTAAATATTAAATCAATTTAAATGCCTTCCATTATTATAGTTTAAACAGTTTTGTTAGGGTAACTTGTTGAGCTAACTCAAGGTTGTCTTACTAAAAATGTGTTTTAAACTATGAGATCGGATCTGAATAATGGGTATGATTTAACAAAGATTTTGATTTGTTGAACTAACTCAAGGTCAAAAGTCTTTGAGGCAAGAGTTAGGAGACATATGTGATATGTGTATCAAAAGTTAATAACCTAACTATGTAGAAGTTGCAAATAAGTTGCAATTGGTAATTAATACCTACTCATTGAAATTAATTTTGATTTGTTAAGCTAACTCAAGATTAAAAATAATTGAAATGGGATCTAACCTACTAAGAATTTTGAGAAAATTCTCGAATCAATTTGAGAGATATTGATTTGGATAAAATAGTGGGAGCAAAACCAAGATTTTATTAAGTCCATATATTTGTGTATTTCGGTTTTGTATATTACATAAATTTAAATTCTTATTCTATCTTTATTTTCTTGTTGTAGAAAATGAATAACAACATGAACTTGCGTACTATTTTGTTTAACAAGAAACTTATTGGCCCAAACTATTTGAACTAGGTTCAAAACTTAAGAATTGTTCTTAGCAATGAGAAGTTGCTTTATGTCCTTAATGGTCCTGTTCTTGATGAGCACATCGATGTTGATCAAGCAGTAAGAAATGCATATCAGAAGCATTTAGATGATTCTGAAAATGCATGTTGTATCATGCTCGCTTCAATGAGTTCCGAGCTGCAAAAGCAGCATGAGGACATGACTGCCTTTACAATGCTTCAACATTTGAAAGTATTATATGATAGAAAGGCTAGAAGTGAGCGATGTGATACCTCTAAGGAACTCTTCCAAAGCAGGTTAGCGTAAGAATTTTCGTTTCAACTCATGTCATGAAGATGATTGGTCTCATTCAAAATGGAGAAAGCGGGATTTGTAATGTATCATGAGTTAAGTGTTGACTTGATACAACAATCCCTTTCTCCCAACTTTTCTCAATTTGTGATGAACTTCAACATGAACAAAGTTGAGACCTCTACTTTACTGAGTTATTGAACTTGCTTAAGGAACCGAGGATACCATGAAGAAAAAGAAGGTTTGTGTTGGTAGTTGAGGGTCCAATAAAAGAAAGCGTAAAGTGGTCTTAAGAAGACCAAGAAGAAAGCTGGACCTAAGGCAATACAAAAAGCAAAAAGGAACAAGAAAGAAAAGGGCACTTGCTTCCACTGTGGACAGCATGGACACTGGAAGAGAAATTGCAATGCTTATCTAGAATGCGTGAAGCAGAAGAAGCTTAGTGAAGCTTCTAGTTCAGGTTTGTTTATGATTGAAATAAACCTTTCTACTTCAAAATCAAATTCTTGGGTATTAGATACCGGATCTGCTCTCATAGTTGTAATAATATGCAAAGTCTAAAAATAAGTAGAAAGTCGCAAAGGAGAGGTAGACCTACGTGGGCAATGGAGCAAAAGTTGCTACTTTAGCCGTAGGAACATATAGTCTCTCTCTACCTAGTGAATTAATTCTTGATTTAAAAGATTGTTATTTTGTACCAGTACTCACGAAGAATATTATTTCAATTTCCTATTTAGACAATGATGGTTTTGAAATAAATCAAAAGAATAAGTGTTGTTCTATTTATTGTGAAGGTATTTTTTATGGTGCTGGTTATCAAAATAATGGTCTTTATATATTAGATCTTGAAAATCCAATTTACAACATAAATGCAAAGAAACCCAAATTTGATAATTTTAGAAATTCTTATCTCTAGCATCGTAGACTAGGTCATATAAATGAGAAATGCATAACCAAATTGCATAATGATAGTTAATTGGGATCATTTGATTATGAATCATATGAAACATGCGAATCTTGTTTACTAGGAAAATTACTAAAACACATTTCTTCGAAAAGGTGAAAAATCATGAATTTTTAGGTCTCATGCATCGATGTATGTGGACCTATGTCAATTCAAGCTATAGAAGGTTTTTCATACTTCTTAACATTTCTTGATGATCATTCTAGATATGCTCATGTATACTTATTGAAGTATAAATTTGAAATCTTTGAAAAGTTCAAAAATATAAAAATGAAGTAGAAAAACAACTTGGGAAGAGTATTAAAATACTTGATCAAATCGAGTGGAGAATACCTAAACTAAGAATTTCGCATTATTTAAAAGAGAATGGGATTCTTTCACAATGGACTCCTCCATATACACCATGATGGAATGGTGTATCCGAAAGGAGGAATCGTACCCTATTAGATATGGTACGATCTATGATGAGTCATGCAACTCTCCTAAATCATTTTAGGATATGCCCTAAATACTACCTCCTACCTATTAAATCATGTTCCATCTAAAGTCATTGATACTACCCCATATGAGATATGGTATGGGAAAAAGTCAAATATTAAATATTTAAGAATTTGGGGTTGTCCCAGCATTTGTTAAAAAAATAGAATCAGATAAGCTCAATCCAAAATCTAAAAAAATGCTATTTTGTGGGATATCCAAAAAACTTTTGGGTATCAATTTTATAATTCCATTGAACAAAAGGTGTTTGTTTCAAAACATGCCATATTTCTAGAAAAGAGTTTATTCTAGAAAAGGCAAGAGGAGCAATGTAGAACTTGAAGAAGTTCTAGAACCACAAATTAGCAAGTATAGGAACATGGAACAAGAGCTTGAACCTCATATAATGATGTGGTAGAAATCAAACTCAAGATACACAAGTCATGCGTAGGTCAAGTAGGACACGCCATGCACCCAGTAGGTATGATGATGTGTTTATTATTGATAATGATGAACGTACTACTTACAAGGAAGCCTTATCCGATAGGGACTCGAGAAGTGGTTTCAAGCCATGAAATCAAATGGATTCCATGTATGACAATAAGGTATGGACTTTAGTCAATCCACTGAAGGATAAAACCCATAGGGTGCAAATGGGTTGACAAAAGGAAAACCAACATGGATGGTAATGTGACTACTTATAAAGCTCGATCTGGTTGCAAAAGGTTACACACAAAACATGGTATTGATTATGATGAAACCTTTTCAGCTATCTTTGAAATCCATTAGAAGTTTACTTGCTATAGTGCATACTATAATTATGAAATCCGCAAATGGATGTTAAGACACTTTTCTTAATGGTCATTTGCAAGAAGAGGTGTATATGATACAACTGAGGGCTTTGTATCCAAAGACCCTAATAAAGTATGTAAGCTACAAAAATCTATTTATGGGTTTAAGCAAGCTTCAAGGAGCTGGAATATTTGTTTTGATGATACAATCAAAAGTTTGGTTTTATAAAAACGAAGATGAACCTTGTGTATACAAAAGGATTAGTGAGTCTTTGTAGTTTTCCGATATTATATGTGGATGACATATTATTGATGGGAAACGACATACATTCTCTACAATCGATTAAGGTATGGTTGTCCAAAAACTTCTCAATAAAAGATTTGGGTGAAGTAACTTATATTTTGAAAATAAAGATTTATCGTGATAGATCAAATAAGTTGCTTGGTCTTTCACAATTAACATACATAGATAAAATGCTAAAGAAGTTTAGCATGGATCAATCTAAGAGAGGTTATGTTCCCATGTCTTATACGATTTACCTTTCAAAGATATGTGTCCAAAATCGATGTTGAAAAACGTAACATGCAAAATGTTCCTTATGCTTTGTAGGATCAATTATGTATGCTATGTTATGTACAAGACCAGATTTCTCATGCTCTAAGTGTTACGACAGATATCGTGCTAATCTCTGATGGATCTTGGAAAGTCACGAGAATATCCTTAAGTACTTGAGAAGAACTAGGATTTATTCTTGATATATGGCGAGACAAAGCTTAAAGTACATGGGTTCACCGATGCTAGCTTTCAATATGATAAAGATGATAGCAAGTTTCAATGCGTACATTTTTACCCTCAATGGTGGTGTTGTAAGTTGGAAAAGTTCCAAACAAGAAACTCGCAAATTCTACAGAGGCCGAATATATTGTCGCTTGGTTTTGGAACAAAAATTTCATTTCAACTTGAAGTGGTTCCTTCAATAGCCAACCCAATACCTTTGTATTGTGATAATAATGGGGCTATTGCTCAAGCCAAGTAACCTAGGTCTCATCAACGGTCCAAACATGTACTAAGGCGCTATCATTTGATTAGAGAAATCATTGATAGAAATGAATTTAAGATAGAAAAGATTCCACAGAGGAAAACATAGCAGATCCATTGACTAAACCTTTATCTCAAAAGAAACATGATTGTCATGTGTCTTCATTCGTTTAAAGTACATGAATGACTGGTTTTAGTAATAAATATGTTATGTAATTTAAAACCATCATATTTTGTTGTATTTTGATATTTTATGCAATAAAGATATATGGTGTTTTATCATCTTAGATTATATATATTTATATATTGATGATAAAGTCCTTAGAATAATACTTATTATTCTTAAATACTTAATAATAGTATTAACAAAATTAAGGACGTTGTTAATACGGATAGATTAGCATATATGTTGATATATGATTGAATTGTTGGAGAATAATTCATTGGATTGATCCGCTTAGAGATTCTCATGAGGTTAACTATTTGAGTACCAATGGTATAATCTCTACATGTGATGAGTGTAAGTGATCCTCATACTTGAGATCATAAGAATATCTATAGTGTGAATTGTTATACTTTAATCCTATGAGTCCATAATTGTAACTAGTTGTGAGTGCCATAGAAGTTGGGCATAACATGAAACATTAATAGATGATTTATGATTAATAAATGATTTACCACTTCTAATAGTAAGAAGAGTATATCCCACTAATGGCCACTTGTTGAAATATCAACTCAAAATGTTTAAACGAGTAAATAAATTTGGAAGAGTTCTAAATTTATTTTAAAGGAGTTGGATTTGGGAATAAGAAATTATAATAATTAGTACATTGAGTTGACACCTATACCTTACTCTTGTACTAATTAGGGATATAGTATGGTGAAAGGAAATTAATTACACGGATTCTGGTTCATGGAAAGGTGAAGTTAAACACTTGATTTTTCTTAACTCTTGGGTGGTCATGATGCAGTTAAAGGCCAATCTTGATCCATAAATATAAGTTCATTAATTATTGAATTAATGATAAATTAAAGTTGTTTAATTTATTTGATCTTAGAATACTCTTGACTAAATTAACTCTAGTCCAAGTGGGAGTTTGTTGGTTTTGTATTAAAGCCAATTAATTCTAAAATTATAATTATATTTATTACCAACTGATTAAGAACCTAATGGGTCATACACATAAAGAATTTGTTCTTAGGTTAAAATGATTAAATAATTATATGATAATTATTGGGGTTAATTTGTAAAATAATTAACCTAAAGAATCTCCTATAAGATAAGTTTTGATAAGATAAAATTTTTTATCTTAATAAAATTAAAATTGGTTTTAATTTTATCGGATACTCTATCACGATAGAGTATCGATCACCTGATAGTTTCTCTAATAGAGAGAAAAACTTATTAAATACAAGAGAACACCAAGTTCTATAATGGTTGTGCATACAGATTTTTTCACGTCTGAAAAACTTACTACAAAAGAGCGAGAAAAAGTTTTCTTTTGTTTTTGTTAGAGTTCTCTTGAACTCTAAATTTTCTGAGATTGTACACTCATTGAAGGAACTAGCATATTGACTTGGTGTCAATCAATCCCAAGAGGATCCTAAGAACTAGTTAGTGTAGATACCTTAGAGGCTAGACGTCGATGTAGTTTGGTTGATATAACCTCCTTCGATGACACAATCTTCATCATCAAAACAGTTTTGTTTTATACATATATTGAAATTGATCCTCGTGAAAATCATGTTTTAATTTCATTGTCTATAAATTTGTTTAAGGCATACATGATTTCTAACACTTTCTGTTGTATTATTATTTGGATAGTGCCCAATCTCGAATTCTTGGATAACTTCACCACTTTCAACATGACTAGTGGGAACCGTGGAAGGTGATCGACTTTGTTTCTCTTGTGTGATGGCCACCGGCATGCCAAGATCTCGCATCTATGTTTCAAAGTAGATCGACTAATCGCAAAAAACTAAAGCAACCGGTAACATATAGATGTTCTCTTGAAAGAATAAACGGAAAAAGAGATAAAATTAACATTATCACCACCTCTAAGATTTTTGCAACGTCTGCAGATTTCCACCAAGATACGGTTTGAGAACGTCCAAAGTTATTTGAGCTCTAGTATTTGTGAAAACTCTCTAAATCTCACTGCTTTGGGTATTTGGATGATGAGTAAGAATGGAGTGTCTCATTCTAGCATTTGCATTACTTTGATAGTTTTCAACATTATTTTCTAAGGTTGGTTGTTGCTCGATGACATAAGAAACTGCACTTCTCTTTCACTTACATAGCCTTCATGGCCACTTAAATTATTGCTACAATATATATCACAGAAACAAAACTTTTATCATCCGAGGAGGCGAATTTAACTCGAATTCCTCCCTTGTTTTAATACCACAAAGATCAAGTTAAGCCTTGAAAATCCTGAGCATTGTGGACAATAATGATTTTAACATAGCCTCCATACCACATTTCCATCACCAGTTTTGTTCAGTGGAAGAAAGTGTTAGGCCTTTGGGCCATTATGTCCACCCATGCGGGTTTTAAGCCTAGCCCATGTAGGGCTTTTTTTTTAAAAGGCAGCAAGAAGAGGAGCCGTATGTCTATGATCGTAGCCACACGTGAGAGCCAAGGAAAAAGAGCAATTTTTCTCCTCCCGTCTTGATGAAAGTGACGATCGGAGGTCGATTCGTGGTCCAACTGAGCTAAAATTTTGTCAGAGAATCCTAATTCCTTGCTCTTAAATATGTATGGTCAGCTTTCTATTTTGAGTTTTCAGTGATTAATTTTTGGTCAGTTTGACTGCTGTGTTTTGAGTGAGATTTCGCCATTTTCTTCTTGGATTTCTTTGTGATATAGCTTGTTCTTCACTATATTATTGATTCCTTTATTTATGGAATTGTGGTACTCATATGTTGAGTTGGAATTATGTTTTGTACCTAAAATTATATAGTGAGAATTTGAGTGGACTTGAGATTGATCCGTGGTTTTTATCCTTCACATTGAGGAGTTTTCCACGTTAAAATTGTGTTGTGTTGCTCTTGCCAATTTTTGATATATTTTATTATGTTTTGGATTTCTTTTTGTTCTTATTTAGTCGTTTCCTCACTCGTTCATAAAAGCTTAAAATCGTTTTTCCCAACAAAGTGGTATCGAGCTTTGGGATTGAACGATGGAACCGAGTTTGAATAGAATGGTTAGTCCGAATGAAAATAATTACCATACTTGGAGTGGTATAATGGAAGACCTTCTTTATGTGAAACGTTGGCATTTACTGTGTTTGCCGATTCAAAACCAAAAATATGTCTGAAGTGATTAAGTTATTGAGCACAAATCGTGTGTGGCTTAATTTGCCAATTTGTGGACGATAATATTTTGAATCACATAAAGAAAGAAACTCATGCTAGGAGTCTTTGGACGGCTTGAGTCGTTATATGGGTGGAAAAGCGGCGACAATAAAATGTTTCGATGAAGCGGTTCATGCAATTGAGTTATAAGGAAGACAGATCCATATTGGATCACTTGAATGAGTTTCAAGGAGTGATAGATTAGCTATCACCATGAATATTAATTTTGAAGATGAGGTACTTGGGTTTTGGTTACTTAGTTCTCTTTTGGTCTCTTGGGAGACATTTCGTGTGTCATTGTGTAATTCGCCTCTGATGAATGCTGTTACCATGGATTTTATGCGAAAAGTGGTATTCTAAATGAAGAGATGAGAAGGAAGAATTAGGTTCTTCTTCAAGCCTTAATTGCAAAAAGTAGGGGAGGAATCAAAGCAAAGGTCCAAAAGGTAAAAACAAGGACAGAAGCAAGTCACGATCATAGCACAAGGATGTGGAATGTCATCACCGTGGCAAAAAAGGTCATCGCAAGTTTGTCAAGCCCACAAAATTAATTTGTCCTTAAATAATTACAAATTAAATTTACAATAGTAGTGGACTGTGTCGAGTCTAAGGAACCTAAGTATAGTTCCAAACCTTGAACAATAAATTGTAAATAAATAAACACTGGATTTTTGAATATTAACTAAATTACGGAAATAATGAAAATTAATAACAATAAATATTAAAACAAAAAATATAAAAATAACGAAATTGCCAAATTAATCGAGTTTCTAATCCAAGGGTTGATATTATTCAATTGCATCAACGATCACAGTCACAGTCACAAAAATATAATTCTTGCAAATTCAAATATTTAACTTGAAACTTATTAGGATAGCCATAATAAAATTCCATTTTCCTAAAATAATTGACCGAGCCTCGCACTAAATCAAAACTTACCATCAATTGATCAGACACGATAGCGTTCCATATCAATTTAGTGATAGTATTAAGAACTATGAAAGCAGTTAAACCAAAATTAAAACACGAGATAATTGCGATAAATTAATCTTGTCCCATTAATTCCCTAAGCTAAGCATGCATATTTACAAACATAAACAATTTTAACTTAGTTGCTACTTGGTCCACTTATTCATGACAATTACGGATCAACGAACTCATGGATAGCAATAAAATAAATAATGAACAATTAATTTGTCGACTAATTAATCATCAATTATTCATAAAATTAAATCAAGAATTAACAAGTATTTGAATTAAAAGCAAGAAAATAAAATTAAGAACAAAACCTCACAATAATTGCAATTGAAATCAATCATTCCCTTGAATTAGAAAACAGAATTTAGCCACTCATAGTGGCATACATAGCTGCTGGAATTTTTCTAATAATTTGACTAAAACTAAAAGAAAGAAAAGAACAAAAGAAACAAAACCTGTGAATTCCAAGAAGACAACAAAAATAGGCGGCTGTTTTGTTTTAAGCAAACCCGAATGTAATTTTTGCTTCTAGGGAAAAACAAACCAAACGGGTAAGAAGAATGGCAGCTAGGAATTTTCTAACAACTGCTACAAAGCTAAAGAGAAAAAAAAAGGACGTGAAGGACTGGGAAAAGAAGAGAGAAAAAACACCCAAGCTAAACCAAAGAAATAAAACAAGATGCTCTTGATAGACCAAGAGGTTCCGCTTTTATAGACTTCATGTCGCCCTTCCTATTGTAAACTCATGTTCGCTTTCCTTTGCTCAACGACCAAATCAATTTGTCTTCTACTTCAATTCCACTTGTTTTGTTTTCTTTAACTACGAGTCCTTCTTTGTTTTTGTCTTCAAGTTGTAGTCAACTTCTTGTCTTTTGCTAATTTTATTTTCTTTCTTGTGTTCAAATTGCAAACTTCTCTTTTCTACTTTACGAAACTACTCTTGCCTCGAGTTTCAATAATTTTCTCCAACAAGCTACACCCTTCTTATCTCCTTCTTGTTCCAATTCCAGCGTATTCTACTTCATTATTGCCCGATTCTTGTCTTCTTTTGCTTCCTAATTCAGCTCAACTTCTTCTCCTTGTTGCTTTCTTCTTGTACTCAAACTTGTAGTAATCTTATTGCAGTTGGTTTATACTACTCTTCTACATTCTTTCCTTATTTCCAACTCGGTTTCTTCTTTTCCAAAGAGAATCCTTCTTCTTTCCTCTCAAATTTCAATTGTCTTCCGTCTTCCAACTACAACACAATTCTTGTTCTGAAGAAGTACTTTGGCCAAGTTTGAAGAAGTGAGGCATGATTGCTCTCTTTGTGCCGCCTCTTCCTTGCTTTTGTCTTCTCGAGAAAGAATATCAAGAGCAGCTGTATTTTGTCCTTTTGGTGTCTTCTTGTGAGCGGATTCTGTGTGCAAAAGTGCGTCAAAATATAGTTTAGACTCACACAAATATACACCTAAACCTCACTTAATCAATTGTAGTAAAGAATAGGGATCATTTTCCACAGGGAAGGGGACAAAACCAAAATTTAAGTGCAACTAATTATTTGCTATCTATGTGTCTTAAAGCAATGATTTAGAAAGTGATATTTAACTAACTAAAACAACACCATTGAAACAAGGAAATAAACACACAATTGAGGAAGGAGGGTGATCCTTGGGTTCAATGCAAGGGTAGGCTATTTTGACTCCTAAGGGCAACCGAGTGTAAGGCATCTTAACTAAGTGGCTACATCCGTTCACTCCAAATCTCCTTTCGGTCTCATCGGAATTATAGAATGAGGAATCTCCTTTCGGTCTCATCCCCACCTAGAGCACATTAGCGCCTATGGCTTCCACACAACTCTAATGCACAATTCTAGCCCTAGATGTTTTAGCCAACTACTTCACATTCCCTAGTTCAAGTGTTTAATCTAAGAAAACCACCTATTTTTCACTCCACATCTCCTTTCGGTCTCACTTGAAATTAAAGCATAGAAGATCTCCTTCGGTCTCACTTCTACCTTTGCACACTAAAACCTATGGCTTCCACACAATTTTAGTGCATAATTAATCTCATATGGTAGTTGTTTCTTGTCTCAAACACCTAAATCTAGAGAATGCTAGGTAGTTCTTCCTTTTGGTCAAAATTCATGTATATTCTAAAACACACACGAACACCAAGAACACACATTAAATGTGGCCACCATTCAATGCATGCTAATCATTAAATACAAGTAGAAAAACTTCAATTAATGCAAACCCATCACTCTACAACCCACAAGGAATCAAAATAAACCTAATCCATACATCAAACACCAAGAATCACCCAAGATAATTTAGCCTCTCATGGCTTCAAACAAACAACAATCACAAGGAGAATTAACAATTGAAAGCATATGAAATTCGTAAGAAAAACTTCCCTTAATCAAAAGATTGGTGAATCCAACAAATTCCAACACTTTAGCAATCCAAATCAACTCCAAAGATGGAAGTTTCAAGCCACAAAATGCCAAACCCTAGCCTCTTGGAAAATCTTAAGCTTGGGAAAATGTGCAAAAAGTAAAATCTAACCCTAACCCTACCTACTTGCCTTGTTTCGCAGAAAATGGGGTATTTATAGACATAGGGACGTTGGGGAACAATTGTGAAGCTTCCAAAACATTAGGGACGCAAAATGCAAATTTCAGCTTTTGGATGAATGATCAGCCGCTGCAGACCGCAGCTGCGGTCTACTGTTCACAGGGAACCGCCGCTGCGGTCAAAACCTTCGGGTTTCATTCTCTTTGGTTCGCGCCTTGTTCTGATTTTGTCCAGTTTGGGTCCTTTTCGTCCTGAATTTGAGAAAACTTTCTTCATGAAAGTTTTTCTCTCTTTCTCAGCTTTCCATAGCATCTTGAATCATCTCATTTGGACGTCTGAATCAAGAGTTATGAACTCCGAAGATGGCTGATGTTTTTCCTTTTTCCTCTTCTTTGGTTCATGCCTTGTTCTGTTTTGTCCAGTTTTGGTCCCTTTGCTTTACGGAATTTGAGAAAACGTTCTGCATGAAAGTTTTAGCTCTCCTTCTCATATTTCCATAGCATCTTTAATCACCTCATTTGGACATTTGAATCAAAGCGTTATGAACTCCGAAGATAATTGGTTTTTAACCTTTTCCTACAAAACAAATAAAGATGAGAATCACAAATATAATGTGATTTCTCTAATAAACATGGCATATCTCAATGAAATCTATGCAAAAGCATGAAAAACATATCTAAATTTATGAATATTTGATTCTCATCATTCTTTGGTTTCAAAAACTTCAAAGAGCAATTGGTATCCAAGAAATAAAAGTGCAAAATCTCCTCAAGATGAATGGTGGTTTATTTTTTTGTCCTTTTGTTTACTTCATTTTCTCTATGGCCAAGTCAATTTCAATGCTTCTTGTTTTGCTTTGTCTTGTTGTGTGCTCACTTCTTGCTTATGTGAAAGGAGTCTTCTTTGTGTTTGGTTGTGCAAACTAACTTTCTTCTTTGTTTTTGTCTATTGACTTGTGCAAACCGCTGGGTTTTTTCCTTTGCTTTCTTTGACTTTCAGAATCTTTCTTTCTTTTCCGCTTGTTTATTTCCTATTGTCTTTTTTCTTTGTAGTTCTCAGGTGTGTGTGAGGATGCTCAACTTCCAGTCATCATCAATGTTTCCAAATCCTCTCATCGAGAAAAGCAAAGTAGAAGCATCAATACAATCATGGTGAAAACTAGCTTATATTTTCTTAGAAATTCAGTCCTAATTTACAATTTTGCTAAACTTCATTCTACATTAATATTCATGCAAATAAACATTTTGATCAATTAAAACACAAGGAATTGACCTAATAAATATGCAATTTTATATCCTATCACTCACATTAAGAAGAATTGTTTTCAATTGAAAAAGGAAAAGAAAAATGGCAATGAAAATAATGAGAAAAAGGATCATACTAATAATGATCGGGTTGCTGACTCATCGATGATCATGTTATTGTATGCTATAATGATAATGTGAATTTGGCATGCAATGAGACAATTTGGGCAATTGATAGTGGAGAGCTTCATATCATGTCACTTGAAGAAGGAGTTTTTCATTCCTATACTTGGAAAACTTTGGCATTAAGATGGGCAACAATGGTGTGGTTAAAGTTGTAGAGTGAAGTGTGTGTCCGAGGCCACTAATGGAACAAGATTGTTTCTTAGAGATGTTAGACATGCACAAGCTATGAGGATGAATTTGATTTCTGCAAGGAAATTCGATGATGAGGGCTTCGTAATATCTTTCATAATGGGAAGTGAAGCTCACAAAAGGCTCTTTAGTTATGGCTAGAGGAAAGAAAGAATCTTCTTTATATTTGTTGCAGCCAAAATTTCCAAGATTTACGCAATTTTGTGGAAGATAGGAATGCAATCGATGGCACAAGTGATTGAGCCACTTGAGTGAAGGATATAAGCTTATTGGCTAAGAAAAATTTACTTACTGGAGTAAGGAGTGCATCTTGAGAAGTGTGCACATTGCTTAGCAGAAAGCGAGAAGAGTGTCATTCAAAAATCATCCTCCTTCGAGAAAGTCAAATGTATTATCTTTAGTACATTCGATGTTTGTGGTCTAATCAAACCACTAACACTTGGTGATCTGCTTATTTTGTGACCTTCATTGATGATTATTCAAGAAAACTTTGGATTTATTTCTTGAAGACCAAAAACCAAGTGTTAGATGCATTTAAGCAGTTTCATGTTCTAGTGGAGAGACATATTGGAAAGAAGCTTAAATGTATTCGTTCGGATAATGGTGGTGAATATATCGGACCATTTGATGAGTATTATAGATAGCATGGTATTAACATCAAAAACACCTCCAAAGACACTTGGTTGAAACCATTCTTTGAAAGAATGAATCGAACATTAATTGAGAGTTAGATATTTGATTTTAGATGCGGACACAAAATCTTTTGGGGCTAGACATTGAATATAGTTGCTCATGTTATTAACTTGTTATCCATGGTTGCTTTAGATGGTGATGTACACAAAGTTTGGTTTTAAGGATGTTTCATGGCCATTTAAAATTATTTGGCTACAAAGTTTTTGTTCATGTCCCAAAGATGAGAGTCAAATTAAATGCCAAAACATGAATGTATTTTTCTTGGCTATGGTAATCATGATGAGTTTGTTCTGAGCTTTATGATCCAATTGAGAAGAAGATCATAAGGAGGGAGATGTTGTATTTGTTGAGGATTAGACTATAATAGACATCGGAGGCGAGAATCTGATATCCCAAGATTCTAATTTAGTTGAAATTGGTAGTTCCATTCAATGAGCCACGATCTCACGAGAGACAATCACCGATCATGTTGATGATAATGCTCAGCATGATGTTCATGATCGATTCATAATGACCATCAGTGGTGTAGAAAACAAAGAATACTCAGAGAATGATGGTTGTTGATATTCAGTAGACAGTTCCACCAATTGTTGAGTTGAGAAGGTCTACTGAGATCGTCATCCATCTACCCGCATCGCCGAGTGAGTATGTTCTTCTAACTGATACAGGTGGCTTGAAATGTATGAACAAGCTATAGAGGATGTGAACAAGAAAAAGTAGATTGATGCTATGCAAGATGAGATGAAATCGTTGCATGACAATTATACCTTTGACTTAGTCACTTTGCCTAAGGGCAAGAGAGTTTTGAAGAATCGATAGATTTATCGATTGAAATATAATGAGAATGATTCACATACTCGATACAAAGCTAGATTGGTTGTTAAAGGTTTTAATTAGAAGAAGAGAATTGATTTTGATGAGATTTTCTCTCCTATTGTGAAAATGTCGTCAAGTCGAGTTGCTTTAGGATTAGCAGCGAGTCTTGATCTTGAGATTGAGTAAATGGATGTGAAGACTGCTTTCCTTCACTGTGATTTAGAGGAAGAAATATACATGGAGCAGCTATAAGGGTTTAAAGTGAAAGGTAAAGAGAACTATGTTTGTAGGTTAAAGAAAAACTTGTATGGCTTAAAACAAGTGCCGAGGCAATGGTATAGAAAATTCGAGTCTTTTATGAGGGAGCAAGCCTATAAGAAGACCACTTTAGATCATTGTGTTTTAGTACAAAAGTTCTCTGAAGATGATTTTATTATTTTACTGTTATATGTTGATGAAATGTTGATAGTTGGTCAAAATGCTTCGAGAATTGAAAAATTGAAGCAAGCTTTGAGCAAGTCTTTTTCAATGAAAGACTTGGGGCCAGCTAAACAAATTCTTGGTATAAGAATCATTGTGATCGAAAGCCAAGAAGTTATGGTTATCACAGAGAAGTACATAGAGAAAATACTTCAAAGGTTCAAGATGGACAAAGCTAAAGTGTAAGCACGCCTCTTGCAACACATTTTAAGCTTAGTAGGAAACGGTGTCCATCGATGAGAAAGATGTTGAAGATATGGAGAAAGTTCCTTATATATCCATGATGGGTAGTTTAATGTATGAGATGGTTTGCACAAGATCGGACATAGCTTATGCGATTAGAGCAACTAGCCAATATACTTCTAATCCTAGAAGAGAGCATTGGAATGTAGTAAAGTGGATCTTAAGATATCTCCGCGGCACTTCTAGTTTGAAACTTTCATTTGGAGTGAGAAGGCGATTGTCATTGGTTATACCGATTCGGACATGGCAAGGGATATTGGTAGCGAGAAATCTACTTGAGTTATTTGGTTAACTGCGGGGAGGTGTGGCATGGCAATCTAAACTACAAATGTGTTGCTTTATCCACAACGGAGAGTTCATTGTCATAAGCGAAGCGTGCAAGTTGCTTTGGATGAAAGTTTTATCATGAACTTGGTCTAAATCAAGCGAGGTATGTGTTATTTTGTGATAGTTAGAGTGCTATACACATTTAGAAATTCTACTTTTCATTCTAGATCTAAGGATATTGGTGTTAGATATCTGGTATGTGATAAGTTGGAGTCTAAAGAATTAGAATTTCAAAAAATACACACTAAAGACAATGGTTTTGACATGATGACAAAGGTGCTTCCTAGAAAAGTTTAAATTTTGTTGGCGTTGGCGGCATAGATTCAATTGAGAATTGAGTTTGTAGTCTCCTCATCGGGCTAGAAGGGAGATTTGTTAGGCCTTTGAGCCATTATGTCCAACCATGTGGGTTCTTAAGCCCAACCTACCTATGTAGGGTTTTGTTTTTTTAAAAGCGGGAAAAGGAGCCGAACCCTGTCTATGAACAATAGCCACCGTGAGAACCAAGGAGAAAAGAGCAAATTTTTCTCCGTCGATCTTGATCAAAATGACAATCGGAGGTCAATCCATGGTCCGATTGAATCGAAATTTGTCAATAGAATCCTGATTCCTTGCTCTTCAATCATCTGATCAGTTTCTATTTTGAGTTTTTAGTGATTGGCTTTTGGTCAATTTAATGCTGTATTTTAGGTGAGATTTCTCCATCTTCTTCTTGGGTTTGATGTGATATAGCTTGTTCTTCACTATATTATTGATTCCTTTATTTCTGAAATTGTGGTACTCATGTTGAGTTGGAATTAAGTTTTGTACCTAAAATTATAAAGTGAAAATTTGGGTGGACTCGTGATCGGTCCCGTGGTTTTTATCCTTCACATTGAGGAGTTTTCACGTTAAAATTATCTTTGTGTTCTTTGTACCAATTTTTGATATATTTTATTGTGTTTTGGATTGCTGTTTTGTTCATGTTTAGTCGTTTCCTCACTCGTTCATAAGAGCGTAAAATCGTTTTCCCAGCAGAAAGATCTCTACTAATAAAGCATCAAGCATGGGATGAATTAATTCAGGGGAATTGCAAAACAAGCAGCAAGACAGGACGAACGAGTCAAGTGAACAAAGGGTAATAAGAGATGCTGAATTGATTTGTATCTCTAAAAAGCATGATTTTTTTCATGAATATGCTCTCCCAACCAAACCTTTCCCATTTTTTCAAATTCCATATTTGCCATTCAATTCTGCAAACTCTGAAAAATACTTCATCTTCCTGTCGCAACATCTGAAGTCGCAAAACAATTCAGTAATCTTAGTCGCTGCATTGGAGAGACTGCAGGTATTCTCATCATATTCAACAGCAGCCTCAGGAACATCGCACATGCAGGAACCCAGACCTGAATAAGAGGTAGATGGTGTGCTTCCCCACAGAATTCAACACGGACTTTAAGTCCTTCGTGGAGAAAGTAAATCTTTACGAATCTGGATTGACATTGGAGATCAAACAACCATTTTCATTTGAAGGAAGCTAATAACCATATGTAAAGGGCACAAAGAGAAAATTGATATTTCAGTATTAATTAGGCTCAACTGCCTCCACTTACTTTGTTTCATTCGTGGGAATTGGAACCTGGACATGCAAGATCTAAATCCTACAAGCAAAAAAAAAAAATGATGTGACAATGAGTGCAACGCATTCAAGAAAGATGTCTTCTAGTAACGTACTGAAATTTCATTTGAAACTTAGTTGATCAGTTGAGGTTGAGCATAAATTAAAAGCATGTAAGACAAACCTTAAGAATCAGGAAGACAGGATCAACATGGTTTACAACAGGATTAGCGCTTTTGAATGATAGGCACTCAAGGACTCCAACACAATGCTGCAGTTGCCCCTGATGTTCAAAAAGCGGCACAGCCAATAACCCCAATGCCGCAGTCTATAGCATAATTCCTCAGAGGGAACTCCTCTGTAGAGTAACACTCTATGTTTGGACAAAATTCAAGGAATCACTGCCGAAAACCCTTACAGGAGGACCAAGTTGACCAATATCTTCCCTCGCATATTCATGTTCAATGCAATAGTACCTATACCTTCGAGTCCATTATAAAGGTGACCAAGACCAAAAGGTTCCTCTGATGTAGTAAGCATTATCACGCTAGTGGTGGTTTTTACAGTGCCCAAAACTGTAATAAGACAGGGACGCTCCAAAATTTTAGAGACAGTAGTAAAGACCTGATTTTTCTTGAATTGCCCATTGTTGTGGCGGTGCATATTCTCCCACAACAGAAGCTGAAATTGCATTTGCTCCTGGCGCAATACAAATTAATTCCTTTCAGAGAATTGTTGTACATAATATAACAGAAGTAGTACTAGTGCTAACATGATTTCCAGAAAAACAAACCATGAAATTTAACGCGTTACGAAAAGATCACTTGCCTGGAGATGATGGTTCTGAACTTCTGATTCAGATTCAGGTTCTGAATCTTCTGAGACAGATTCAAGTTCATCTTTTATCTGGTCCCAGAAAACTGTCAAATGGACGCTCTTCATCCAGGTGAACTCATTGCATACTCCAAAGCCGGGCAGGTGAGCCAGGAAATCATGAGTTGAACATGTATCATCGTATTTACCGGAAAGATTACAGAAGGGCTGGGATGCGGAAACAAACTCAAAAATCTTCGGCGAGATTCATCAAGGAAAAAGTTTTGTACTTGTATGAAGTAAGTAAAATTTGATTGAATTCATTGACACTTTTTGGGGTTTTCATTCATTCAGTCCGTCTAATCTATGCTAGGTCAAGGAAGAATGGCAATAAGATTTTCAGTCGTGTGTGTGTCATCACTCAATAAATAAATCTGTGGTGAATGTAGCTAATAATACGCAATAGTGTAATACTCATGCATATTCAGCGCCCACCAAAGAATAGAATATAGCATATAAAGGGGATGATTGTGAATCAATTCTAGCCAGGACTGTAGAACTCAAAATCCATAGAGTTCAACACTGGCGACAAAGGTTCGCATGAATAAAAGATTAGCAGTTCAAAGTGAGTCTAGTACACTCAAAGAGGTTCTTCGGTTCCTTTTTCACGTTCAACTCATTCAAAGGTTCACTTAGAAGTTTAGCAGTGACATATCCCAGGAGGAGATGCTAATTGCTAAGTTGGCTTTAGTGCGGACTAATACTAGTCGACTCAAAGAGGTTCACGCTTCTTTCTGTCATATTTGTTGGGATTAAAAATAATAAATCCCAAAACACTTGTGTGTTTCTCTATTTTTCTCTGTTTCTCTCTGTACATTAAATTATGAATGATATGTCCTATTGATAGGATTCAACAAAACCATACACCTATTGGATTTAGTAACTACTAAATCCAAAACTCAATGATTAACAATTCTAAACCTAATAGAATTACCAAATAACAAACCCAATAGGAAACTTAGTTTAATTCTACCACATTACCTCCCTTAAACTAAGTTCTCATAATTTGTCATGCCTAGCATTTTCTTCAACTCATAAGCGAATCCATCTTCAATGCTTTCGTAAAAATATCACCACTGATCTTCAATTTTGCAATAATCGATCACAATTTCCTTTTGTTGAACCAGATCACAAATGAAGTGAAATTTAATGTCGATATGCTTGCCCGACCATGAAACTTTGGATTCTTTGTCATCTTTATTCTTGACGCAATATCACATAAGATAGTAGTTGCTCTATCTTGCTTATGCTAAAGAAAATCAAGCATTCTTCTAAGCCACAATGATTGAGTAGCATTGTTGCATTGTAATGTATTGCCTCCGTTGTAGACAATGCGATAACTGGTTGCTTCTTTGAACTCCAAAAATATACAGAACCAATAAAGAAAGCATAACAGTACTCTTTCTCTCCATAGTGCCACCACGCAATCACTATCAATGAATCCAAGAAGATCAATAAGATCACTTTTTGCATAAAAATCCCATCACCTTGAGTACATTTAATGTACCTCAAAATTCTCTTAATTTGCTGCAAGTGAGGTGCGTAGATTCTCCATAAATCTTCTAAGTAGTGACACTAAAATTGATATTAGGTCTTATGGTCAAGTATCTCAAACTCCTTACCAAACTTTTAAAATAAGTAGGGTTCACACAAGTGTCAGTCATCTTTGGTCAAGCATCTTTTTCAATGGAGTCAAGATTGGTTTTGCTCCGTCCATCTTGAACTTCTTTAATATATCTCCAAAGATATTTCTTTTGACAAATAAAAATGTCTTGATCGTTTATAAACTTCAATTCCAATGAAGTATGACATAAGACCCATGTCCGTCATTTTTTTGTTGAATCATAGCCTCTTTGAATTCTGCAATCATCTTGGGATTATTCCCAATAAATATCATATCATCAACATATAAGCATACAATGCACCATGAGTAGATGATGTCTTCACATATGAAGCATGATCAAAAGTACGTTGTGATAGGGGTTAAAATGTCATTTTTATTGTTAATATTTTCTCATTATTATTGTGATTTTAAGGAACATTATTTGATGTTTGTTATGTTTTTGTTGTAGGAATGGAAAATGTTAATCCAGAGGAGAAATTGATAAAAGAAAAGAAGAAAAACTATATTGCAGAAGAAAAGAGAGAAAATACCAAGTCTTTGCATTAGGTGTTGACTTGGATAATTTGGGGAGACTTCCTACGGTGAGAGTCTTGAGGCAACAAAGAAGACAACAACAAAGAAAACAAAAAGGCAAGAAAGAGGTTGACTTGGAGTAGAGTTGTGTACAAGACAAAAGTCGATCCACTTTTGGACTTTGGCTAGAGGAGATCTGAAAAAAAAACCTAGATACAAAAAGAATAGCCGGCTCTCTTGTGGAGGCTAAAAAACTCATGTTATTTTCTTTCTTTTGTTTTAGAAAATTCTCTTAGAACATATTTTCATTTTAAAGCAGTGTGAAGAACAAGCATTCTTTACAGTGTGAAGGAGTTTTATTGTTAACTTTTCTTATTATTTATGATGTTTGGATTTGTTTTCTTTATTTCTTTATCTTTGTCTTTTATTTTTAATATGAGTGGCTAAATCCTTTTAGGTTCTTATTCTAATTTGACCACGTGCTTATTGTGATTAATGTAGGTTGTTAGCTTTGATTCATTAGTTATTGTTGTGCTTAATGTCATTTTAGGTTTGATCACCTAAGATTGAATCGACACTATAAAACTTGATTGAGAGATTGTTACGTAGGATTAGGCAATAACCTGTTAATAGCTTAATTAGTTGAGAGACAGTTAAGTCATTAATATTGATTAAAAGGTTGTGCATTCAAATTGGAGTTAAAAGACATTAGGTTGGTGAGAGACGTGAAACTTAGTGTTAATTAATTATCAATTAATCATAAATACTATATGAGAGGAAGATCTATGGTTCTTAAGATCCCTTCAAGATGGATTAGAGTTAACATAGATCTTGTTGGTTAATCAATCTTAATAAATGGTCAAAATTGAGATTAAGAATCCTGGTTTTTTATATTTGATTGAATTCAGTTTTTACTTTGATTAGTAATTTTAATTCAAAACTTGATTTCTGTCTAAACAAACAACATATTGAGTATTTCAATAGTCGTTTTAAAAATTCTCTATGGGATAATATCTTAATTTACTACTTGACACGACTGTGCACTTGCGAGAAAATAGCAGCGATAGAGTTTAAATTGTGCATATTTTTGGTTAATATTTCCTTAATATTAATTTGAATTTTAAGAGGAATTATTTGTTTTAATATACTTTTGTTTTAGGAATGAAAAATGATGAATTGAAGGAAAATTGGATAAAGGAAGAAAAAGAAAAAGGAACCAAACAAAATAACAAATGCAAAAGAAGACAAAGGAAGGAGCCAAATCTTTGCACAAGTCAAAGTTCAATTGGAAAAAAATGGAAAAAAAAGCCACGGGAAGAAGATTAAACGCAAGCCACACAACAAGACAAAACAAAACAAGAGTTTCTAGGAAGTGACACACAAGACAAAATATAGCAATAATTTGGGCAAGTCAAAGAAATTTGCAAAGAAAAAAGCGATGCACAAGTGCGAGAAGACTTTGTTGGTGAGACAACAAAACAAAGAAGAAGCAAAATTTCAACCAAACATGAAGGAGACTCCTCCATTGCAAGCAAGAAACAAGAGCCGTCTTTGCACAACAAGAAAAGATCGAAGGAAGAATTAGAAAGGTACAAGAAGAATACAGCAAAATCCGAAACAAAGAGGAAGCAAAGCTAAGTACAATTGGAAAAGAAATGTAGAAGAGTAGTATAAACCAACTACAATAAGATTAATAAAAGTTGAGATGAATTAGGAAGCAAAGAGACAAGGATCAGGCAATAATGAAGTAGAATATGGCTGGGATTTGAACAAGAAGGAGACAAGAAAGGCGCAACTTCTTGGAGAAAAATTCAACAAACCCAAGATAATGAAGTAGTTTCGTGTGAGCAGAAGAAATTGAAGAGAAGTCGGCTGCAATTTTCTACACAAGAAAGAAAACAAAATCAGCAACAAATAGAAGAAGTTGACTACAACTTGAAGACAAAAGTAAAGAAGGTTCAGGAAAGAAAAGAAGAAAACCAAGACGGGACATGGAAGTAAAAGTGAACCCACATTCATTCTTGGCGAATTGTTGAGTGGGCAAACTTGAACCAGCAGATCATCCATTGCTATTTGGTTTCTCTTCTTCTTCTAAGGTTGTTAACAACAAGGAAAAGGGCACTTGGTAGTTTATAAATATTTGGGCAGCGTGGTGTAGTAGCATGTACCGTTTTCTTTTGTTTTAGCATTCTTCGTCTGTAGTTTTCATCTTAATTTCTTTCGTAGGTTAGCTTAGGTGTTTGAATTTTGTCAGTTCTTTACATCCTTTATTGTTTTTCCTAGAAGAAAAAATTGCAATCAGATTTGCTCCAAAAATAAAACAGTGACTACGGGTTTTGGTTGTCTTCCTGAATTCACTTACTTTTCTCTTTTGTTAGCGACCATTTGGTTTTTTCCTCTTATACTTTACGTGCTTTGCTTTTACTTTCCGTTGTTCTTTTATTTCTTTAGTTGTAGAAAAATAGCAGACCATATTTACTCTTCTTGAAACGTAGTTTTGTTTTCCTTTAAGACAAAAAAAAAAAAAAAGTAGCCGATTTTTGTTGCTTTCTGGAATTTACGTCCTTTGTTTATTTTGTTCTTTCCTTCTTTTTAGTTTAGTCATATAATTAGAAAAATTCTAGTAGCTATGTATGCCACTATGAGTAGCTAAATTCTCTTTTCTAATTCAAGGAATGATTGATTTCAATTGCAATCACTGAGGTTTTGTTCTTAATTTATTTTCTTCTTTTAATTCAAATACTTGTTAATTCTTGATTCAATTTTATGAATAATTAATGATTAATTAATCGACAATTTAATTGTTCATTAGTTATTCTATTGCTATCCATAAGTTTAATGATCCGTAATTGTCATGAATAAATGGACCAAGTAGCAACTAAGTTAAAATTGTTTATGTTTGTAAATATGCATGCTTAGCTTAGGGAATTAATGGGACAAAATTAATTTCTTTGCTATCTCGGTATATTAATTTTGCTTTAACTATTTTCATAAGATCTTAATACTATCATTAAATTGATATGAAACGCTATCGCGTCTGACCAATTGATGGTAAGTTTTGATTTAGAGTGCTGGGCTCGGTCAATTATTTTAGGAAAATAGAAATTTATTACGGCTATCCTAATAAGTTTCAAGTTAAATGTTTGAATTTGCAAGAATTATTTTTTTTGTGACCTATGATCAGTGATGCAATTGAATGATATCGACCCTTGGATTATAAACTCGGTTAATTGATAATTCTAGTTATTTTCTATCTTTATTGCTTTAATATTTATTTTTATTTATTTTTTTAAATTAATTATTATCTAAAAATCCTTGTTCTATTTATTTATAATTTATTGTTCAAAGCTTGGTACTATACTTAGGTTCCTTGGGACTCGACACGAGTCTACTATCTGCAAATTTAATTTGTAATTACTTAAAGACTAGTAATTAATTTTGTGGGCTTCAAACCTACCAAGCACATCACGTTGAAAACCACATCAATAAAGAAAGAATCAATACGGGTATATCACGCTTTGGAGATTACTTAGCCGTAAGGCTCTTTTCAAATGGTACACCTTATTTTCTTGACATTTTTCACAAATCCTACAAGTTGTTCAACGTACACTTCTTCAAGTATACCATTCAAAAACCTGACTTTACATCCATTTGATGTATTTTCCAACCATTTTGGGCAGCTAAGGAAATTATTAAGCAAACAAAATCAAGGTGAGCAATAGGCTCAAATACCTCAAAATAGTCGATGCCAAGTTTTTGTTTATAAACTTTAGCAACTAACCATACCTTGAATCATCTACTTCTCCATCGCTTGTATTTTGTCTTGTAAACCCACTTGACACTAATGGGTTTATTGTCACTTGGAAGAGTTGTAAGCTCCCAAGTATCATTCTTTTCAATAACATGAATTTCACCATTGCTTTCTTCCAATGAGCCTCACTGACATCTTCAAAAGTAACAAGGTCACAATCCGCAAAAGAGCAAAATTAACAACATCTTCGTCAAATAAATTTTGAGAGTGACCATCAACAACATAATCCTACAACGAGCTAGTAGACGCCTTTATCTTTGTGACCACCAAACCGCAGAATAGGTTGAGTAGGAATTTGTTGTTGTTGGACTTTGGTGATTGACCTCGTCATCATCACATCATCAAAGTATAAAGATTTTGGAGGATGATTAACTACCACATCCAACTCCTTTTCTAGGCCCTTTTGACCAATCCGAGCACTTTTGTCATCAAAATTCACATCTTTACTAAAAGTGATCTTTTTGTCATAGGGTTGTATAACTTGTATCATTTAGTCTCGAGCGTAACCAATAAAAATACACTTCTCCACTTTATCATCAAGTTTTTTTCTAAGAGCGTCACGAACATGTGCATATGCCCGACAACCAAACACTCTAAGATGAGAGATATTTGGCTTTTTACCAAATCTCATAATGGGTCTTCCACTATTACATCTAGTAGGACATCTATTTAACATAGATAGCACATGAAACTTACGCCAAAAACCATTGGACATACGTTTGGCAAGTATCATTGATTGCACCATGTCTATCACGTTCTGTTCTTTCTTTCTGCAATACCATTTTGTTGAGGAATGTACCTTGTTGTCAATCGATATTTGATCTCATGTTGTGCCAAAAATCATCACACTGTGTATCTGTTTGTTCCTCTATCAGTTCTCGAGTTTTAATGGAGTAACCACTTTATTTTTAACATACACTTTAAAACTTTTAAAAGTGTCACAAAATCAAACTTATTCTTTAAAAATAAACCCTGCATTTACTTTGAAATCATCAATGAAAGTAATAAAATACTTATTACCTCCATTAGAAGGAACATACATTGTACCTCGATCAAAGTGAATGAGATGTAACGGTTCTTTGCCCTCCAAGCCATGCCTTTAGGAAGCGGATCTCGATTCTTCTTATCCAAAATACAGACTCACACAGTCTATGGTGAAAATTAATAGAAGACAGCCCAAAAACAATATTATTTTTAGCCAAAAGCGCAATCCATGAAAGTGAAAGTGCAAATCTCATGTGCCACAACCATGTATTATCAACTTCAATGAGTTAAAACAAGATGAACCACCACAATTCAAAATAATAAGAAACAATCTACTATTTGTTATGTTCACCTTTGCAATCAAACCTAATCGGTCATCGGTGATGGTGCATACGTGTTTTTGAAAACGTAAATCATAATTCTTCTCTTGAAGTTGACCTAAACTCAAGAGATTTTGATGCAAAGACACATAATACATATCAACACGGCACTTTTTACGCCATTCTTCAAGGTAATAGGAATATCTTCTTTACCACATACATGCACTTCATGATTATTATCAAAGCGAGCGTTGGATTTAAATGACTCATTCAAATTTACAAATAGTTCCTTCTTTCCAATCATGTGGTTACTACATCCAGTCAACATACCACGTGTTATTTTTAGGTTCATTAGCCACACGGAGAAAATAAGACTATCTCATGCGTTTCACGAATTTTCAACAACATTAGCATTGACATCTTTATTTTCTAATTTATTATATCGACAATTCTTCTGAATATGGCCAACTTTAGACCAATTAAAACATGTAGGCCTTTTTTGTGATTATTGTTGGAATTATAAAAGTGTCTTTTGTTGGGAGGAATTGTTACCTCTACCACGACCACAAAAGTTACCTTTCCACATCCATGACTTTTGAAATTCGACCACGACCACGGAAGCAACATCATTGGGCCAATTTTCACTTTTCTCTTAGCGATTGTATTTGCAAAGCACAGCGCTTCTCCACAGCTCGTTTTCATGTGATTCATCCAATTTACCATTAATTCGTTGTTCATACAGCAATGACACTTGCAATTCATCGACTAACAAGGTTGATATATCTTTTGTCTCTTGCATCATGGCAGCGACATGATCAAATTTTAACAACAAAGTATTCAAAACTTTTTCTACAATGAGTGATCGGTGAGATTATACTCATTCAATTGCATCTCGTTCTTTATATCATTCAAGCGAAAAATAAGACTCAATAGTCTCATTCTTTTCCATGCTACACAACTCGAATTTTTTTAACGTTAACAAGTTACTTTGTTAGACTTTGTCAACATCTTTATACGTTTTAAAATATCCATGCCTGCTTTTGCGGTTTTAGTGGTTGATATTTTGTCAAATCTGAAACATCAATTGCCTAGTGAATTTGAGACAACGCATCTTTTTTTTGTTTTGTCCTTATTAGCATCCGCTTCTAAATTTTGTTGAAGGTGGACTAATAAATCAAACGCATTGAGGTGTGTTTCTATCTGGATCCTCCAAAATTATGATCTTGTTTACCATTTAATTTAGATACGAACAATTAATATTCCGATTAAATAATTGCTAAGCGTCACCAAAACTCTAATACTAGATGTTGCGATTAAAAATAATAAATCCAAAAACACTTGTGTGTTTCTCTATTTTTCTATGTGTTTCTTTGTTTCTCTGTGTACATTAAGTGTGCGCATGGCTCATGTGGGAATGGGAAAGGTAATGGAAATGATAGTAATAGTGAATGATAGTGAAGTGTCTTTCATTATAATTCTTATTTGGTTTGTGTTAGGAATAGGAATGATTGCTAATAATAGTGGTTGGTTTGTGTTGGGAATGAAAATGATTATAAATTAATTGTAATAATTAGTATTAATTAATTAGTTGTTATTAGTTATTTATTTATTTATTACAATATTAAATTAATTAATTATTAATAAAAATATTATTAATTAAATTAATCTTAAGTAATTAATTAATTATAAATTAATACTAATATTATCAATTAATTATTTATAAATTAATTAATTAATTATAATAATTAATATTAGTAAATGAGATTAATTAATTATTAATTATAATATTATATTATATTATTAATTAAATGAATAATTAATTAAATTAATCTTAATTAGTTAATTTATTATTACTTAATAATAATATGTTGATAATAAATTTATTAATATTAATTATAATAATTAATATTAATTAATTAATTAGTATTAATTAATTTTTATTATAATATTAAATTAATTAATTATTAATAAAAATATTATTAATTAAATTAATCTTAATTAATTAATATTAATTGAATTAATTAATTAGTATTAGTTAATTAATTAGTTAGTAATAATTAGTAATTAATTAATATTATCAATTAATTATTTATAAATTAATTATACATTAATTATAGTAATTACTATTAATAAAATGAGATTAAAAGTATTATTAATTTATTTATTTATTTATTATATTATATTAAGTAAATGATTAATTATAAGTAAATAAATGATTAATTAAATTAATCTTGATTAATTAATTTATTATTACCTAATAATAATAAGTTAATAATAAATTAATATTAATTAATTAATTAATTAGTATTAATTATTTATTCATTTAATTAAAAATTTATTAGCATTCCCTACTTTCATACCCAATATTGGGGTATGAGGATCTCCACCCCATATGGGGTAATCAAAAATGGCCCACTTTCATTCCTTGCCAAACATGAGAAATACTATGAAATTCATTTCCTCTTAATCAAACCCTGCCAAGCATTCCTAAATTGTGAATAATATGTTCTATTTATAGGATTCAACAAAATCCTACACCTATTGGATTTGGTAATTACTAAATCCAAAACTTAATGTGATTAATAATTTTAAACCCAATAGAATTACCAAATAACAAACTCAATAGAAAATTTAGTTTAATACCAAATAACAATATTTAAAGTGTTGTTCATTCAAAGGGTTCAATTAGAAAATGCGACATTAAACCATCTCCGAAGACGGAAGCTAAGCTGAACTGGCCTTCTCCTCAGGAAAACTTTGATCTCTTAGTTGTACTAGCAGTACACATTAATAATAATATTACAGCAATATCACTTGTCTTCAAGGTAGACCGTACTAGAAAACACGCCCATTTCCATCCTATACCTTGACAGTGAAATATCTATATTTTTTCCACCTCTCTTACTCCACCAAATTTTCTAGATTTTTACTTGCCGTCGGTTCTTCTTCACATTTTCGAAATCCATATGGGAATTCCAAATTGTGTGAATTTTAAACAGTAGTCGCTCATGTAACTTTTTAACTGGAAATGCTTCATTCTCTTCCTTTCAAATGCAGCTTTGCATTTCATCAGAGCTGAACTTCTAAATCCATTAATTCAGTGCTTTTCTTCAGTGAGTAGTGCTCTCTTTATCACACTGCAATAAGATTTTTCCAAATCAGTCATCCCTATGTACAGTTTATAACAAGAAGAAAAATTTTGTTCTCCAAATGGGCAGATCTCTCTCACAAATCTAAACGAGGCTGGTAACAGTGAAAAATTTTCACTTGCACATGAAATAATCCTAAAACTGCAAAGAATGGTTCGTTCTACCAGCATTACCTATTTACATCCTAATCCTCCACATGCGCTGGAGCTCTGGCAGGAACTCGAAAATTGGCATTATGTCATGAACCATAAGTCAAATCAAATTGCTGCCTGATGATTTTGAAACATCAACACACTCTTGCATGTCTGCATCGCATGTTATCTGAACCCGTTCGTGGTCGTCATCCAGATACTTTATTTCAAAAGTTCCTAGCTCCAATTTCAACCTCTTGCCTATTTCCTCCTTTAACTTGTCGATACTAGAGTCCAATCGAAATCTTATCATATCTTCCCGTATGTTGCTTTTATGGTAAAGGTTTTCACTTCCGGTCTCATTGAAAACTCTGGCATTCGTTCAGCAGTAATCCATGTACTCTTTAGGAGGGACAGCATTGGACTTCGGCCAGTTGGTCCAACTGTAGTCTGGGGGCACAAGCTCATCTAACAGACCCTCACCAGCCGAACAAAGGTTTTGTAGATCATGTGAGCTTCCTGCATCCTCAATTAACATCACACCAAATGGTACTGCAGCCATAAAAGCTTCCATGGAGAATGCTGCTGACAAATTGATGTCTCCTTTGGGTTCACTAGTAAATCCAACTGATGCCCCTAATTCCAAGGGCTGTTCATTTGAAGATGAAACAACCAGCTCATTCTGGGGAGGAGGATACATTATGGATGCTCCAGCTGGTGCTTATCATGGTGGTTGAGTTCCTGTTTGTAGCTGTTCTTGCTGTCCTCGTTCTTACCATAGCCCATACTACAAAGCTATTGGGTATTTAACATAACCCAAGTGTATGTTCTAATATAAAGCCCAATAGGTAATGCACCTGTAGTGGGCTTGCGTAGATGCCATTAATTGGTTTTAACAGTGTATCCTATATATATCTTGGTTGGAGCAAAGATGCTAGGTATTCCAAATTAAATACCTAAAGTGCAATGCTTCAAACAATCGCATATACTATTGTTTGACTTTAAACCTAACAATCTTGAAGCATTAGGTATCAAATATATGGAGAAAAAAAAAAAAATGAACAATGCTTGAATAGTGCCGCAGGTAGTTTCGCCCTATTGAAATTTGACTTTTTACTCGTGACGAATCGAGGCAAAGGAGGAGTCCATCTCGTGTATCTCGACGAGAGGAATCCATTGGTGGTGTCGGTTTTGATTTGGTGACGGAAGACCGCAAAATCGGCGTTTAAAATCGCGGTAGCGAAAACTTTCTCTTCAGATCTTGAAAGATCCAGACGGTTTTAGCTTGTAAGGTTACTTGGGTTGTGTTCTCCTTGTCAAGACGATCATTTTGAGGGATCACGGGCCTTAATCGGAACTTTGACGATGGAGAAACGGCGATTAAAATTCCGGCGAAGCTTGGTGAAGAAACTATTGTTCATCTGTTGACCGATTTCACTGTTCATTAGTCGATCGATTTTACTGTTCATCAGTTGACCGATTTTAATGTTCATCCGCTGACCAAGTGCGATTGACCGAGTTGACTTTACATTTTATATTTTTGAAATCGGTGCACTCATTCTAATTTTTCGTTTTACTTATTAAAATGGAAAAGCATGCCAATTGAGATTGTCAAACTTCATACTTTTAGTAGTGAATTTAATTCATGGAAGCGAAAGACTCAATTTGGTTTAAAGTATGAAAATATTTTTTATACTGTTTTGAGTACATTTGCTGATACTACTGAGGAAGTTGATGAGTCTCAATGGAATAAGGATGATGACTTCTGCAAGGACTATTTATTGAACTGTCTTTCAGACCGTCTTGCAGAAGTTTATAGTAAGTTTAAGACTGCTAAAGAAATCTGGGACAATTTAGATGCTCAATTTAAAAAGGAGGAGGAATTGTCAAAAACACATCTTGTTGACAAATTCATGGATTTCAAATTCAAGGAAAATATGGAAATCACTCCTCAAGTAACTGATCTAGAAAATTTGAGATCTAAATTGACCAGTGAAAACATAATCGTTTGTGATCCTTTTCTAGTTGGTGCCATTATTTATAAATTACCATCTGCGTGGCATTCTTTCAAAACTGAGATGTACAGGAAGAAAGTGCATGTGGGACTGGATGATCTTAAACGATTCATTAGAATCGAAGATGAGAATCGAGTTAGGAATAACTTGGAGATGGTTAGAAACAATAATCACCGCTAACGCGTAACAAATCCCAAGAAATTTCCTAAGAAATCCAAGTCACACAAGAGTGAGTCTCAACAATTGAAGGCCAAAAATCCTATATTTAAGAAAAAGAAAGGCAAGTGCCACAATTGTGGGAAGTGGGGCCACTTTGCGTGATTGAGCAACCTAAAAGGACAAATCGACACACCAAAGAAGGAAGCAAATATGCTAAGTACAGTGAGCCTCAAAAATTTGTTGCTATGGTGGGCAATAATGGAAAGGCCAGTACTTCTTCAGAATGGTGGTTAGATTCTGGGGCAACGTGCCATGTCTGCAAAAATGAAAAGTTACTTGATGATATTGCTGAGGCCAACGAAACTATTGTTGTGGCTAGTGGGGCAGCGGATACGGTGACTCACACTGGTACTGCAAATATGAGCATTTCTTCAGGTAAATTTCTAACTTTAAAAGATGTTAAAGTAGTTCCTGCTATTCAAAAGAATTTAATTTCTATTAGTCGCTTAGACAATGCTGGCATGAGCATATTTATTTCTGGTGGTAGAGTAACTTTATCTGTTAACTCTCATTATTTTGGTTGTGGATTCTTGATTGGTGGTATGTATAGATTGAGTTACGTAAATGAAAGCAGTCGACCAAGTTAGTTCAAATTCAATTGATCCTACAATATTGCATGTCGGTTAAGACATGTGAATTATAAGAAAATGGCTAGACTAGCTAAAACTCATAATATACCTCTAGATACTTGATCAGTTTATGAGATGTGAAGTATGTGCTCAAACAAAATTACTAAAAATCATTTAAATGCGGTCTCTAGGAGTACACAACTTCTTGAATTAATACATTCGACATCTCTGATTTTAAAAGTTTCACAACTAGAGGTGGTGGAAGTATTTGATAACTTTTATTGACGATTTTTCTAGATATTGTCATATTTATTTGTTAAAATCAAAAGATGAAGTATTTGATAAATTTAAGATTTTCAAGAATCGTGTTGAAAACCGATTGAATTTGAAAATTAAAAGGTTTAGGAGTGATAGAGGAGGAGAATATACATTGTGAGGTTCAAGGAATTTTGTGCTTCATAGGGCATAATACTTGAAACTCGCTCCTTACTCACCTCAATCCAATGGCATAGCTGAACGTAAACAGGACATTAACGAAATGTTAAACTCTATGTTATTGATACCGCATGCTTTCTTGTTATTGGGAGAAGCTTTGAATTGCTAATCACATCCTGAATAGGTTGCACTCTAAGTTGTCTTCAACTCCTTATGAAATATGGCATAAACATCTTTGTAGATGTGATACTCTTAAGACTTGGGGCTGTATTGTTTATGTAAGGATACTGCACCTAAAAGACCTAAGGTGGGGCCTAGGACAAACATTTGTGTGTACCTAGGTAGCGCAGGATAGTGCCACGATCGGTTTTTGGATCTATCAACCAATGTGGTTATAGAATCTAGAGATGCAGTTTTCTTTGAAGATAAATTTCTTCGAGATCAAGGGTTGACAGTACCCGGCAATATAGAAATAATTTCAGAATCATCTAAAGAAACTGAATCAAATTCCTCTGACACTCGGATAATTTCTGAATCTGCACCTTTAAGGGTTTCTACAAGAGAACGAGTTCTCAAAACGTTTGGTGAGGATTTTGTCACTTACCATTTAGAAGATGATCCATCCACTTATAAAGAAGCGATGAGATCTAAGGACTCCTTATTGTGGGCAGAAGCCATTGATGATGAAATGAGCTCTCTGTTACAAAATCAAACTTGGCAACTAGTCGATTTTCCAAAAGGGGCTAAGACTATAGGTTGCAGATGGATTTTGAAGAAGAAACTTAATCCTGACGGATCTATAGCTCGGTATAAAGCACGTTTAGTAGCTAAGGGCTATACTCAAGTAAGTGGGGTAGAATATTTTGATATTTACTCCCCGGTCTGTCACTTGACTACGATAAGAATTCTTCTTGCTTTGGCATCTATTGAGCACTATGTTGTGCATCAAATGGATGTAAAGACATTTTCTCAATGGAGATCGATCGAGGAGATCTACATGAACTAACCTGAAAGGTTTGTCATGAAAGGTTTCAAGAACAAAGTTTGTAAATTAAACAAATCTTTGTACAATCTATAACAAACACCAAATTGTGGCATCAAAAATTCGACAAAATAGTAATAAGTTTAGGATTTTGATCCAGTTACTCAGATAAATGACTTTACTACCGTTAGGTCGAATCAGTTGCGATTATTTACTTATATGTAGACGACATGTTGATACTTGGTTCCGATCATTCCAGTAGTGAGTGACGTAAAGCCGAGTTGACAAAAGCATTTAAAATATCCGATCTTGGTGTGGTAGACATCATTCTTGGTATGAAAGTAAGTTTTACAGAGTGAGGTATTACTCTTAGCCAAACTCACTACATTGAAAACTACTTTCTACGGGAATACGATGAATGTAAAGTGGTTGAGATACCGTATGATCCTAATAAAAGGTGAGCCCCAATGACAGAGCTAGCGTGAATCGCTTAGATTATTCTAAATTGATTGGTAGTCTCATGTATGTAATGATATGTACTATACCGGACATAGCCTTTTACGTAGGCATCTTTGAGTCGTTTCACTAGTAATCCCGGCCCTGAGCATTAGAATGCCCTCACGCGACTTATGCGATATTTGAAGGGTACCTCCAACTATGCTCTATGTTATAATGGCCATCCTCCTATCTTGGAAGGATTTTCTGATGCATCGTGATGCTTGGAATTAGGAGACAGTAAATCTACTAGTGGTTATATTTTCACACTGGGTGGAGCGGCTGTTGCGTGGAAATCCAAGAGACAGACTTATATTGTTTTGTCGTCTATGAAATCGGAACTTTCTGCTCTCGCTTCCGCAGGAGGAGAAGTAGAGTGGATAAGAGAACTGATCCTGGATATTCCATTAACCCGTTTAAAGATTAATTCTTTAAGTATGTTCTGTGATAATCAGCTCTGATTTAGTAGTGAAAAACTCACTCTTTAATGGTAAGAGGAGACATATTAGGTGAAACATGCCCTCTGAATTATCTCATAGAATACGGTATTATCACTTTGGTCGATGTGAAATCAAGGATAATATGACCGATGCTCTCACAAAGGATCGACCAAAGATCGAATATTCAAAATTGTGGGGAAATGGGGTTAAAGACTAAGACTATATAGACATGTCTTAACCTACATTTATGTTATTTTAAATTTTCAAATCTCCCTTTGTTGGCTAAGATAAGCACTTGATAATGTTTCGATGATGTTTATAGTTGTCAATATATCATTCCACATTTGATGATATATCCTTTTTGGGTGAGTTGTCTCATTCCACATGTGATGAGGTAATTTTACTCATTTTGGATGTTTGGTTTAGAGCGGTTGTATCATTCCATATCTGATGATGCTGCTTAACTAAATTTGGACTTGATAGCTATAACATTCCACATAGAAACATGAAATGGTTCTTTTGAAAAGAAACTGTTTAGGTCTTGTTGTTATAAAGAAACTGGACATTGGTGCTTATTGGTATGTGACATTGATGCATATTGTTATTAACATTGATGATTATTGTTATTGATATTGATGCTTATTGGCATTGATATATATTTATTTTCAATCATTGTGATATTGTGCTAAGTTCTTTTGGTAGAACTAGACACTTTCGTTTGTTACCCAAATGATTGGATTTACATGAAATTCATATTTGGTAACTTGTAGAAAATGACGAAAATGGAGGAGCTGATTCCAACTGGGATCCTAAAGAGGATGATCTACTTGATGGATAATTCTTCTAGAGCTCTGCACTGTGGGGGACTATTATTTTCTTTGAAGTTCAATAAATAGTTCACTTACATATGAAATTGCCCATTTAGTTTGAATTTAGAATATTTCTAAAACTCTTGTGTTCGAAGTTTAGAGAATTTCTAAAACTTTAATTTGGTTCAGTTATAAATAAGACATTTTGATTGTGTTTGGTTGAGTTTAGATTGTTTCTGAAACTCATAATTGTGTTTAAAGAATTCATATTTTTGAGTAATGAATCTTTTTGTTCTATGAATGATGCAATATTCTGTTTTGAACATTACATTATCTATCTATTAGATTGTGCTATATGTAGAACATAGGAAGAGATTGTTGGGTATTTAATATAACCCAGGTGTATGTTCTAATATAAGCCCAGTAGGTAATGCACCTTTGTAGTGGGTCTGTATGGGTAAGAATCCATTAACTGGTTATAACCCTAGTGTATCCCTATATAAATGCTAGCTGGAGACAGCATGCTAGGTATTCCAAATTAGATACATAGGGTGTAATGTTTCAAATAATCGCATATACTATTATTTGACTTTAAACCCTAACAAAGCCTCACTCCACAATTGTTGGTACTATTTGCATGGTCGCAATATCATGATGTACGCGTCCCCATTATCCGTCATGGTTAGTCTTTAACTTTTCTTTGTGGATGAATTGCAATCATTCATTTGAGATGCATTTTATTTGGTTGATTGTTGTAATTTTTTGGGCCCAGAAAATGATAATCACAACAAAAATTGTGGAATTCATGCCCTTTTCCTTTCTCTCGCATCTTTTGCCGATGGACTTAGCCGGATCGCCTATGCTCTCATCCGCTTTGATCTCTACATGTTTGTAACATTTTCTCTTTGGCATTTAATTATGTGTCCGCTTTCTTCGACTCATGATTCCTATGTTTGGCTAAACATAAGTAATTATCGTGGTTGGTCATGGCTCTTTTATCCCTTCGGGTATTATATTTATGGGTTTGGTCTAAATCATTACATCTTCTTCGACCCATTATTTAACCATTAATGAGCTTGCCAAATTGCATGAAGAACAACAGATCAAAATCACATTCGCTAGATATAATCTACAGCTTCAATGGGGAAGTATAAGTGTAGTTGCCTTGGGGTCTATTTGAGTATTGTTTAAAAAGAAAATCAACCAAAATAGCGATGTGATGGGCCTTTTACTCTGAAGAAAGATTTTGTAATGGGTCAGCTTTGCAATCTAAGTTCTATTGCATTGAATATGGGTTTTGAATTTCAAAGCCGAATTCATTGAACTCTACTTGACCGCCCAATCACGCTTTATGCAATCTTCTACAAATCAACCCAAATAATTTATTAAAGAAAGGCTAGAGGAGAAGTAGCCATGGTTGCAATTTGCAAAGGCCGATTTTGGTGCCTCCAAATCTGCAGTGTGTCCCTGTGGAGTTTTTTCCCAAAATAGGATTTTTCTCAAAAAATAGGAAAATTCTAGGGTTTGACCGAGGAGGTCTCAGTGAGGTGGGCGATTTGGCAAATGCGCCCATATACTGGCGCATTTGCCAAATGCGCCCACCTGTGCCCGAGCATGTTTGCGCCTGGGCGCATTTGGCAAATGCGCCCATATACTTGGGCGCATTTGCCAAATGCGCCCACTTATAAAAAGAAAAAAAAAATGTTTCAATTAGGGCTAATTGAACTGAGCTCCATTTGCCGAATTTCGTTTCTTCTTCACAGGTTTTTGGCCGAAAATTCATCTACTCTTCTTCTCATTTCCGAAGCTTCATTTTTTTTGTTCCCTTCGATCTTCTCCTTCAGCGTAGCCTCCTCCTTGCCGATTTACAGCCGCCAAGTCCGATCCCTAGCCACCAAGTCCGTCCGTTCCACAGCCGCCAAGTCCGATCCCTAGCCACCAAGTCCGTCCGTTCCACAGCCGCCAAGTTCGATTCAGACTTTTTTTGGTTTCAATTTGGAAGCCTCATTTTCGGTGGGCTGTTGTTGCTCCATTTTGCATGCCCCATTTTTGCAGAATTTTTGGGTTAAATTTTGATGGGCCATTTCGGACATCCGCCCGCCACATCGCCGCCGCAAAGCCGAATTATGATGTAAATTTGTGAGCTACATTTTCCATTTGTTTGGCAACTTAGTTTGGAATTTAATTTGTATTGTCGAATCAATTGCGAAATTGTTATTAGCGAATTCGCTTTGAAACTTTTGAGTGGAATTTCGCCTTGTTATTTTGTTTATGTTATTAGCCAGGCCCAAGTTTTGCAACGATGATACCTGGATGCTTTGGGGCAATAGGGTTTTTTGGAATTTTATTGTTGGCCGATTTATGGAATTTGATTCTCGATGTTATTAGCACGATTTATGGAAATTGTTTGGAAACTTTGGAAGGCATTTGGTATTTTGGTTTGTTTTGGTCGGTCATCAATCGTCGGGTGAGGTTATTTTAAATCTTTGGATCCGATCGGTCGATTTATTGTGGTTTTGTTGCTCATCATTCATTGGAATGCGATTTATGGAATTTTATTGTTGATCAATTTGTGGAATTTGATTCTGTTTATGTTATTAGCAATCGCTTATGGAATTTGTTTGGAAACTTTGGAATGCATTTGGTATTTTGGTTTGTTTTGGTCGGTCATCATTCGTTCGGGTGAAATTATTTTTAATCTCTAGATATGGATTTGTCGATTTATTGCGGTTTTGTTGCTCATCATTCGTTGGAATGCGCTATTTATGATTGAATTTTGTTGGCCTTTTTGTGTTGAGGTTAGGTGCTGAAATTTAACTTGCCAATTTGTTTTGGTTAGGTGCTGAATTTTACGGTAGCTCGAATTGAAACATTTAATTCATTTTGGAAATTTGGTTTGTATGTAAGCCGACTGGTTTTTTTTCCCCTTTTGGTTTGGATGTTGATTTTCTCGTGGAAACTCGTTGGCCAGATTGAGTGTTTTTGTGCAAATTGGCAAGAAATATTCACCTTTCTGGGTTGGTTGGCCATTAGTTATAGAATCTTATTATTTTCACCGGTTCTTTGTAAACTGCCAAAAAAATGTTTGTCTTTTTGTATGGTAGGCCATATTTTGTGGAATTCTTTGGTTTGGAGGTTGATTTATTTGTAATTTTTCGTTGGGCTCTTCGAATGGCTTTGTGCAAAATGGCCAAAGTTTTAGGCTTTTTTTTTTGGTTGGCCATTTGTGTTGGCATTTTATTCTTTTGGCTGATCGTTTGGAAACTGCCGAGCAAATGGTTTGGTCTTTTGGTACGGTTGGCCCTTTTTTTGGATTTTTTGGAAGTTGATTTATTTGTGGAAGCTGATTGGGTTTGAAAAACTTTTTGGAGTATATTTTTGCAAATTGGGCAAGATTTTGTCAGTCGTTTGGTTTGGCTGGCCATTAGTTCATATTGTTTCAAATTTTGTTGTTGGGTTCAACAAAACAAAGTGCCAAGTGCATGTTTTGGTCTTTTGGTTTGGTTCGCCATAATTTGCAGAGTTATCCTTTGCAAAAATTTGTTTTTTATATTGAAACTTGGTTGGTTTGAACCTTATGTGGGCTGAATGTAACTTTTTCCCTTTTGCTTTGGAAGGTGATTGATTTGTGGAAACTCGTTCGGCACTTTGGTTGTAAGGCCGCGACTCGACTGTCAGAGAAGTGAAGTCGCAAGCTAATTGTTGCGTCAGTTGTAGGCATTAGGTAAATTGTTTAGTTTTTTGATAATTTTAATTTTATTTGTATCGAAATGAAGTTATAATGCATAGTATATTTTGAGATTTTTAGTGAACATTAAATTGTTTGTATTATTTGGCTGTGAATTAATGGAAATATGTGTTGGGATCCAAATAGTTGCTTTGATTTGTTGGCTTGTTGAAAATACGTACTTAGAACGATGAATAAACGACACATGGGGAATAAATAGCTGGACAGTGGTCAAAAAAAGATTTGTGGGTGCACATCAAGGAAGTTATAACACTTTTCTATAATTAATGAACAAATGTGGCGATAATTTCAAATAAAAAGGTAAAAAGAGAGATAAAATGCTTACAAAAAACAGTATGGAAAAATATGTAATGATTGTGTTTAAATAAGGTGGATATGTTTGGAGTGATATTTTAGCCATTAACTATAATTAAAAAAGTATATTGATATTTATGAAACAAATTTAAATGACATTAGCTCCAATATGTTAAAGTAGCATAAGTACTCTATGACTCTTATTTTCAAACAAGGAAAAATTGAAGAGCTAACAACAATGACATGACCAAGAAAGTAATAAATGATATTAAGTGAAATTTTTAGTTGATTAACTAAAATAACACAAAGATAATCATAATGATTTGTTATTGATTAAAAAAATAATAGTCCTACAGTTAATCTAATCAATAAACCTAGAGAACTTTCTATTATCACAAATAAAAACGCGGCACAACTTTGGAGTTTTTAAATGCACGCATGAGAGAGGGGAATGATACCTTTAAGTGTTATTGTAAATATATTTTGCCCGCATGCCGTTCTTATTAAAAGTGTTGTATTCCTTCCGTGTCTATGTTTTAAGTAGAGGGGTGTCAAGTGTGTTTTATTGAGAATGAGTATATATAATGCCGTTTTTTCCCTGACTTTGATTAATGAATTGTTCATAATGCTTATGTTTGCTCCAATTTCTCGCACTTTCACGATATCCATTTTGAATCTTACGTATTGTTATTGAAATCTTCTTATAATGTTGCAATAGGTATTCGTGAGATATGTGTACATTTCGTCCTTTTTTATTAGGGTTATACTGGGGCGGTGATGTTGTACAATCCAATATTGGGGTGTCATATAGTCTTCCGTATGCTAATCACACTATCAGGCTAAGTGCAAAGATCTCATTCTCTGATTTAGAGACCCTAGTGTATCAATGTGTCACCATCGATAGAGCTGCGTATAGGCTGAAACTATTGTTTCATGATCGCACTTTCAGACACCCGTCATCTACAGTGGTGTTACCATCGTAGACGACTTCGGAATGGAAGATATGTATGAGGTGGCTGGCCAAAGTGCTTCTTTTCTCGCTGAAATTTATATATTGCCGGAGGTGCTCACTCCGGTACCACCCATGCATAGTCGTGCCATCGAGCCAAGTCAGGGTTATTTTCAAACTCTACTTGACTCGGTCCCGCATTCTCTTCCTCGGTCCACTCCGCTCTCCATTCCTCACCCTCCCCTGAAACGCCACCCTCGCCTACTCCTTCATCGACTCATTATCGTGGCGCTACTACGCGAGGCTTGTCTATTGTCCCAACTCACTGGATCAAGCTTCTCGTCATCTCCGATTTTGAATTCAATTCTCTCTGGTTCATCTCCTAGTACACCTGCCCCTGAGAGTCCAATGGGTCGGTTAACACTAAATTTCCAAGAGCAAGATATTCCGGAGACACATGGAAACACATCTAATGACTTTGATGATGGGTTTGATCCAAGGAATCCATCGACCTCACCAATCCTTAGTGAGGACGATGCGGAGGCTGAGGACGATAGAGTACCCGATGAAGAGATAGGCCCAGATAGTGATCCCGACAATGATGGCACGCACGATGATCGTGCCAATAACCGTGGGCAGTCCCCGTTAACCTATACACCGAGTGGGTTGGCGTTCTTTAATGACATCGGGGATACTGAGGATAGTGATCCTACTAAGCGGGGTGAAAGTAGTCGCATTCGGGTGTGGAGTGAAGAAAATCAAGATATATGTTTGGGAATGCTTTTTGAAGATAAAATACAATTAAAGAAGGCAGTTACCTTGTGGTCTATGAATCACCATCGGGAGTTTAAGGTCACAGAAAGCAAACGTGACACTTGGGTGGCTAAGTGCAAGGTGCAACCTGGCTACGGGGTACCTTGTTTATGGGGTATGCGTGCAGTTCATAAAAGTACGCACAAAAAGTGGCAGATCACAAGGTGGGCTGCCGAGCACAATTGTCTCGGTGCACATCAAGGAAGTTATAACACAAATATGACTTCCACTCTCATAGCCACCCATATTCGTCATGCAGTGCAAGAAGATCCTTGTTATGCTGTGAAGAGCATACGAGCAGACATCAAACAAGTTTACGGGGTAGATGTGACATACAAGAAGGCTTGGCATGGTCGTCGAAAGGCGATTGAATCTGTTTATGGGGACTGGATTAGCTCGTTCGCTGCATTGCCACAATATATGGCAGCCCTTATAGAAGCGAATCCAGGAACCGTGGTCCAGTGGCTACACCATCCAGGGGGCAACGATGGTGTACAGACATTCAAATATGTTTTCTGGGCATTTGGTCCGTGCATCGAAGCATTCCACATGTGTAGGCCGGTCATAAGTGTCGATGGCACTCATCTTCGGGGCACATATAGAGGTAAACTTTTGGTTGCCGTTACACAAGATGCAAATAATAACATTCTCCCGTTGGCGTTTGCTCTTGTCGATGAAGAGACAAAGCAGCTGGAGTTGGTTTATGTACCGATTCTGCGGTGCACGTTGCCTTGACCGACACCTTTGTGTGTTGTGTCCGATAGGCACAAGGGCATTTTGCATGTTATGGCCCACATGGATGAGTGGAAAGAGCCGATTGCCTATCACCGCTTTTGCTTAAGACATGTTAGAAGCAATTTCAGTGCCAAATTTAAGAGTCTGCATCTGAAAAAACTTTGTTGGTTCATTGGTAGCGGCACGTGTCTAAGTGGAAATTGTTTCGTAGTCATATTCAGGCTCTAAGCCCAGATGGGTGGGAGTATTTGTCGGCAATAGATCGGACACAATGGTGCTTAGCCTACGATGGGAATCAGCGTTGGGGCACATTGACCACTAACATCTCCGAAAGCTATAACAATGTGCTCCGTGGAATACGCAATTTGCCGATAAAGGCAATAGTGGATATTACATTCCATCGAATAGTGGAATTGTTCAGAAAACGGTTGGTTGCTGCGCATCATTGTTCTTATGATCTGCCAAGTAACATTTGGGCCATATTTAGAAAGGCGGATCTATCGTCACAAGGCCACCACGTGGAGGAGTTTGACTATGAGAATGGCGTTTATAAGGTAACCACCGCACGTCACATCGATGGCAAAGGTGGAAATTGTCAAACGGTCAGATATTTTCGTAGTCATTGCACGTGTGGGAAGTGGCAGACATATAGATATCCGTGCTCTCATGCGTTGGCAGTCTGCAGATTGAGGAGGGGAAATCCAGTAGATTTGGTGAATGAAGTGTACAAAGTTAGTACATATGTTCAGCAATACTCTTGTAGCTTTACTCCCTTGGCACACCCCGACTACTGGCCGGACACTGAATGGAGATTACAGCCGGATAAGTCTATGTTCACCAATCAACGGGCCGGTCGTGTTCGAGCCAGTCGCATTCCTACTGAAATGGATGAGCGCGACCCAGAAATGCCTCGAAGATGCGGCAATTGTCACCTGATTGGTCATAATCGAAGAAATTGTCCTCATGCTCAGCCTAGAGTTTAGTTGTGTTTGTAATAAATCTAGTTCTTTTAGTAACTTCCCTTCCTTTCGGGGCCTTAGTTGTTTTTAGTTGATTTTATCCTCCCGTTTTGCTAAAATTTCTCAATTCCTTTGAATATTGGATCTAATTAATTGTATCGGTGTACTTTATTGTGTTGATTGTTATCTAATTAAATAAGTGGAATTTAGTTAGTCATTAAGAGATGTTGGGGGTGAAAATTTGCTAACAAGAGGTTTTTGATACAATAGTGTTTGTTTGTCACATTGATTATTAGAACTCAAATTTTTTCTTGATATAATTTAGTTTCAACTAAAATGAAGGTCTCTTTTACGATATCTAAGAGTAGACAAGAAAAATATCAATTAAAACTCTGATAGGCTAATGTGAAAATAAAATGCTTGTATTGCAGACATGCATCCGGGCCCATATAATCCTGAGGTACTATTCAGGCACGGCCAGCATAGAGCTGCAGCACTATTTCACGGCTATATAGATGATGTGCAGCTAAAGATACGCAGATGTGATGGGGGTTTTTGGAGGCACATGCCGATACATCCTCGTGTTGCACATTACATAGGCATGATTGGATTCGCAGGTATTGTGCAATGTGGATTTGTCAAGATTGATCATGCTCTAATCACTGCGTTAGTTGAGAGATGGCGACCGGAAACACACACATTTCATCTACCAGTCGGGGAGGCGACAGTGACGTTGCAGGATGTAGAGGTATTGTGGGGAATGCGTGTTGATGGTTTGCCCGTGATTGGTACAGAGATTCGGCGTAGCGCAGAACAGTGGATAGGGCTATGCCAAGATTTGTTAGGCTTTACCCCGCCGCACTCGGCTATTAGGGCAGATAGGATTAACGTAGGTTGTTTGGACGCTGCGTTAGACGAGAATTTGCTAGATGATGCCGACGAGGACACATGTCTCAAACGGGCACGCATTTATTTATTGATTTTATTGGGGGGACTTCTGTTCTCAGATAAGTCCGGTTATCGGGTACCGCTTGTGTACCTATCTATGTTAATAGACCATGAGGTGACAGCGACATATAGTTGGGGTAGTGCGGTACTAGCTAGTCTGTACCGAAATTTGTGTGAGGCGACCGCACCTACGGCCACTGAGATCGCGGGACCACTTGTTCTGTTGCAGGTAAATTAAGAGTCATATTATTTCATTTCAATAATGTTAAGATATCTAGTAATCTAATTTAACTTCAAATTATTTATTAGTTGTGGGCTTGGGAGAGAATACCCATTGTCAGGCCTGAACGCAAGAATCCGGTAGATGATTTTCGATTTCCGTATGGAGTGAGGTTCGTAATACGATTCGTTCCATTGTATAGTTGGCAAAGTTTTTATTGCGATATTTACACATTGAACTTCTTTGCAGGTGGAGCGGACATATTGATGTGTCCAGAGTGCCTATGCACGTGCTGCGCGCATATCGAGATCAATTGACCAGCATACGATTCGACCAGGTTCCATCTACTTACTTGGTTTTTTTGTCTATTTGTAATATACATTTACTGACAACTGTAATTTGATTTTACGCACTGTAGTTCATATGGTTGCCCTACTCAGATTGGGTTCTCCAGGCGTTACCGCCGTATTGCAGAGCTGGTCAAAATATATGGCTACGGTTGTATACCGATATCTTTCAGCATCGTCGAACCGCACGTGCCTTATCGAACCTTACGTCAGTTCGGGATGTTCCAGCCTATCCCTGTGCAGACCCTACTTGATGGTTTCAACGATATTCATAGTACTAGTCGCCGACGGGGAACGAATATTGATTGGGTAACAACACACCGAGCATATGTGGATATGTGGGCCAACCGACAAGAGTTCGTTCAGGGAACAGATGTTGTGGAAGACACATCTGTTCCAACCCATGAGTACCTAGTATGGTACAGGTCTCGTACGGTCATTTATATTTCACACCCATCACGCAATCAGCCAACACCAGAGGGCTTCCATGGCACGGGATCAGCAACAGAGTTTATGGTTAGTACTATTTTAAAATAATGCTCGATTTTATTACTTTCTTACAATGTCTAAATAGTTTTGTAATTTTTCCAGATGGATATGGCCAACCGGGTATACCATATGTCTGTGGATAGTATGTCGCAGTACCATCCCTCACCTGCACTGGATTTGCCGCGATCCGAGATTACGCTTCGACTGACGCGCGTATGGTGCGAGAATTTCATAGATTGGAAATCAGCCCACTTCAGGTTGGGAATCCAGATATGCGTCAGGTAATGAATCCTCGCGTCGTTGCTAGAGAGTCTAGAAATGTTCGAGGTCGTAGACAAGGTGGGAAAGGGTCTCGCGTCCATCGGGGTAACATACCCGACCCTATCGGTGGTTCCACACAGTCAGAGTCACTCCATCCTATTGTCTCTACACCGGAAGTAGAGAATTTATTTCCCTCATCGGGAGTTTTTGATCAACCATCATCTAGTGTATTCCACTCTCCAGAGATGACTGCACATCAACCCGCTGAGGATGATGGTCATGATGATGACGACGATGATGATGACGATGATGAAGTAGATGAAGAGATAGAGATTGGTAGTGAATGTGTAGATCCGATTGGGGGACAAGAAGAGGAGATTGTACATTTACGTAGATCTAGGAGAACTATTAAACCAACTACATGTGGTACACATGGAAAACTTAGAGGGCATAAATGAGTAAAAATTAGTTTCATAAAATGAATAAAAATTAGTTTAAACCAACTATATTCCGTATGTCACTTTGCCAACTATGTGCTTGCCTGGATATCTTTTCATGGCATTCGTGGTTGAACAAATCAATAATCAATAATCAATAATTTTCTTTACACGACCGAATACTCGACTTAGAGCTCAACCTAATGCTCGACTAAATTTAGATAGAATGAAAAGTTTTTCTTAAAAATAAATTGTAAGAAAAAATCACTTCACATAAATTTGGTCAACTTTTAGGTTGAGCTCAACTTAAATTTTATCTATTGGACCTAAAACTCGACCAAATTTAATACTCGACCTAAAAGTTGACCTACCAACATTGACCTAACCTTGTGCTCGACCTAAAACTCGACCTAGAGCTTCTTTACATTCCCAAACCCAGTTCAACTACTGCAAATTTCAACAAACATCAAATTTATGCAATTTCCGGGTATACGATTGAGGCCTTTTTGCTTGGAGATGATAGTCCAATAAAGTGTACGAACATTGAGGTGTGCAAACAATGGTGTGTGAGAACAAATTTTGTTCAATCGATCAAATGGGTTTTGAGAACAAAGAAGAAGAAGATGGAGTGAAGTCTTTTTTTGTGTAGCAGTGTCATAACAGAAAACAAAAAAGGAGGGTGTTATTTTTGTAAAGTCAACGGTTAAAGGTGTTATATTTGTAAATTTCCCATAATAGCACAATCCAATGTAAACTCTAAAGTCTAAATACTAAACGATAAATACTAAACGCTAAACCTTCAACCCCAAACCTTTAGTAGGTGTTAGTATTATTACTATTTATATTGTTATTGTTATTATTATTATTATTATTTCTAATGTAATACAATAATTGTAGTACGTGTTATACAATAATTTATACAATTGTAAGTATCCTTTAATTATAAATGAATAAAAACTCCATTCAAAATTCAAAACCCTTAAATATTAAGTAGTGGTATTTCTATTGTAAAAAATTACAATAATATTAGTATATGTAATTATAGTAATATTACAATAATTTATACTTATATATGTACCACTTCTTCATAAGTAAATATAATAATACAAAATATATTATTCATACAAATTAAATTATACTTTTTCCTTAGTATATTACCATTATATCTTTAATTATTTAATATTACAATAATATTTTTATTACTTTTTCCCTAACTTACGTATATCATATTATTATTATTAGTATAATTATTATCTCTTCTTATTAGTTCTTACTATAATAAGTCCAATTGTTAGCTCTTATTATAATAAATATAATAATAAAAATTATATTTTTCATATTAAATATATTACAATAATTGTTAATAATTATATTATAATTTTATTAATAATTGTTAATAATTATATTATAATTATATTTTGTTATAATAATATTATTACAAATGCGCACCTTATTAATTGGCAAATGCGCCCATATCTGTGGGCGCATTTGGCAAATGCGCCCAAGTCAATTGGGCGCATTTGCCAAATGCGCCTGTGCGGCAAAGATCGTTTCAAACTGGGTGGCGTTTGGCAAATGCGCTATATATGGGCGCCTTTCCCAAATGCGCCCACCTCCTTTTCAGACCTCCTCCCAGTCAAACCCTAGAATTTTCCTATTTTTTGAGAAAAATCTTATTTTGGGAAAAAACTCGTGTCCCCAGTGGTTCTCTTCCTATTCAGCCCGAAGAAGCTTGACAAACGTATAATTTGCAAGAGTTTGGAACTTCTTTCTCATTGAACTCTAACCGCAGTGATACTGGCTATTATTGTGGTCATAGAAGTTTGGTAATCACCGCTCTATACTTCAACTTGCGTTGCTTTTACAGTTTAATGTTAATGTTAGAAATTGAAAGATAATGCACTGCTTTGGGATTCGGTCCATGGCAGAGTGGCTGTGCTTTTTGTTTAGGAAATGGATGCATTCATACAATTGCAGATTGATGTTTAAGCTTCTTTAGAGGCATGATTTCATGGCTCCAAACGGGGCATGGGATCAGAAAGAGATTATTATATTCACACCTCAATTTGTGAAAAGCAGACAGTTCATTGAACATGCTACAGCATGCATGCTAGTATCCAAATATCAAACCATGCATTTCTGCGAATTATATGCCCAATCCATGCCCATTTGCCCATTTGCTATTGTCTTAAAGTTCATCTGCACTTTTCTAGAAAAGCACTGAGTTTAGGTTATTTGAGTAAATTAAATGGGACCATAGATTACTTTTGATTATAATTTAATGTAAGACATGATCCATCAAATGTGAGACTCAAACAATGTAGTCAACGTATAATTATTACAGTAATTGAGAGATCACAAGGTGGCTGGAAAAACCGACAGATCCATTCTGGTCTGCCCTGATGATTTTAAAGTATCCATACGAAAGCGCAAATCTTCGTCACAGGACATCAGAATCCAATCACCTTCATCCTCGTACTTTATTTTGAACCTCTCAGTCTCAGCTTTTAATTCAAACCTTTTATCCAATTCTCTGCGCAATTCTTCAATTCCGGAGTTGCTGCACAAAGGAAACTTTACAATATCGTCCTTATAAGTTGCCTTGACAATCATGGAATAACTGTGATCACTCTTGTTTTCCGTATCAATACTTTTAGCCTTTGCCCTCGTGGAATCCGCGGCTGCTGCCCCTTTCTCTGTTTCTCTTGTGTGATCGACTTTGTTTCTCTTGTGTGATGGCCACCTGTGTATGCCAAGTTCTCGACATCTACGTTTCAAAGTAGATCGACTAACTGCAAAAAAAGGTAAAGCAAACTGTTTTGGTTCTCTTCAAGGAATAAACAGAAAGAGAGATAAAATTATCATTATCAGCAACCTTTAAATTCTTTTTGAGCGGCTGCAAGATTTCCACCAATATACGGTTCGAGAGCGTCCAAAGTTATTTGAGGTTTTGTGAAAACTTCCTCGGAAATCACAGCTCTGTTTTGGGTATTTGGATGATGAGTAAGAATGGAGTGTTTCATTCTGGCAGTTGCATTACTTTGACAGTTTTCAACATTATCTTCTAAGGTTGGTGGTTGCTCTGATGATATAAACCGTTGCACTTCTCTTCCCCTTTCAAAGGCTTCATGGCTAATTAAAATTTCCCTTCTACGGAATATATCAAAGTAATCGAAACTTTTATCATCTGAGGAGGCGAATTCAACCTGGAATTCCTCCCCTTGTTGTAATCCCAAAGCACTGTGAAGCCCTGAAAATCCCTGAGCCACTGTGGACAATAATGATTTTAACATAGCCTCTACATTTCCATCACTGCTCAGTTCAGGTGGAAGAAAGATCTCTAATAATAGAGCATCAAGCATGGGATGAATTAATTGCAAAGGAATTGTAAAACAAGCAGCAAGACGGGACGAACGAGTCAAGTGAACAAAAGGGTAATCAGAGATGCTGAATTGACTTGTATCTCTAAAAAAGCATGATTTTTTTTGCGAATATGCTCTCCCAACCAAACCTTTCCCATTTTTTACCGAACAAATTCCATACTTGCCATTCAATTCTGCAAACTCTGAAAAATACTTCATCTTCCTGTCGCAACATCTCAAGTCGCAAAACAATTCAGTAATCTTACTTGATACATCCGACAAATTGCAGTTGTTCTGATCATAATCAGCAAAAGCCTCGGGATCATCACACATGCAGGGAATCCAAACCTGAATCAGAGGTAGACGGTGTGCTTCGCTCACAAAATTCAACACGAACTTTAAGTGCCTTCGTGGAGGAAGTATATCCTTACGAATCTGGATTGACATTATTGGCAATTAAACACAACCGTTTTCACTGGAAGGGAAACTAACTATTTGTAAAGAGCACAAAAGAGACACTCAATATTCCTGTATTAATTAGGCTCCACTGCCTCCACTTACTTTGTTGCATTCGTGGGAATGTAAACTTGGACATGCAAGATCTAAATCCTACAGGAAAAAGAAAAAGTGACAATAAATGTAATGCGTTCTAGAGAAGTATATCTGCCAGAAATTTCATCTGAAACTTAGTTGATCAATGGAGGTTGAGCATAAATTAAAAGCATGTAACACAAACCTCAAGAGCCGAGAAAACGGGATCAAAATAGTTTACAACAGTATTTGCGCTGTGGAATGATAGGCACTCAAGGACTCCAACACAATGCTGCAGTTGCGCATTACGTTTGAAAAGTGGCAAAGCCCAATAACCCACAATGCCGCACTGCATAGCGATAATCTTCCGTGGAAACTCCTCTGTAGAGTAACACTCTATGTTCGGACAAAATTCAGGGGATCCCTGTCTGAAAACCCTTCCAGAAGGACCACGTTGACCATTGTCTTCCCTCCCACATTGACGCTCATGCTGAATGCAATAGTACCTATACCTACAGAGTCCATTATAAAGGTGACCAAGACCAAAAGGTTCCTCTGCTGTAGTAAGCATTATCTGGCCAGTAGCGGTTTTTACGGGTGCCCAAAACTGTAATAAGATAGGGTCGTTCCAAAATTTGACAGAGAGGAGTAAAGACCTGATTTTGTCTTGAATTGACGATAGATGTGGCGGTAGATATCCTCTGAGAACAGAATCTGAAACTGCATTTGATCCAGTGACAATAAAAGATAATTCCTTGGAGAGAATTATTGTGCATAGTATAACAGAAGTAGTACTAGTACTAACATGATTTCGAGAAAAACAAACCATGAAATTGTAGAGTTCCGAAAAGATCACTTACGTGGAGATGATGGTTCTGATACTTCTGGTTCAGATTCAAGTCCATTTTTGGTCCGGACCCAGAAAACTGTCAGTTGAGCAGGCTTCTTCCGGGAGTATCCACAGCACATGGGCAAGTCAGACACGAAATCATGAGCTGAACATATCCCATCGTTTTCACCAAGAAAGATTGCATGGGATTCACAAGGGCAGGTATCCAGATGCACACGAAAAAGATCGAAGGTATTCATCAGGGAAAAAAATTTCTACTTGTGTAGAGTGAAATTTGCTTGAATTTATTTAAACGGGTTTTGGTGTTTTATTCGGTCTGTCTCCTTTAAATATAGTGACAAAAGGTCAGGAGTTCGACAATAGCGGCAAAGGTTCACACGAATGAGAGGTTAGGAGTTCAACAATTCGTGAAAAAGGTTCACATGAATAAAAGAATAAAAGAATAGGGGGGGTTCAAGACTCTTGGGAGTTTAGTCACGGCTCTTTGGTTACTGTTTCCACCGTTCAGATTTTTTCAAAGGGTTGGCAGGCAGATGCTTCGAGAGGATCCCCCGAAGGCAGATGCTTCGAGAGGTTCACCGGTTCTTCTTCTTCACATTTTCAATGGGAATTCCAAATTGTGTGAATTTTAACATTAATCTCCAGCTAATGTAACTTTCTTTGACTTCAAAGTTCAAACCCTTCATCCTAATTCCTCTTTCCTTTCCAACGTAGCTTTGCACTTCATCGGAACTGAACTTCTAAATCCATTCATTTGACTGCTTTTCTTCAATGGGTGGGTGGTGGTGTTCTCTTCTTTATCACAATCATAATTTATAATTTATAGGATCAAAACTCTACTCTATAAGATCAAATTATAAGATCATAATTATTTTTTAAAAAAATTATAATTTATAATTTATAAATTATTTTTTAAAAAATTATTAATTAATATTTTAAATATATATAAAAAATTTATGTATAATTTATAATTAAATATTTTTATTTTTATTTGTATTTTTTATAATATTTTATATAATTTTTTAAATATTTTAATTACAGTTATAAATAAAAAATATTTATGTTTAATTTATTATTTATTATTAAAAATTAATAAAATATAATTAAACTACTTATATACTAATAAATTTTAATTTTATTTAAATATAAAAAAATTAAATTAAATTAAATTATATTTTATTTATATAATAAAATAAAATCATAATTAGAATCAAATTATTTTAATAAATTTAAATCGTAAAATTATAATATTCATAAGATCCAATCACAATTCTAAAAACAAATATCACAAGGCAATAAGACTTTTCGAAATCAGTCATCCCTATGTACAGTTCATAACAAGAAGAAGAAAATTTTGTTGTCTAAACGGGCAGTAGATCTCTCACAAATCTAAACGAGGCTGGCCAACAGTGAAAAATTTACACTGGCACATTAAATAATCCGCTAAAACTGCAAAAGAATGGTTCGTTCTACCACCATTACCACCTATTTACATCCTAATCCTCCACATTCGCCGGAGCTCTCGCAGGAACTCCCGAAAATTGGCATTATCTCATGAACCATAACTCTGATCAAATTGCTGCCTGATGACTTCCAAACATCAACACACTCTTGCATGTCTGCATCGCATGCTATCTGAACCCATTCGTGGTCGTCATCCAGATACTTTATTTCAAAAGTTCCTACCTCCAATTTCAACCTCTTGGCTATTTCCTCCTTTAGCTTGTCGATACTAGAGTCCGTAGGCAATCGAAATCTTATAATATCTTCCCCGTATGTTGCTTTTATGGTAAAGGTTTTCACTTCCGGCCTCATTGAAAACTCTGGCATTCGTTCAGCAGTAATCACCATGGAGTCTTTAGGAGGGACGACAGCATTGGACTTCGGCCAGTTGGTCCAACTGTAGTCTGGGGGCACACCCTCATCTAACAGACCCTCACCTGCTGAACAAAGGTTTTGTAGATCATGTGAGCTTCCTGCATCCTCAATTAACATCACACCAAATGGTTCTGCAGCCATGAAAGCTTCCACGGAGAATGCTGCTGACAAATTGATGTCTCCTTTGGGTTCACTTCTAAATCCAACTGATCCTCCTAATTCCAAGGGCTGTTCATTTGAAGGTGAAACAACCAGCTCATGATGGGGGGAGGAGGATACATTATGGATGCCGGGACTACTCTGGCATGAACCATGAGAAGTAGGAGTGGCTGTGCTCTCTTCTCTTGAACCACTTCCAGTTTTGGACCTGTGTGAGCCTTCACCTGCCAGAATCTCAGTAGGCTGATGAGTGAGATCCTGATTTTCTCCAATTCTGCCACCTAACAATTGCTTTGAGTTTTCTGCTTTTTCATCGTGCCCAAATCCATTTAGCTGAGGAATTTCAGATGGTCCCAATCCAGGCTGGCCAACCACATCAGATGCATTCAAGCTAGCTGGCCAAGAAATTGAACCAACTGCAACTGGAATTGATGATGAAGCCAAAGAAGTCAAAGTAAAGCCGCCATCAGTAACTTGCACTGATTCAATTACACGCTTAAGTTTTGAGAGGGAACGGTTAACTTTATTTATCTTGCGAGATGGCCACCTTGAAATGCCATGTTGCCTACAGACGCGCTTCATTGTAGTAGGGCAAACTGCAAAAAGATAATCTTGATGAATTCACTTCATTTATGCTTCTAAAGCAGCAGCAGAATGGAGCTTATTGCATAAACTGAAAATTTCATACATGTGTTTGTGTAAACAAAAAGTCCAGACTGAGTAAACTCACCGCCAAGACTCTTAGCCGCATCCTTAAGACTCCCAGCAAAATATTGTTGCAGAACCTCTAAGCTAATTGTTTTCTCAGCCTTCCCACGTTTCCTTTGTGGTTTTTTGCCAATGTCTTTACCCTCAGCAACAGGCACAACATTCTGGACTACAGCTGCACCACCAACACTTTTTGCATCATTTGCAGAACTGGCCACAAAAGTCAATTGCAGCTCTTCAATTGAATTGAATTGCACCATCTCTCCACTTGTTGTGTCCAGGCTAGTTGTTCCAGGCTTGGATGTTTCAAATAATTCAGGTTTTGAGTCAAGCTTCTCATCCACCAATAATTTGACGATTTCAGTGGATCTCAACTCATGTTCAAGTTCATTTCCTGAAGCAACCCTAAGACTCCGCACATGCTGTTTCATCGTCACCAAGAGTGAGTCCAACAAATCCATTTGGTCTTTATGATCTCTGATGCTATGAGGCAGAAAAAACTCTAGAACATAATCATCATCTCCAGTGTGGGTGCTCTGTAAGTAGATGGCAAAGCAACTGGTCAAACCAAAATTCGTGCATAGTGCACCAAGGGGTACTCAGTTTTGCAAAATTGGGTTACATCTTCACAGAAACAGGAGTTATGCCCTGCAAATGCTCTCCCAACAACTCCCTGTCCCTTCTGCAAATGGTGCTCGGCACAGGCCTCCCGGAAACCCCACATATGAGCATCCACCACATAAAATGCTACATCAGTTGTGGACATACAGATTTGTCCCATGCAACTTCCATCAAAACTACTGCAACTCTTCCTAAAACCACCACCATTTGCTAGGACACTTCGGTGCCTGCAGGGCACCCATGTCTGAGCTAAAGGTAACTTGTGAGTTTCACACACCACTGTTAGTATCTCCAGGATCTCAGCCAGCGCATTTTGACGACCTTCATTGCATATCTGATTTTCAAGAAATCCAGATAGATATTACATCAAGAAAAGAGAGAGGAGTTGTAGTTGATATGATCTTTACGATATAATTTTACTTACCTGTATGCTTGGATGATCAAGTATCTCAGAACTTTTCAAATTGACAGCCTGCAGAAAGAGTAACAACCGCATCACAAAGGAATTATATTATTCAATATCCATTAATCACACCCAATCACCGTATCTTATGATATATAAATTTTCTGCTAGTGGTTTTCCACAAGCAGAAAGCGAGAGAATAAGATATGAGAAAATGAGAGAAATACGCTTAAGGTGCTTTGGATATGTGAGTATAAAATCCTTAAATGCACCAATAAGATGTGTTGGAAATAGAGAATTATTAACTCAAATTAAATACAAAAGGAGAAGATCTAAAAAGACTTAGAAAGAAACTATTAAAAAATACATAAATTACCTAAACATAAATGAAAATATCAATAGAACGCGATGGTGAGATATGATTCATATCTTAGACCCCATATAGTGGGATAAGGGCTTAGTAGTAGTAGTAGTAGTAGTTTTGTTGGTTTGCCAAATTACTATCACACTCTCAGGTCTCTTATTACACGCTAAGGAAGCAGAATTCTTTTCAAAATGATAACAAAGTCCCTTAATATACAACAATGAAAACTATTAAAGAGTGAAAGAGCCAGTGAGAAAAAAGTAACAAATTTGAAATAAAAAGGATCAGTAACGAGACAGGTTACACAAAACAAGATTACAAATTTTCTAGGCTTGGGCAAATTCATATCATGTGGATCTTGATGTCTGTATTGTGCAGGGTTCACGAGACCAACCTCAAGTGCTCTGCATACTTTATCAACCTCAGGAGCATAATTAATCTTCTGGCAAGTCATTATGAGCTCAAGTACACCAACACAGGTTTGCACAGAAGGGTCAAATACCGGCAAAGCCAAAGTTCCTCGAACATTGTAATGGAGAGCATGATTTCGTCGTGGAAACTCTTTGCTGGAATAGTACTGCACATTTGGTGACCATTCTGGAAGTCTTTGGCGGAAAACACGACCAGGTATTCCAAGGAAGCCATCTGTCTCAAGTCTGTAGAAAACATATATGTCAGAGAGGCCATCCTGTACTGATAAAGCCCATTACTCTTAGGGTCTAGAACAAAGGGTTGCCCTGACGTTGTGAGTACATAACGGCCACCAGACTTTACAGGAGCCCAAACCTGAGCCAGGACATGATGTTCAGTTGAATCTTTGAAGAATCTAAGCGCCCGCGTCATCCTCTCCTTTATTATGAAAGAAACATCTGGACAATCCAATGGAGTAAATTCTACAATTGGCGCCAACAGCTTTCTTTTGTCATCATTCCCATAGAATTTTCAGTTATCGAATCAGTATCACCTGTATCCATTCACAAATGACCACAGAAACTGTTACCCAAAGGAAAAACATTGCCCAAGGTGAAACCACTGATCTAAAACCAACATTCTCACACAAACAAGGGCTTCCCTCTTACTCATTGAACCAACAACTCACCTGAACTAACAAAAAAGGAAAACAAAGAGACAACAAAGAGGCCTCTCGTTCTCAATTATGTAGTCGTTCAACAGAGAAAATTTGAAAGTTGAACTTTAGGCCATTTTTAGGATGGCAATGACCTGAGAAGAACTTGGGGTAACTAAGAAGTAATATGATAATAACATGACCAGAACTTAACACAGATTCATGGTATTCAAACACTAAAAGATTAGTCTTTTTCCCTTTCTCATATTTTCTGTTTTATCATTGAGAGCTCCAAATGTTTGCTTCTTCCTCGGGTTTGCAGTTAAAAGATTAATCTTTTTCCTTCCTCATTTTTCTATTTATCATCGAAAGCTCGAAACTTTTGCTGCTTCCTCGGGTTTGCAATTAAAAGTACAAGAGATGTCAATAAAAATCAGAGAAATTGAAGCAGAACAAGAGAAATCTTAAGCTTCCCAGCTAAGTATTGCAGTACCAATTCGTTTCAATCCTAACCCCAAAACCCCAGAAGATTATAATGAAAAAGTTAGCAACTTTTTTAATCTTACAAAGGATTTTTCTGGAGCAATCAGCGAGTCTGAACTCATTAGCGCCAGAGTTCCCAGCTACATTATCACCATTAACATCGTCAGAAAAAGCCCAGAGAGGAGAATAAGGCTGCTCAGAAGAGGAGAGCACACAGGAGTTGGATGCAGCCGTGAAAATCTGATCAAAGGACCAAGAAGAGTCCAGATCAAGATCCATCAGTAGGGAATCCCTCTCCGCTGATGGCATCTGTGAAGTCAAAGGCTCTTTTGGTTTAGGAGGAGGGGAAGGACGCCTAGGGGGAGGTGGGTCTGGCTCATCCATGTCCTTCTCTTATTTTCTTGATGAAATGAAATGAATTTTCTACTGCTGACCCAGTTGAGATATGGCAGGCGGATGTAGGAGAGAGAGCTGATAAAGATACTAGAACGAAGAATCGGATGACAAGGGATGGCAATTTCTGAACGCGGCCGGTGGTGATGTTCAGTCCAATCCTTAGAGAATTTGGAATCTAATTCTAGAAATACACAGTTGTGGTCTCTGAATGCGAGCCATCCCACGAAGCAAAGTCGAAGTGGCAACTTGTTGCATCATTAAATGGATTAGAAAATTGGAAATGATTGTATGTGGATCGTGCTTTACTGCCGTTGGTGGAATTGAGATTGGGGAGTGAATTTGATGGTCATGGTCATGGATGAATATTGTTTGTTTGTTTGTTTGTTTGTTTGTTGTGGACACAGGTAAAGATGTCAGCTAAGCTAATTTGTCTTGTTTTGCAATAATTAAAAACAAAATTTTCCTTTGGTTGGAAAATGGCATGCGGTTAAGATTTAGAAGTTATTTACTTCTAATACGATGAGTCCTCTGCATAATACCTATGTTCTGTAAACAATTTTTTGCATACAAATTCTATCAATGCATACAAAGGAAGAAAGCAAGAGCAATTATCGTCTCTTAACAATTTCTGCAGTGATCCCACAAATCCCTAATGGATCATTAGAACTTTATGTTAAAGTAACTAAGCATTTACGAAGTTCTCGTTGGTGTTGACATCAGTACATGTGTGTATCAACTTACGAAAATGGGATATAGTGTATAGGATGCTTTAAAATTTTAAATGTTTTTTTATTTGCCTCCCGTTGATCTTGACTGGTTGTTCCTGCTGACAATGTTTCATTTGGACGGGTGTGCTCAACAGTAGCTAAAGGGTTGGCGCCTGTGTTAACCAATCCATGTGAATCTTGACATTTCGTTCCTAGGTGAATCTGATTGTTAAAAGGCAGTATGTGGGCACAACTCATCTGTATGGAAGCATCATGAACCCTTTCGTTTTCACTACAGTCAACTGATTAAAAATGGTCTATTCTCAAGCTTTATATTCCCATTTCCCAACCTTTTCTTTTACTTTTATCCTCTCCTGGATAGAAAAATACACAACTTTTCCTCCATTTGACACAAAAAGCTAATCAAAGAAAACATGCAAGTAGAGAAAGGAGACTTGGACAAGCAATTAAAGCAAGTGGCATTGGCAATTGTCATAAACTGTTTGTGAAGAGGAGTCAGAGAAGCAATTCGTTGCAAGCATAAATTAGCTTTTCCTGTTGAGATAGTGGTTGCGGATGCATCATGCATGTATAATTCTGGCTACTTCAAGGAAATTTTATCTGGCAGAGTAAAACAGGGATTTGAACCACTTGGTGGGGAGTGGGAGGTTGGTTAATCATGACATATTTTATTGCCTAGATTTTGACACATGCATGTTGCCAAATGCCAATGCAATTTCTTTACTTGCATTATGATACCATTTCCTTCAACATCATACTAAAAGAGCTCCCTATTTTACGAAAAAATAATAATTATATGTTGGTCGTGTTTTTTTAGTGTAGTAAATTAATTATATAAATTTTTTTTATTTATGTTAACATAGATAATTTTTTAAAATTATTTTTAACTGTATTATTTTATGTGGTACAATGAACGTATATATAAAAGATTTTTTTATATTTTACACATACATATTTAAATTTCTTTAGTGTAGTAAATTAACTATACAAAATTTTTGTATTTTTATTCCTATATTAACATAGACTATATTTCTTAACTTATATATTATTTTTAAAATTATTTCTAATTACAATATTCTACGTAATATGATGAGCAAATGTATAAAAGATTTTTATGTCTTACATGCATCTTCACATTTTACACATTAAAAATAAAAGGAAAGTTGATTTGAAGACAATTGACAAATTACAAATATATGAAATTAAACAACTGGGATGGTTGACCCATCATCAACCAGGAGCAGAAGTAGAGTGTGGGATTTTGATTTTTCTTTTTTGTTTCTGTGAAATATATATATTAAAAAAAATAGAATCCTTATCCTTTGACCCCAAAACAGTGGGAAATTAGAGACAGAGTTTTTATTTTTTTAAAATAATCAAGTGTATATTTTATTAATTAAAGAAACAAGCATTACAATTTATTATATTGGAAACATCGACAAATAAAAATAAGTTTTGACTAAATGCTTTCGTTTTCAAAAATGAGAAAAACAAAATCGACATTGAAACCCTCAATTATTTAATAAAAATTAAACTACAAAATGACCAATCTCGTGGGACCTATAAATAGTAAATACTATATATAATATCAATACCCATAATAATAAAACGCCCCCGTTTTCATACTTCAATGTTGCGCGAATTTCTCCTCGCCGCCACGCAGTGTATATATAAAGCCCCCAAATCGTCAACATTTTCCCGCCAAATCCCAGGCCCAAATTTGTGAACTCTGATTGATGCTCGGGACAAAGGTCTGTGCTTTGAAATAGGAATGGCAGAGGTGAAAAAATGGAACGTGACGTACACGAAGCACATCAAGCAGAAGCGTAAAGTCTACCAAGACGGCATTTTGGAACTTCACCCTTTCAGTAACAAAGTATGGTATTATAAACCCTTGCTTTTTTTTATTCGAATTATTCGTGAATTTGATGAATAATTTTTGTTCATATGATCCAAGAAGTAGTTGATTTCGCGTGAAAAAAAGTGCATGTTTATAGTCACTTCCTGATTAAGTTTTGAAAAAAAAAATCAGATTAATCGGGGGAAAGCTGTAAAAGTTAAGCCTTTGAATTGAATTGCATTTTTTGTGCAGTTACTTTGCTGTTGTTGAATTTGTGAGCAGTTGTTGAGGTTGATTAATTGCTCAGTTATTGATGTTGAGGATAATTAGGTTGTATGGAGGAAATGACTAAAAATTAAGCCTTTGAACCATATTGTACTTTCCTATTGTTGAATATTTGATCAGGTGATTCTCTATGATGGTTGTGAGAAGCTCTTGGAGAGTAGATTTGTGAAGAAAGATGATGCACTTGTACCGGGTGAATTGTTGGCCTTTGAATCTTATCTGGTTGATATTGGTGACTTTGTTCCACAAGGAGACGATCACAAAGCTATACCAAAGTTTAGCCAACGTCAAAAAGAGCCAAAGATTAATAGGACATCTCAATCATTTCATACCCGTAAATATGGTAATCATGCTGCATTATTTCTGCCAACTTCATGTTCTTGCTCTTCTTTTGTTTGTTTTCATGTCTGTTGTTCATTGTCTGATATCTCGAGTGAGCTTTTGATGTATGATTCTGTAAACATTACTAGAAGGGAATGCTAATTTGGGTCAGAAGAAAGTGAGATCAATCAACATTAGCCCGTCACAAAAACTTATAAGAGGTATGGCAATGAGTCCGTTTTTACATTTGTTGCGCTTCATTGGCAAAATATAAGTCCCATATTTTTGTCCCCTCTTCATTTCTGCCTTAAGAAGAGGAGTTTTAGTACAGCAGTAAAAGCTGTTGCCATGTGATCAAGAGGTCATGCGTTTGAGTTGTGGAAATAGTATCTTCTAGAATTATTAGGTATGGTTTTGTACATCAAAACTTAATGGCCTGAAGCTTCCTCGGCCCTCGCATATGCAAGAGCTTCTATGCACTTTTTTTTTCTTTTTTTAATTTCTTCCTTAAGTTGTTGGATTTGGGGATTTAGCAATGGTGCCACACATTTTGCATGTAGATTCCATTCCAAGTCCAACAAAATATTCATGTCTGTATGTGTAACCCTTGACTATTTTTGATGCCATAATACTCTTTGAGTTATCTAATGCTGCATGTTTTCCACATTTCAGAGTACAAGAAGAATGAAATGACCAAATATGGCTCGTCACCAGGGTGCCCTGAAAGAACAAAAACAAGCAAAGAAGGTTGGTTCTTTGCATGTACAGCTTTTGGTTTTTGTTGAAGTTCTTTTCTTTTTCTTTTTCCGATGTTCACCTTTGAAAAATAATTATTATAGCTTTCTCTTGCTCCATTTACATACAAGAAATTCAAAATAGCAAGAATAAATAACTTTCATCATATTGGGACTTCCTATCTAAAATTGTCTTTTTCTTCTGTTTTCCTTTTAATCCCTTCAATTTTATTTTCTCATCTATTTTGTTATGTTGCTCTTGTACCTATTAGCTGAGTTCCATATAGAATGGCAGGTATTGTACACAACTCAAATTACTCAAAAGGCCAAAAAATATCATGATGGGTTTTTACAGCTTCACAGTTGTGGATCACAAAGGAAACAGGTTGGTTTCAAATGTTGTCAGGATCCATTTCTGGAAGCAATTATACCTATTTATGTCCATGCGGATGGATATTCATGCCAAACATCCAATTTTCTGTTAGGTATTGCTGTATGATGAAACCAGGAGATTATTAGAAAGCCGGTTTCTGAGAATGGATGAGATAATCAAACCTGGAGAATCAATAGTATTTGACGGTCACTTAGTGGACATTGGGGAATTGAATAAAGATCATCAACCTCCAATGGACTTTAAAGTTGAAGGAAGAATTTGCAAAATGATTGGTGAAACCAAAGTAGCAGGAGGCCTGACACATTCGCACCTCCAATTACCAGCAGGTTTGCCATCCGTGCCTATTTGCTTTAGGTTGAGTTTATGGTCTTCTACTCCTTGTGCCATTTGAGTCAAGGGCTGGCTTGCTCTCCATCTCTTCGCTTTTCACTTAGATTTTTTGAATGCAATATTGTAGATTCTCACTTAGATATCAGATACATTAACTGTTTGTTTTTCGTCTATCATGTGCAATGCTTCATTTGTGATTGATATTGCTATGTTATAAGCCATTTATATAACTTGCTGCATTGTTTTTTTTCACCTTAAATTCCCTTTTTTTCATGCTTTGATAGAGAATTCATTTTACCTCCTGTGCTTTCTTGGAATTATAGGAGAATATCAAAAAGAAGTTCCCTCTAAGCATAATTTCATATCTGCTCCAGGAGTTAGCAAAATGCCCATACGTTCTGGTAAGCTGCAAATTTTGAGAAAAGTGCTTTCTTGAAAAGATTATTCCATGGACGAATCCGACCATTGCCTTCCCAGCTTCCTTTAATACAAGTCTTTCATTCTGTCGGGATAGTTATTATGATTTCTATTGTGTCAGCCCATGAGATCTTGTCCATTCTCAGAAAAACCAAGAGTGAAAGGGATGTTGCAGATGGGCTGCATGGTTCACAGTCTTCCAGTTTCTTTCAGAAAAAGGAACATCTGCAAAATACCACTGATGAAGGAAGCACAGTTGTTGTCCTGGATGAAGAAAATACAAGAACTAAACCAGATGGCGGTGAGATTCCAAAACATGAAGATGTTAAGTAAGTACTTTTTGTTGAGATCTCTGAATCTGACAAAACAGGATTTGAAGCTACTTCAAGCTTCTTTGTTGAGTGAGTATAGAAAAAACTACTTAGGAAGAATTTGTCCATTTGTCTATAAACAAGAAATGCAAAGTTAATGTCCACAAAAGGATAAAATACTAGAAACTGGTTAACAATGACGAGACTGAGTGTGATCTTGCTTGGGTGAGTAACTTCTTTTTGCCCCTATTGCATGGGCAGTTCTTGGTTATCTTTTTATGAATCTTTGTCTAATTGTGCTCAAATAATTTTTGATGAAAAATCTTGCTACTTATCCCCCAATTGACAAATAATTTTGTTTACAATATATGCTAGCAGATCAGGAACAACAAACATCTTGCATCACATTGCTGCTAGTGATTGTGCCGTTGGTAGGACATACAAAGATGGTCCAGGTTTTGAACCTAAAAGTTTGGCTACCCTACAGCTGGACTTAAAAACAAAAATTGCTGCAGTTTTGCAACATCCATTGCGAGGAGATCTAGAAAGTGGAAATCATACTGAATTGTTTCCTTGCGAAGGCAAGTATTCTATCAATCACATGCAATCTCCAGCTTTGTATGCTTATTTAAGTGCAATAAATTAATTTTTACTGCTCAGCAAATCCAACTGGAGGTCCACCTGCTGTAGTATCTGGCTCTGACACTCATCAGCTCTCTGTGGAAGAACTCAGAATTGTCTTCCAGGTCTAGGGTTCTCACCCTTTACCTTTGTAGTTGATCTTTGACATTTTATACAACTTTGTGTACTTCATGTCCTTTTCTCTCAGCCACAGTTCAAAAATCAAACTTCACTTGACTAGTTTAACAACCATCCAATATCAAGATTGTAAACTATGAAAGAACAGAAGACAAAAACTATTGTGCAAGAAAAGAGTTGACAAAGATTCTATACATTCTATCAAAGGAGTAACAAATAATTATTGAATTCTATTTGTCTCAAGTGAAGAGTGTCGATTTAAATAGGCATTGTAAAAGACTAATTTCTCATTTTGATGGTCAGTCACTTCTGATGCTTCACTGTTAAGTGATGGTCCTTCTTCATAATTGTTGTTTCCTAAATCCCACTTTAAATGCATCTAGGTTTGAAAATATTTTTCTGTTGGTTTAGCCTTGTGCAGATAATAAAGAAATTGACACAAGATGGCTGAATGGAGGCCAAGTCACTGGTATGTCAACTTTAAGTAATGGTACTCCTCATGAGGCCTCAGATTTCCAAATTATTTCCGAGCAGGACAAAGGCACAGAGAAAACAGAAGATTTCCCAGTTTTGATCTTGGATTTTGAATGAAAACCATTGTCCATATGACCATGTCCATATCTTTCCTCTACTGCATCATCTAATTACTTTTGTGGTGTTGAGTGCGGGATGAAGTGTTTTAGTCAGCTTACTGAAGATGCCATATGAACTTAAAGGATCACCAAATTTCTTGTCCTGCTGTGGAGTAAACATCACACCTGGAAGTTTCATTTCAAGCTGAGTTGTAATTATGATAATTTCTTGCTTCTATTGAGCTTTAATCCAATTGAAAAGTGATAATAGGTAAACCTTATAGTATATGGTGCTTAAGCTCTAAACTCTTGACACCATCACAGGTAATACAATATTCTTTAGTTTTCACCCCCTGGATCTTATGCTAGTTAGCTACCTTAAGTGCTCCATGAAATATCAGGATGTGATTTCTTTGCAGTCTTACTTATAAGAGGTACCGTGTTTGTGTAAACTTATGGAGAACTGTAATGCATTTGCTAATGCAAAGCTAATCCACTGGATTTGTTGATGTACTCTCTGTTTAATGTAGTTTTTGAATGTATCCACAAGTTTTGCCTTAGAGAAGGAAAAAGATCGTTAGATTGTAAAACCATGTGGGACCAAAACAACATAGAAGAAGAAGAGGAAGAGAAACAAAAAGATGATTGGAAGGATCTTATGAGATTGTTATGTTGTTGCTATTTAGAGCGTCACTCTACAACTACACCTTCAATGGTGTCAAGGAATTGATATAATCAATCACAAACTCGTTCGTATTTTCTAGCCTAGCATCATGTTTTTGGATTTGTGCTGAATTGATAGGACAAAAACTCAATCGTCAAGAAGCAATTTGCAGCTAGAGAGTGGTATATACTGAAAGAACTTCGTAGGAAATCATACAAGCCAGTAGAATAGTGCTTTACTGAAAATTCACCGGCAAAATATACAAACTATAAAAGGAAATATTGAAGCGGAAAGGAAAGAATTATGAAAAAGAAAAAATACATAAGAGCATGATGGCAACCTCATACAGCCAAGCTGGTTTGCTCTATTTTCTCATTTGTCATCTCTGAATCTGTGTGGCACACCCTGCTTTCTTGAACGATGTAGACTAAGCAATGCTTTGAGGAGAGGCTTACTTTTTCTTGAGTATACTTCAATTTCTTTTCCTCTGTTTGCCTCTGGATTCTTAGTTAATGAAATAGCTCTTCGAGGTTCAGAAGGGCACTGTCATCCAACAACATTTGCCAAGATTATTTTCTTTGCAACATAAAAACCATAGCCATCATCACTGTCATCTTAGTTGAAATCATGGTTAAAACAACAATTTCCAAAGCTTAGACACATCTTGTTTCGGTGTTTAGTTTAAGCAGAATGCACATGCTAAAAAGTACTTGTATGGATTCTCGTCTCACCTGTTTATTAGCAGAAGATTTTGGAGAAGCTGAGCTGTTCCCAACAGATCCAGAACGCTTTAGGAAAGGCGAAATGGTGAAGCAGTTCGTTTCCTAAGTCCAGTTGAGTCGAGCACCATCAGAGATACTATAATACAACACAATGCTGTATTAAAAATGGTTAAAGCAGCAAAGGCCACAGATACTTACCTCCTCCTTGATTTGATGTGACCCTCACAAAAGAAAAGGCAAGCGGAGCAGGAGAAAATTCAGCAAAAGCCGGAGTAAGATGTCCTCTTCTGCACCAGTACTCAATGTATTTAGCATGATATCTATTGGTAAATCACATATAGATATTTCCTGATCTTAATAGTCGCACCAAACATCAAACTGCCAACAACATGTACCTCATTAATTCTGGATGGGGCTTTGCAACTGTTTCTTGAATATCTTTGGCAAGAAAATCATCCAAGAGGAATCAGTTGTCAGATTCACTCATTTATTATAGCAAGAAATAAATTTGAACATCCTCAGGGCAAAAGGAAAGGCACTTCCTCATGGTGATCAATGAGAAAATGAAATATATTAACATGGAAGGGGTGATGTATCATCACCCTGGAATGATAGGAAACAACAATGATACCCCTTAAGCGTCATTTAGGGAGAAGAGATGGATCACTACCTTGCTGAGTTATGTGCTTGTCTTCCTGGGGACACAAAGGGCACACATTCTGCATAGAGTCAAAATTGCTCGTAAATCTGCTTTCTGTAACTAGAAGGAAAGTGCAGAGTTAGTTAAAGTCAATTTTCACTCCAAAAGCACCTGCAGAAAAGAACAGTTAAAAAGGATGATGATTTGGCTGCCTGGAATCGTGTAATGCTTATAGTGCTTGGGTATTTTGATGACCAACGACTGCTGTAAAAGGCCATTGCCGTCAATAAATCCTCGACAGGTACTCAGTTTCTAAAATGACAGCAAAAGATGACAATCAAATCAGGAGGAATGATAAAATATGCTTATACAGAGCACTTTGAATGCCCAAATAAGTTGCTACTAAGGACTGAGAGGTACCTGTTCTAGGCTAGAAAACTGAAGCCTTGTAGCAGAAATTTCATTAACCTTTTCATCCAAGAAACTGTCCACTTTATATGCTACTGTCCCCAAGTGATCCACAGTATTAATAAGAGCTTTACTGGCAAAATCCTTAGCTGTTTCCAGCACCCTACACCATGTTGAAGAAAAAGAAATTGCCATTTAGTTTCCCCCTGTGCAACAGCATCGTCAACGTTCAATTATTTTGACAAGGGCAAAGGAAATCAGTGTACCTACAGTTGCTTATATTCATGTTTTTTGTAAGAGGATTCAAAGTACTCTGCAGCTGAATATAATTGTATCCTCAGATTCTTCAAGTCCTGAAAGTAAAAATGGAACTAAATAAGAGTGACAGAAATAAGGAAAATGAGCAAAAAAGGTGTAGCTGATCAAACAACTTCAAGAGTTAAGATCATGCAACTCTATGTCAACGCTGGAGTAGACTAATACAGCTATATACCTTGAGACTTTCAGCAAAGACTAAGCTGTGCTGAAGAAAGTATTCATCAGAGTGGGAAGCTGCTCCAGGAGCATTTACTGGACGTAATGGGGTCTCAGTGACCATGATAAAGGTGTAACTGAACAAAGTTCCAATTCCAAAACCTGCCAGAGAAGTCACTTTTTTTAACACCAAAACCTCTGAGAACTCATCCCATCATTTACTTGTCTGTTTGAATATATAAAGTTTCAGTATAATCATGTGATCAGCATTTAATTTATGACAACATAAAGTTCACATCTTTTTTTCAGATAGAATGTCTGAAAGCAAAATCTGGGGAGTAGAAATGAATCATTTTCTAAAACAAAAACCATATTTATTAGCAGAAATCAAAGTCAAACAAAAGAAAATTTATTAGACAATAAAGAAACCAAACCTGGATCCTTATCAAACACTGTGATGATTTATCCACTTAAAGCACTTCAAGGAAATCAAAGGGTACAAACTTTCTAAATGGATCAAGGAAATATAAAGTTATGCGTTGCAAGAACTCTGCTTTTTGAGTAGGATTTGTCAGTGAAAACAATCTGAAGGAGACAAAGGCCAATAATGGAGGTGGTGATAGACAAGAGCTATGTCGTGACCTGTGAGAGTGATGGGAGGGGGGCATGACTCATGGGCATGGTATTGCCAGAATCTGCTTTCAAACGATATGGATGTGAAAAGTCACACGTGCACTTTGAAGCAAAAACATTTTCTTTTCTGGGTAAAAACAAACAGTCACCCTAACATTAAGCAAAATTCATCAGTGCCGCAAACGTTGTTACCATGAATATTCTCCTTTTCCTCACTTTCAACACTTCATTTTCCTTTGCTTTTCGAAATTTGCATATATAAGAGGTTGATCGTTGACTAGAATATAAAGACCCTTTTTTTCCTCGCAAACATAAGACTTCGTGTCTAACAAAGCATCAAAGATACCCCTCTCTCACTTCAATATAGCATCTCTTCTCTTCGGTTTTTCTCTCTAAACTCTCTAAATTCGCACCATCTCTTCTCGTAATAGAATCTAGTAACAAATTTTCTTCTCACCACATTGTTCACAAACCCATTGGCCCATCATCCGTAGCGAAGATCGCCATCGGAGTCAAAGGATCACCGTTAGAGGTTAGTCGAAATTTACTTTTTGCGAATCTGGTTTGTGAAATTCAAAATAAAGTCGAGCCCTATAGTCGAGCATTAGGTCGAGCAAATTAAAGGTCGAAAGTTATAGGTCGAGTAATATGTTGAAAGGTCAAGTAATTGACCGCCCTTTGGTCGAGTCTTGTATTAGGTCGAATAAATGGTCGTGCATCGTGTCGAGTCCGTAATTGGTCGAATAAACGGTCGTGGCATTAGGTCGGTATGTTAATTGGTCGAACAAAAAGGTCGTGCATAAGGTCGCAGAGAGTGCGTGGTTTGGTCGAGTATTTCTACCGTTGTGGTGGAGCAATATTCACATTCCTTCCACTATACTATTAACTTGGTTATGCCTAATTTGGGTTATGGTTTCATGGATTTGTAGGAATGTCGCATCCCATTATGATCACAACCCATGTGTTTTATGGGGGGAGAATGGGTCGCTGATCCCAATACAAATGAACGAAATTTTATTAATCACAAGAGGCTTGAACCTCTTATGTTAAAAGAGAACGCAAGCTTCGATGACCTTGTGAATGTCATAGTATCCGGCGGAATTAGATATGGAGCTCAAAGATAGACTGGTCATCGAATATCTACCAAAGTATTTGTCTAAAGTCTCCACTATCCCCATCAAGCATCGACACTATGTGAAGTGTTTTTGAATGAAATTATTAGATGGCCCGAACATGCTAGGATCCCAATATGTGTTAGCGTCCACCATCCACCAAGATCACATGCTCAAGTTAATGCTAGCAATTCACCGATAAAGCGATCGGGCTCGATAAACCGATATGGACTAACGATGTTCTTCCTCCAAACCGCTTTGTGAAAAACAATTATATGGATAAAATTGACTAAAGGAGCTAGCAATGCGGGTGGCGCATCGGCTGACAATCCCATAGTTGTTGAGGAAGATAATGTGTCAACCAAGAAACAAGAAATAGGTGAACTACCACCATACCATGCCAAACAATAACAAGGCCATCCCACGCGACAATGGGACTTCTTCTGATAGATTAGCCGCTGTCGTAGATGTTGCGGTAAATGACATATTTGAAACGAGGGAGCAATTAGCCTTGCGAATGAGTATGCTGGCTGTGAAACATTTTTTCGAGTGGAAGGTTGTTAGGGCAAATAGCAAATATTGGTACATACGATGCAAGCATGCCAATTGCAACTGGAAACTGAATGCATCTGCGATTGGGAATTCAAAAGCTTGGAAGGTCAATAAATTTGAAAACACCGATACTTGTCAATCATCGTTGCTACATTGTGATAATAGGCAAACAAAGAAAGTTATTGGTTCATGGATCAAGTATAAGTACCGTGCGCTTGTCGCCGTATAAACCCGGAAATCATGGCGTATATTCGCCAAGAGTTGGGTGTGAACATAACGCATAACAAGGCTTGGCGATCAAGAGAATCCGCTCTGGAAGAAATGCGAGGTGGATTTGAAGATTCTTATAGAATACTTCCAGCTTATATGCACATGCTGCGGGCATGTAATCCGGGTACGTTTACTGATCTTGAAATGGAAGAAGATGGACGCCTCAAATACCATTTTTTCGCATTTGGCCCATATCTACGTGGATTTCGGACTTCTATGCGCCTTGTTGCCGTTGATGCATGCTTTTGAAGGAAAATACCTCGGTCATTACTTGTTGCAACTCGCATTGATGGTAACAACCAAGTGTACCCCATCTACGGAGTGGTCGATTCGTAAAATGATGCGTCGTGGGAGTGGATGTTGGAAAGGGTACAGAGTGGTATAGGTGATGAGCTCTAGGATTTGGTGTTTGTTTCGGATAGACATAAGAGCATTGCAAAGGGTATATCTACTGTTTTTCCGAACCCCTTCCATGCAGTGTGTATCTATCATTTGCGTAACAACCTTCCAGCAACATTCACAAGAAACGACAAGCTCCTGCCTACTTTAAGGTCGCCAAGGCTTACATCAAGTTGAATTTGATGAACTGGAGAACCCTTGAACGCCAAAATTCACGATGTGTGAGTATTTAACTGAGGTCGGCATTGAACGATGGGCAAGGGCACATTCTCAAGGTAGACGCTATACCATAATGACCACCAACATCGCAGAATGTCTCAACGCACTCTTAGAGGATGCGCGTGAATTACCCATTCATTGTTTGGTTGAGTACATTCGTAACACGCCATGCTGAGATGGTTTTATGAAAGGCGACATGCCCGTGAATTGAACTCACACACAACCCCATACATCGGCCGAACTTGATGGCGTAATGAGAGAAGCACAAGCGTATGTTGCGGAGCCGTTGATCTACACATATGGAATGTTCGAGACCTATCAAATCGGTGGCTATAGTGAATTTGCAAAGTAGAACGCACGTGTGCGTGTTTGACCTCGACCAATCGCTTTGTGGCCATGCATTAGCCGCATCCCAAGACGCATAAATCGACCACTACGCTCTATGCTCGCTTTTATCACATCGATGCAATCGTTATCCGCGTATGCAGATCCCATTCTCCCATCGGTGAGCTCCGAGCATTGGGTTGTCCTCAAGAAGTTATGTGCATTCATCTAGCTCCTCCGAACCTGTGTCTAAAAGCGGGCGCCCAAAAACAGAATCCGCTCAACCGAGAGGAGAAAGTAACAAAGAAATGTGGCCGTTATGAGGAAGTGGTCACAACCAGAAACTCGCTGAATCCATTCGCTTCTAAGGCGGATAATTGATATGTGATGGAGTTTATGTAAGGCGCTTCATAGTAAACAAATGATCAAATGGAGTTTATGTAATGAATTTTTTGAAGTTTTTCTTCAAATATTTGCTATTGTTATTGTTTTTATCTTCATCTCACCATGAATGCTTAAATTTATCATCGTTCTTCTTCGCACACTAAACCGCCAAAACAAAAATGTATAGAACAAAATAATTTTTCTCATGTGCTTTCGACTTATGCTCGAACTTATACCACTTTTGTTAAAATATGTTTTCCCAACGACACGTGCCCGATTTCTCACTTTGACATATGCTCATTTTCACGGCTCGCAGAAATTTAATTTGTTAAAATATGTTTCCTTTGTTAAAATATGTTTTCCTACTATCATGTGCTCGACGACGCCGACTTTAGACTCGACTTTTGTCAAAATATGTTTTCTCATTGCCATGCCTCACTAACGCCGACCTATCTACTCAAAATATGTTTGTAACCGTCATGTGCTCGACTAACGCTCGACCTTAGACTCGACTTTTGTCAAAATATGTTTTCTCGTCGTCATGTGCTCGACTATTTCGATCTTAGACTTGACTTTTGTTAAAATATGTTTTCCTGCTGTCATGTGCTCGACTAATGCTCGACCTTAGACTCGACTTTGGTTAAAATATGTTTTCCTGCTGTCATGTGCTCGACTAATGCTCGACCTTAGACTCGACTTTTGTAAAATATGTTTTCTTCATCATGTGTTCGACTTTGACTCGACTTTGAACTCGACTTTTGTTAAAATATGTTTTCCTGTCATGTTCTCGACTTTAAATTCGACTCAACTCGACTTTTGTTAATATATGTTATCCTCACATTTGCTCGACTTCAAACTCGACCTTAAACTCGACTTTTGAATTTTAGTTGGGTCATTATTTGGGCGATTTTAAACCGGACATTTGGACTCGACTTTTGTTAAAGAGTGACCTAATTATATAGTGCACAAATAGGAATGAAATGTATAAATATATGCACAATCAGATAAATATATGTACAAATGTATAAATATTTGTACAAATGTTTACATATATGTTCAAATAAATAAATATATGTACAAATAAAAAACTATATGTACAAATGTATAAATATTTGTACTAATGTATAAAAAATATATGTACATTTATACCAATGAATTCATTTTCTTTTTTTCTTCGCCGTCTTTGCTTTTCTTTGGTCCTCTTGCCTTGCATGTATAAACAAAGCGGCCACCACATGCGATCCATTACATTGTCAATTTTGAACGACTCGGCAGAATCGTGAATTAGCCGTCGCCATTTCGTAACATACACGCCACAATCTCCAAGCTATATGAAACAAAAGTCATGCGTTATTGGAAATAAAAGATGAAATTTAAAAGTAATATTTGGCATGTTTGGCATATTTTAAAGTGCTAACCCCGGTGTTTGGCCGATCAATCCCCTCTCCACCTCGACCTGCCAGTTATCAATCATTTCCATCTCACATGCTTGAGTATTTTTGGCATGATTTGAACAAGGTGGTCTAGTTTTGGACGATCTTTTAGTCGGCGGATTGTACACGTGGATCGTCCTCGAAATGAATTCAACCCTAACGAGTATCAATGATTGCCATCGACATGCGCGAAATAAGAAATGGTTGGCATACTAAGAATCAACTTCATATGGCAATCGAACCAACAAATTGCTTCATTGCCAAGTCTTCATAATTTGATCCCATTGCCAGCATTCTGATCTTCATCGGTCATCACGACTAATAAAGAGACAAATTACTCGACAAACAATATGGCTCGACTAATCGCTCGACATAGGGTTCGACCTATGATCGACAAAAACCAATTACAAATTCAAACAAACCCAACTCAAATTCCAACATGGAGATAATTTTTCTTTCTCGAGATTAATATTTGAGTATAATCTCAGACTTTTCCTTGTCACATTTTGCATACATGCTATATTCCATGCATTTGAGAACAAAGATGTAATATTTAGTGTATATTTACACCTATTTAGGACTAAATATCTTTGGGTTTGGTTCATTGAAACTCTTCTTATTAGCCTTTAAGGGTCGAACGATTTTGGAATAAAGTGGATTACAGTGCAAATGATGAATAGGCAAAACCAGATCAATAAATCGCTCAGAGAACCACAATGATGATATTAGTAAACCACCGCCATACATACATTCATACATTCATAAGGAAAAAAAATTTAGTTCTATATCGATCGACTCGACCTCGAGAGCCTCGCACTTTCTTGCTTGAAGATGGTGGTTTTCCTTTTCGCTTGCCATTGAAATGGGTGATATGTAATGTTTTGTTGAATCGGAAGTTTTGCGGTGTTAAGAAAATGAAGAGGAACCGCCGCAGAGGTTTTCAAAAGAAGAGAGAGTGCGAATGAAGAGGAACGGCCGCCTGAAAAGTGCGAAATAAAGAGGGAATCGGTTACAAGAGGTCTTTTTGCAAGCGAAAATAAATTTAAAAAATAAACTAGACTAATTATTTGGTCGAGTTTTCTGTCTAGTTTTCGGTCGAGTGAAAATAAAATTAACAACACAACTATACTTAGTATTAGGTCGAGTTTTTTGTCGAGTATTTGGTCGAGTCAAATTAAAATTAAGAAACAACTATATTTAGTATTAGGTGAAGTTTTTGTCGGTATTTGGTCGAAAAAAAGAATGTTTAAACAAATTAGACTTAGTAATTGGGTCGAGTTTTTGGTCGAGTTTAATAAAATTTTAATAACACTAAACCTTCATCAAGTCGAGTAATTGATAAAAGTAAAATGATACTTGATCAAGTCGAGCAAGATCAAATTACATCAAAATGAAGATATAACAACAAATTGTTCCAAACACAAAAGTAAAATTGACAATTTCTTAAAACACAATGGTCCTTAAAATAAAAGTAAAGACTAATACAAAGTTAAACATGTCAATTGTCTTCAATCGTATTACATTCGCCCACTTGAAACAGCTCCGCTTCGTAATCATTTTGTAAACGCTTGAATTTTGGCCTCCAACTTGTCAAGACGAGCATCCAATTTGGCCGTCATTCGCAACACGCTTGACGCCTCTTATGTTCCAACTTGTCAACACGAGCATCCAAACGGTTGACTCCTTCTTTAGATCTTTGACCACCTTTTCTACGGGCGGCTTGCGGCATCTCTCCGCCGCTATGTCGGCCAAGATCATTCATTACTTCTGCATATCTTTGAGATACGATGACCGATTTCTCCCGCAAGACATGAAAGAAAATAAAAATAACATGTCGCTTGATAATTTGCTCGACTATTAACTCAATATGAATACCGACTTCAGTGCTCGACTATTAACAAGACTAAATACTGACCAACAATATGGCTCGACTAATTACTCGACCTATGATCGACCAAATTGCATTTCCGGGTCCAAGCCCTAATTAAACTCGATACTAAACTCGACTATTAACTCGACGATATCGTTACTCCACTTGAGGCTCACCATTAATGCGACTAAATACTCGACCAACAATATGGCTCGACTAATTACTCGACCTAGAGTTCGACCAAATTTCACTTCTGTCGAAAACCAATTAAAAATTCAAACAAACCCAACTCAAATTCCAACATTCAATAACACTGCACTCTATCAAAACACTCTCAGTATGAATTCATAAGAATAAAAAGACAATTTGTAGTTCAATTTCGACTGACCTTGTGAGCCTGCACATTCTTACTTGAAGATGATGGTCCTCCTTTTGTGCTTGCCATTAAAACGGGTGATATATATTGTTTTGTTGTAGAGGGAGTTTTGTAGTGTTAAGAAAATGAAGAATTACTGAGTAAAGCAACTGAGCAAATGGGGTCTGCAAACTTCTACGAACTTAGAAAGACAAGAAATTACGCCACAATGGGGTCTGCGAACTTAGACCAAAAACCGAAGAGATGGTCTCAATTTAGAGAGTTTAGAGAGAAAAACCGAAGAGAAGAGATGCTATGAATCAAGTGAGAGAGGGGTATGCTAGTCTTTGTTCTACTGCAAGTGCATGTTTGCAAGGAAAAAAGGAGAGTGCTATATTTGCAAAGTCAATGGCCAACCTCATGTATATATGCAAATTTCTTTTCTTTTGGGTAGAACTTTTTGTGGTGATCATTTTACAATGTCAACAACATTACGATATAGGCAACTGAAACATCCAAAAAGAATTACAGAGTGCAGAGACTGAAACACTGTTCTACTCGTGATTAATGATGGCAATCAATCATTAGTTTATAAAGCTAATCCTGCACTCTATGGATTGGGATATCATTTTGGATTTTGTACATTCCTGAGTCAAAATTGCGAAACAAAAGTTGTTTCACAAATGTAAAAATACAAAATGAAATATCAGTGCATATGCAGCTGCTTCTCCAATTACCGGAGCTCTAGAAGATGTCAATCTCTGTTATATAGAACGGGGGATTGTCGAAAGAATAAGGAGACCTGTTAATTTGTTAGTATTAACTTAGTACTAAGTTCAGTTCAGCTTTTTATTCAATAAGACTCAAACTTATGGAACTGATCATTGGCCCCAAAGGCCGACAAATATGAATAATATATCTAAGGCAAGATTTCATTACTGGTGTCAAGCAATGTCCAGAATTCTTTTGACTGCCTCACCCGAAAGACAGAGAAAAGGGCATTTTTTTTTCCCTGCCAGCAAATTCGCAATTAAGTGCACAGTACGCAAATTCACAAACCACCATTATAGATGCGTGCAAATGCGGTGGGCTCATTGCAGGCCCTTTTTTCCCATCATGCCAACCTTTCATTTCGCTGAACCAGCTGGCCATTGTATTCCCCTCAATCCCACCACCCTCAAAATCAGAGATACCAGTACCAAAAGAGATCCAAATTTGGCATATACTGATGGAAATGCATTAAATTCTGTTAGCCCATCACCACCAACCTCACCAGTTTAATACTAGCGATGCTACAATGTTATTTCAGCTCTGCAACATTTTACCATAAGGTCCAAGAACTTATTTGGTATTCGGAGTTATGCATCATGGTTGTTGAAAATTCATTGCCCTACAAAATGCATAAAAAACTTGCCAGGAGAATGTGTAGTAGTTGTTTGATGGTGATGTTCCAGCGTACGACTTCTTTTGCATTTTAAAACCAAACATTTGTTTTATTTTGTGGCCCATCGAGGACGGCTGCTGGCTGCCATCAAAATTCAATAATCATCATTAACGGATCCACTATTTGAAAGCTGCAACAATGACAAACCTAATCAATGTTATAGTCATGGTTCAATGTTGCGGTGGCACCTGAGGGTAAACCAATCAAGAACAGTGTATCCAAAGGTGTACGAGAACAAACAAATGTGCAGTAATTGGCATTCAAATTGATACCATCAATGTTTGCCTTTTCGAAATCCTTTATCTAAGCATAACAAAATTCAAGAAAATTCAAAGTTCAAAGTTCAAAGGATGAGATTGGCATCTCATCCCTCATACAATTCGCTCTAGCTCCTAGCATAACCGAGAGTCTGATTGATAAGCTGCAGAGAGGGTATCTCCTTGCAAGGTGCATGTTCTTTTGCTCTTTGGAAAATTACAAACCCATTCTTGATCTCCCAGTCAGGATGATCCTGCAATTAAAATTGTATAAAATTTATCACCATAATCAGTTTACACAAGGGTAACAATATTATGAAAATGCATTGCTCAGAAAATTTGAATCTTGCCATCAATTTACGGCATACAGCTATTCAAAAGAACAAAAACTACTACATCAATAAAAGAAACATCGAAGAAGAATAGAAAATGCACCGAAGCCAAATTATGTCAAAATAAATGTGGGAAAGAAAAAATGCCTGAGGTTCTCAATAGCATAAACAAGCTATCTAACAGATGCTAGACCTAACTAATCTTTAGTTTGCTAAACTTCAGCACTTGATACAAAGGGTTACAACTTAAATTATGAGCACATGAAAAGTAGCTATACTATAATTAGATCCTCTGGGCAGATGTCACCTCACTCCAGTACTTCATCTCTGAAATAATACTACAAATGGGAGTATTAAATAAGCATTGAAGTTCAGAAGCCTGATTTTGCCCATTCCATCATTCCATTTTCTCCTTTCTCTAATCCAAAACGCTCTCTAACTCTCATCTCTCACAAAATCCTGGACAGACTGAGGTTAATAATAACACCATAGATATGAGAGATGGCAATTTTTTAATCTACTGTCTCACACATGTACCAACCATCAATGGACAAAAAGTACAGAATTCAAAATCATTCAAACAAATGACAGATGAGAAAAGGGTCTCTCTCTCTTCTTCTTCTTCTTCTTCTTCTTTTATTTTTTTGCCTTTTTGGCTGGGGTAGAAGGAAGAAGGAAAATTTGGCTGCAAAGCGTACCTCTTCAATATATGCCAAAAGTTCTTGGTCCGAAGAAAACAACAACATTTGCCGAGCATCTTTAATTGAAAGACTGTCGTAAGCCTTCTCACTGCACCCAGATATTTCATCCCTGTGAATCAATAATAAAACTAAGCTTAGAAAACCAGCCAGATTATAAATGTACAGAGTTGACCATAACTAAAAACACATAAGTAACGTGCAAAAGTTAAAAAGTATGCATTTGAACCCGAAAACCAAATAAGGTCACTGGCCATAACCAAAATATTAACCTAGACTCAATATCAAGTTAACTATTTATTGCAAAACAAGCATGCTGTAAGGAAACCAAGACTGCATAAATAAAGGAACTTGCCTCACTGTCTTTGCTAGCAGATCCATGAAATAGACATAAGTTTCATGCGGTACAGTCTGCCTTGCACTCAAGACGCGGTTATAAGCTCCTTCCATGAAGGATTGCTCTAATTCAATAGCATGCCTGATGCAGGGATTCTCCAATGCGCTTGGAGAGAGCAATTCCAGTTCTGTGTGGAACTCTGCAATTCTATTTTGTACGAGCAGTCTCAAAAGGTTGAGGCCTAAGATGGGATACTCTTGAGGTGATGGTGCAAGACGGTTGCTGCTCCATGGAAGTAAAGGTGGGAAAAAAAAAAGAATCCAAAACAAAGAATATCATAAACCTCCACTTAAAGCGGAGAGACCACAAAAGATATCCAATTGTGTACAACCAAAACCATAATAAAGTAGTTACTGCGGCATCAGTGTAGTAAGGTTTCAGCTGAAAGAAATCTCTCTCAAAGGCACCCTGATCCTCAATCTTGACACTCAAAACAACAGCATGTTCGTATATATCCCCTGATTTCATAAAATAAAAGATGCAAGAGCAGAATCAACTGGGAGAACTTCATTAAAATGTATATGCATGGTACAAGCATAAAGTAACACATGAAACCCTTAGAGGAGGAGAAAACTATACAGATATTGCCCATAGCACAAACAGGATAAAACTGAAGAAATAACCACTAAATAAATAAAAAGAAATAAAGTCTTCCCAGCTCATGAAGTCTCATGCAAACTTATATGCAGGAAAAAAACAAAAAAAAAAAAAAAACAGAGGCATGTTCTTGGTAAAATAAGTAAATCATATAATAGACAACAAAAAGGGATGCTTTACAAAGCTAAGTGAAAGATATCACTTGCTAATGTTAACTCGTCAACTGCATTCGGTGTATTTTCAAATAATGGAGGAAGGCTCGTAAATCCTGTCAATGCAACCTGCAAAAGAAGATCAATACACCCGATTTCATTTGAATCCAAGAATTGGCATATATACACATGCAGAAAACTTATACTATTGTGAAGGGAAAAGGAAAGGAAAAATTCACAACTTAGATTCTACAAAGGATTTTGGATAGTGGATCCAGAATACTTAAAGAGTATGCGATGATACTCAGGCGTCACACCACTACTGGCTCAACTGTTCCAAGCAGCATTAACCAATCCATGTGATAAAAGAGTGAACTAACAATTTCATTCTCGTTTAAAGACAAGACTTTACAACTGACTACCTACTTCTTCTAATTCTATTATGATTCAAATCCAAAATTCCACGACATTCAGCTCACCTCAGCCCCAATTCGGCCATAATTAATCCCGTAATCTGCGTATTCGAATTCCATATTAAGCTTTTTGATAACCATAATTACAGAAACACCAAAAAAAGTCGCCTTCAGCATAAAGCTGGCATCTTTCAGTCGTTCTAACACAATTTGGCCAAAGCTAGCATCTATGCCAAACCCAGAATCCCAAGAAACCTTTTTTATTAATTATTTTTGGGCAAAACCTAAAATCATTAAATCGCAGCTAAGGTAAAACCATCAGATATGCATCCAACAGGTGAAAAAAACCAAAAGGGTTTCGACTGCAAACAAAAACAAATCGCACAAAATTACTAAATTTACAGGAACTTTTGATGGATTAATGGGTTGTACCTTCAGCTCGGAGAGAAGTGTAGTGCAGGTATCATAATCTTTGCGGACCAAAGCAGCCTTGAATCTAGCGAAGTGCTGAGAAGCCTCTGTAAACTTGGGATCCATTCTTTATCTCTCTGTTAAGGTCTACCGTCTGCTTTTGGATTTGAAGAATCGCTTTGCTGCTTCTTCTTCTTCGACTTCTTTTCCAACAAGAAAGAGGTAAAATTTACGATCTGGTTAGTGAGAGTTCAACTTGGTTGGTTTAGATAATTGGGGCGTGGCCGAATTTTATTTTTTCTTCAGTTGCCCAACCAATAGTTAGTTTGTGGCTTTTGGATCTTGGATTTATAAAAATCCCAAACCCAAACTCAGGCCTGTAGCAGCCCAAGCTACAAAAATGTTCTTAATTAATTATTAATAAAAGTGCACCCCACCAAAAAAATCCCATTTTGAAAGCACAAATCCACACTATCATTGATTAACATAAATCTCTTCATAGACACTTGTACAACATTTGAAACCCTTGTGTATGATTTGTCGTTGTAAAATGCATTTTTACAATTTATAATACATTTTTTATTTCACAACTATTATTTCGAAAAATATAAAAACGTATTTTACATATCTTTTTATTGATTTTCTATCACCAATCGAATTATTGCAACTCATAATTCTATTTTATCATCAATCCAATTCCCTTTCACACTTTTTTTTTTCTTATCAATAAATAAATCTCTTTACTTATATGACTTAATGTTTCGTATTTCTTGAAAAAATAATTCGATTGATGGGATTCATAGTAAAAATCACAAAGTAACACTTATTCACTAATCAAAAGTAAGGTATAATGAGCCTTCTTGGGAGTAGCCAAGTTGGTATGATGGGCGAAATGCAGAATCGTAAGCTGAAGTTCAAATATATCTCCGCATGGTTTGCGCTATTACATGGAAAGTGGTTTACTTAGTGCACTCTTAATGGCGATCATGTTGGCTTATTGATATATTCAAGAAAGTTTACTTGAATTTGGTTGAATCCATTTGATTTTTATCGATAAACCCGTGCTCAAAATAGTTTGAGCGAGTTTGTTTGGTCCAAGTATATCTTGTATTTACCCGAATTATTTTACTTGGTTAACAACAATTGTAATTTTGCCAATATTTGGTGGTTGAGTCCGTCGTAGGGTTTGCTGAATGCGGTTCATATTTCATGTGGTTTGCGGTATTATACGTAAACAGGATTTACTAACGCGCAAGCGGCAGCTGCAGTTCCTTATTGAAGAAAAAAAAGTAAGGCATAATGAGTGAGAATATGTGAATATGATCATTGATAGTGCCAACAAGGGTTGATTCAGTTGATAAATTTTGGAAACTTTCCTTCGGAAAAAGGTCCGATCACAATCACGCCTTCATTAGTACTTCACCAAAACGACGACGTGCATCATGGCAAAACTCCTCCTTATCCAATGATGTAGTATGGGTACTTCTACCTCCAATCCCTCCAACAAAGCATGCCCAAAACCAGAGAGGTCTGAGGGAGCTCCCACTTTCCCATCCAACCATGGTTTCAACATCATCCTTCACATTCTCAACACTCAGAACCTCTTCCCCACCATCATCATCACTCCTCTCATGCACTCGCTCGCTCAACCCATTTCCTAAATCCTTTAATTATGTCCCACACCAAACCAAGATTGCAACTTTATCAATCAAAGCTCAGACTTTGACTTCTCGGGTTCCTTCTTTGAAGGTGGGTTGAAGGCGATGACGATCCGCCAATTACACCCGGCTCGGGCATCACTGCTCTTGAGGATAAAGAGGAACCCCAATGCCCACCTGGGCTTCGTAAATATGAAACGATGGCGGTTTTGAGACCTGACATGTCTGAAGATGAGCGTCTCACTCTCACCCAGAAGTATGAGGAGGTAAATTTCTTACTTTTCTTTCTAATTTTGGCCTTCATTTTTATTGCTTTGTCTAAGTTCTGGTAAGTACGCATTTTTTACCTTTTTAATTTGAGTTGGTAAAGTTGCAACTTGAATGGAATAACGGTTCTTCTTTAAGACAATTTTGCTCAACTGTGGCTACTTTATCCCAAACTTTTGTGGGTTAAATATCTCTGTAGTTGATGGAATTGAAAGTTTGAATCTTGCCATTGGATGCCTTTACTTTATTGGTATGTTGGTTTGGAGATGAATAGAAGGTGATTAATACGAGCTGAATTGGGTTCTGGATTTGGGCAGGGTAGTTCATTTCAATGGCTTGAACTGTTGGATGCAGCTTATACTTTAAGTAGTGTAAAGTTGATAAGTAAGGGTTGAGTTCATTTAGAGCAAGAAGCATGATTGTTCAGTTAAAAATGATATTAAGAGCACCATCTTTTCAGACTGCACCACTTTAATGCCGTCCAGTGCGGACAATTTTAAATTTAGAACTACCCATGACCTACCTAGATTTTCCATTAGAGCATTACTATCATTAAAGATTATGTAGTACTGTTTTAAGCACTAGAGAATAAATATTGCATCTTCTTACCAACAAGTGCATCTGCTTCATTTCTCCAACTTAAGCTGTCATTTGCCTTCAATTAATTATAAATAATTGTACCCTTTCACATTTGATTTGATTTCTTAATGGATCTGGCTGCATCACTTTTGCATTTCATTCATGACAGTCGAACTTCTGCCAATCTTCAGATGCCACATTTTTGACCTTGAAATGCTACTAATAAATTTCAGATTGAATAATCTTATCTGAGCATGTTGAGTTACTGTAATCACATTACACCTTCAGTTTCAGTACTTAGTATCATGCCCAACCACCTCACTGTATATATTAATTTGGCTTCTTCCTTAGGTTCTAAATGTACACATCTTAACCCTGTTACTAGACATGATAACAAATTGTAATCTGATTTCCCTACAGCCTACTGAACTAGTATCAAAACTAACTCTGCTCTTTTCTTGGTCTGTTTTTTTCAATGGTTTCTCTACAGTTGCTTGTTGCTGGTGGTGCTATGTATGTAGAAGTGTTCAACCGAGGGTCATTCCACTTGCTTACAGCATTAGAAAGAGAAATAAAGCAGGAGAGACCAACACTTACTTGGATGGTATTTACCTCCTATTTACCTACTTCACCAAACCTGAGTCCATGGAAGTTCTTGAGACAACAATGAAGATGGATGATGATATTATTCGGTCAACGAATTTCAAGATTAGGAAAAGGAAGTATTAGTGTATCCTAGTTTTTAGTTCATTTGTCTAGTTGAGAAAGGAAGGCAGATTGGAATAGACAAATCTGTAATGAGCTTAAATTATAGAATATTTTGCTCGCCGCTTTTGTTTAAAGTTGCTTTTGCTATGACAAAATCAGTCTCTAGCAGAAGACGTTTGTTGCTTGCATCTACAGTCGACCAAAATTTCATGTATATCTAATTTCATCGATCTGTGATCTCGTTCATTTCCTTCAACAGGGTGTAATGTCTGATCTGCTGAATACATCAGCAGCTGCCTGCCATTTCTAATTTTTTATTTTCCTGCTTCATATGTTACATAGACACGTGTTTATTTTGGACACGGTCTTGGACCAATTACCAGCTAACATAATGGGGAAGGGTTCTATTGCGTTCATTGTCTAAAGCAGAGGAAAGGGTATCTTCTCCTTCATTAAATCTTGATTTCTTGCCAGACACTTGATTAGTCCTGGGTTTCACCCATTCATAGTTTCTGTGGAAGTTTATGCTAATCTGAAGAAGGTTACATTCTTAATTTCTTAGCACTTGGTCTGTTGGCTTTCTGTTGGATTACGCTTCTCAATGTTCTCATTCTTTAAGACGGAAAAGATCATAGTAAATCCTCTGCCTCGAGAAACATGAAACACCAAAACAAGAATCTGTGCACTAAGCATAAGTTGTATCAGGGTTGCACTCGTTCCAAATTAAAGGACTTCTGTCCCTCAGTGGAATGGAAACGGTGATCTTGCTACTCAGTGGATTTATGTTCCCACCACTACTAAAAACTGGATGAGCGTGTAAAGTAGTAGTTTGTATGACCCAGTATAATCAACCCACGAGCAAACGCAGAAATCCAACTTTAAATGGTTAAGGATCTATTTGACATAGCTGATCAATTCCACCAAGCACTAATCATAAAACTATTATTCACCCATGAAAATTCAATCATGGAAAGCTAATCCAGCGATAGGTTTTGCCAATGATGTCTATACTCTCTAGTGCGCTCAAGATTGCGATTTTATCCTTTGGAATTTGTTAGTTGGGACTTTTGGAATCTCCATTGTACGACTCCCACGACAGCCGATCATTCTGTATGCACAGAAAAAGCACTAAGAACTTTGCTCCCTCAATTAAATATATCAATCCTAAACAGTGATGCTGATGCTAATGTTGATGCTTTTGCCAATTGCCAAATCCAGAGAATCTAGTTCGTGTTGTTTGAGATATGTCCACAGGCCCCCCACTTCGAGAGAAAAAGAGAAGAGTAATCTGTTCATGACCCACATATATCATGGCGAGAACTTTATCCAAGAAAATGCCCACCTGAAGCAGCATCCTGAGAATTTATTGACTCTAAAATGGAATGGAAAGTGTGTTTCAAATACTAAAATAACCAAAAAGAGAATATGAGGAGGATGAAGCACTTCTGAAAGGGACAGGTATAGGCAGCATACTCTTGAACAGCAAGATATTTAACCAATCATGTTCTATAGAATACTAATTCTGATTGAATTAGATGGCCAACAAGGTCGATACTTATCATCTTAATTTGCATATTTTATGTCCTCTTCTCATTTCTTTCGTTTCTAATTCAAGTTACTTTAGGACACATCTTAATACAAAGAGATGAATCGCCTTAAGCATGGATCATGAGATCATCTCAGGTTTCTCGGACCCTGGTGAGCTGAGCAGATTTAGTCTGCCATTTGATATAAAGCACGAATCTTTAGACACTTATATTATTGATGCACCTAGGGAAATTTTCATTGAATTTTACTGCATGAATGCATTCCAGAAGCCATCAAACAGAAATCACTTGGTCACTAAAAAATTCAGTGAGATTTTTCACTGAAATATCATGGACCAATCAAAACAATAAAGTGTGCAAGAAAAGATCAATAAATTTTCTAGGTGGAAAAACATCAGGCATACTGCAAAGTAAATATCTTGAAGATACCTCTCATTGATGCCAATAATAATGGAAAAGCATAGGACTTGTAAACCGCTAATTGTGCAAGCACATAAATTACACAGAGATGGGCGCATGCAGGCACAGCAATCAATCCAGAATCAGTTCAGCGTTGGCCAAAACGTAAGTGAAGGGACCGTTCACTGCAACAAATATAATTAATGCATGATCAAGAGCAATAGAACATCACTGAGGTTAGGCTAACAATCATTTCTGCCAAATGAACCAAAGCAACTTTATCCATTTGCTAGATTTTCCCTACCTAACTGAACAAGAAAATTGCTTTTGTGGACTAAATTGCAATAGTGCTGTAGATTCTTGCGAGCCTAATTCGTTCTGTTGTTAGAATTGTGCTCTATTATAAATTTTAGCTCTCCACTTGGACTGCCTAAACAATCCCTGACGTTGGTTTTGTTCTTTTAATAATAAGCATTGAAGAAAACAGTTTTCTGAAGCTTTTCCTTCAATTCAATGAAATATCATCCAGTGTTCTCCTCAACTCCCTCTCATTTTGGAAAAAGAGAGCACTTTTTGTTTTTATTTCCTAAATCCTGAATTGTTCCACCTATTTCAGGGTAGAGAAATATCAGAGTCATCCCATTTTATTTCCTGCACAATGGTGTATCCTCTTTCCCCATTTCTTTCCTGAATCCGCAATAGCACAAAAGATGAAGACAAGCCAGGGATCTTTTAGTGGTCAGTTTCCAGGTTGTTGTGTCAGCTAAAACACAAGCACAATTCATCACGTTTTGATAATCATTCTGATCTTCTAAAGCCCTTTGGCATTCTTTACTTAATGGAATGTACTTTTCGCATATAGTGATGTAGGACTACTTTTTCCCAATGCCATAACCACCCCACATATCTCCATTCATATAAAACTGAATAATCTTTGCACACTGAGTTAACTTGTTTCAATTCTCACCGGAACATTAATCTTCCCAATCATCAGGAAAGACAGATATTTTCATCAAATTCATGGGGTTTAACCCACAAACTCCGAGCCCTTCTCAGTTGTACTCTCAAGAACTCCAGCTTAAACTTTACCAGGCTTTTATATTCTCAATCCCAATACTCTTTTCTATCATCCTGTTTCTCTTGTTTTACTTGTTCTATCTTAAGAAGAGGGTGTCCTCCATTTCTTCAACTTCAGCAAATCTTCAACAGAACTCAAATCCAGCAGCCTTAGATGGTTCATCAGTAAGAACCCTCCTCTTTAATCCACTTGTATTATTTTTTGTATGCAAATACAGCACACATGAACTTCTGACTTCTCAAAGCCTGGGATTTATTTCAGTCTTCTGTCTATGCAGTCACATGGATGTAAGCTTGCTTCTTTTCATAAGCTTCGTGTTTCTAATCGATATTCGCTCTTTGTAGGCTGCTTCGGATGTTGAGGATATTTTCAAGGAAAAGCTTCCAGTAATATTGTATGAAGAACATTCAAAGTCCAGGGAGACACTGTAAGAACTTAGAACTGCAATTTGCTTTGTTAGCGGCTAAGTAGTCTTCCGAGAATGCATTAAACAACATTTATGAGCGTAAAACATTGAATCTTCTTATAATTTTGCACATAATCCCAAACATTTTTAGTCGCTTTATCATCAATTAAAGTCATAAGCTCTGTGCAAATAATTCAACCTAGCATTAACACTCATCAACAACCTAAGATAATCTTGTGACGTGTTAAAACCGAATTTGGCTACTGCGACATGCTTTAGTTCTTTGTATTTATCATATCATAAGAAACACAATTTTTAAGAAATTTCCTTTGCTTGTTATAAATTCACCATCGAATGTTGTTCATCTTCATAGTTGTCTTAACTTCCGGAGTAATTTGTATAACGAGGTTTTCACCTTCAAAGAAATTGACATTGACTGCAATAAATTTTAACATGGAAAAGAGAGGGACAGATAACTTAGTAATAGAGGTAGTGTAATATCATGATTCAAAAGGTAAATGTAATCATGAGTGCTGTATTATGTTCTGATTGAAGTTTGTATGATAGTGGTCACTGGGTTATGGGATCCTGATGTTGGATAATATTCTATGCATTGAAGTGAAGATAAGGAATTTTCTGCAAAACTTTACAGATGCTGTGTTTGTCTGGGAGAATTCGAAGTCAAAGAAGAACTGCACCAAATACCATCATGCAAACATATGTTTCACATTGACTGTTTAAGCCATTGGCTCCATTCAAATGCCACTTGCCCACTTTGTAGATGCTCTGTTGTCACTTCCACCACGAATGGCATTCCTCAAGCAATTGCATCAGGAAATAACTTACACAGGTCAGATACTGAGATCTTCAACCAAAGCCCACGGATAGTCTATGCAGGCATCAAGAGCAACTCACTATAGTTGTTTCGAGAGTTGAAAATTGTGCATCAGAACATTTTATGGATCCAAACGAAGGATCATCAGAATCATCTGTTGATTCAACTGGCTTTGACAATGGTCGGAATAATTCCTATGCAGAATCAGTCGTTATCAGCATTCAAAGTTCAAACACTTGAATACTCTCCAAGCCGATCATGCTTCTTTTCTTCATGATGTTGGGAAAATGGTTTCTTTCCCAAGATGGTAATTTTGCTAGATGAACCATTGGTTTGAAAACATTCAACTAGGTCAAAGTGGAATGACCAACCGGCTCATTGAATTCTTGGCTGCAGCAATTTGCAGCCTATGGTGAATTCACTGGCTTGGTTAGTAAAATTGCATCAAGTTTCAAATGATCCCGGGAGCTAGTGAAACGACCTCCTTTTAGGCCACATTAAGTCCAATTTATTGAAAGATTTCAATTATTCTAAAAGCATATTGTATCTTTCATTTATTAAGTAGAACCATCCCGAAACCTACTGTAACAACATTAGAGTTCGATAGGAAATGATACAAATATTTCTATAGCATCAACGTCAAAGATACAGAACATATCAAGCCCTTACCTACATCCTTAGTATAAATGAACTTGTAATATAAAGACCACAAGCAAGAAAAGCTGAAATTATGGTTATTTTGGGCATCCTTCCTTTATCAGCTCTCAACACCATAGCTTCGTAGATTGGTAAGGAATTTAAGAAGGCAAAACCAGCAATAAACATTTGCACAAACAATGCATCCAAGTTCCCTCCTGAGAACCTCCAGAAAACCATATAGGAAAGCAATCAAATTGATAATAGCTGCCATGCATAATGGCACAAACATTAGTGATGGTAACCCAAACTCGAATATGCCTTGATCATACCTCTTCCCTTGTTCATCATCAACTACTTTACTGGTCACATTGAATCCTTGTGTTGCAATGCCTAGAATTTTGTTACGTATTCAATGGTTCCAAACATGAAACTGGTGACCCCTCTAATGAGCCACATTCTTTGATTATTCCACCACCTCTCAAATGTACTTGGCTAAAATGAAGTCCAGATACTCTTGTCCATATGCCGAGAGAAACAAAAAGGCATACAAGAAAAACCATGGATTAGATACCTGCAAAATTACTGGGAAAAGATTACTGAAGTCAAAGTTCTTAGTAACATTACGCTATTCTTGTTTCTTTAAAGGAAAAAAGATGCAGCTTTCCTGCATAACTTATTGGATACCTTTGGGAAAAGGCACACATTGTTGAGCAGAGTGAGTTGAGGAAGAAATGCATACATTGTGACAGGAATTGACCACATGGGCCAGAAAGCGTAGTGACCGAAATTGAAAGATGCTAACAACCCCATGGCCTGGACACCAAACGTCATTGGATTGTACTTGGAAAACTACCTCCAGGAGTCCTACAGACCATCTCTTGTTTTGGCTTAGAACATCATTGAGGAGATGGGTATATCACCAAGAAATGCTGCCCTCTTGGGATGGTAAAATATGGAATGCCATCCTCACACAGAAGTCGATAACCAGTGTAGTAGTCCTCCACCAATGAGCCATATTTGAATCAATCTGCAAATTTATCATCAGTTGAGTTCAAGTGAACCATATCCATGTGAAAAATTTGTAGTTTTGTCTTTATGTTTTTTATACTTATCACATCAGTAATAAAATTTCTCATTATGAAAAATTATTGAAAATATTATTACTTATCATTTAAAATGTACATGATACAAGTAACTAAAATTTCTCGGTGATTGATGCAATATATATGTGATATCATTTTGTTACGTAAATGTCATATAATTGAAAATTTTTACCCTAAATATTATTGCTCTGTGTTAAAAAGAGTGAAATCTTAATTATGTGCAATTTCCATTGCTCACCTTTGAACCCCATTCAGTCTGGTCTTCATAGTTGCATCCAGCTACATGGTGGGCCAGGTTCAATATGTGTTGTGATTTAATGGGCTGCCTGACAACATAATCTGGTCTCAGCTCTAGAATCTCCGGTTCAACAAAGGATGAAGGCCCGCCAAAGAAAACCCGTCGATTAAAAAAACATCCAGTCCCAACATACTCTGGGCCACGAAGACCATCCATGCCCACTGGATTAATTTGAAAAACTTGCTTGTACTCAGATGCATAGATGTCGGCCTTGTTTAGCCCATGATAGATTTGAGGGAACTGGACGTAACCTAGACTGGGCTGATCCTGAGGATCCATTAAGAAACAGAGTACTGCGTGGGGTGTTTTGGGATTATTTGAAAACATGTCGCAGTCCTGAGTGAGTACTATTGGGGCATTCGTCATAACTCCCGATACCCGAAGCTTTTCCAGCCCAAAACCAAAAAAAACAAAAAAAAAAAAAGGATCACAAACATTTAAACAAAAATTAAAAAAAATGTGTAACATGTGCATGGTATAACAACAAACGAATCGGTGCAATAACAAGGGCTGTTCATATGATCCGATTTGATTTGATCTGAATTGTGCAGATTGCCAATAAAAACTGGTATATTTGATCACTTTTTAATTCATTCTAAACTAATTTTTTTCCTTTTTAATTTAAATAAAATCATAAATGTGTTTTTGTCAAATTTAATTTCTTTTGCCACAAAATTAACTAATTTTAACTAAAAAATTATACTAATTCTCATTTTACAACCAACGTTAAGAAGAAAAAGTTATAATTTTTGTTTAGTTTTTTACTCGTATCAATTCAAAATATAAAATTGTTCCAATTCAATTTAATCTAATCTAAATTTTGGATCAAATTGGATCAAATAGATGAATACGACCAACCCTAGCAATAATTATAGGATAGAGCAAATCAGTCCAACAATATATATAAATTGTAGAATGGTACAAAATATATCGTACAACCCTTTTAACGTGACGTTTACTAAAATATTCACATTGATCTCATAAAAGAAAATCAAATTCATTGTAATTTGGTGGCCTGTTTAAGAATTAAAAATCAAATTCGTGATATAATTTTATTTTTTTGGTAATTAATTTTGTAGAAGAGAGAGGGAAAGATGGTCCAAATGTAGAGTGTGGATCATGTATGTGCGTCTTAATTGATTAAGTACTGATGGGAATGATACCCTGTAGGCAAGTAATGTTAGCAGGCATGCAATGGAGACAAGATTTACCAAGACATTTAAGGCACCAGCCTTAAAATGATGGGGCGTGGCCTTGCTTTTCTCTCGGGAAACATATATCAGGTTGGGCATGGAGTTCCCTGCTACGTCTCTGTCATTGCCACTCTCTAATAAAACCTGATTAACAAGGGTCATCTTCCAGATTTAAGAACCTTCTTCATTAGAAAATATTTGTAAGTTAGTGAATGAATGAATGAATATTGTGTATTATGGTATTGATGGCTTAGTTATGTTCCATCAAATATGGGAATTTCAGGTTAATTACCCGAATGACGGAGGGATGCTGTTGACGAGTGAAGGATAATGTCCTTTGTTTCCATTTGCTGAAAGCTTCACGCTCTTCTTCGCTGCTCATATATTCATCTGTCACCTTTCCTTTCTCCATCACACTTTCTATTCTCCTCCTCATGCTTTCATACATATCCTGAATTAATACAGCGATTAAGGTTCATCATTAATGTTGCAAATTCAGTCCTTCATTCCCAGTGTTTCTCCAAACGTCCCCAGATTACATTGGTGTGGTGGTTAATATTCAATCATATTAAAATCTAGTGATGATCGGGTTGAAGCAACAAGCACGCAATATGACCCCATCAAAATCTAAGCCAATACTAATCAGGTATGTAGTACGACGTATGACTGTCTTGATGAGGTTTTTAATTAGCTTCAGTCCAGGTAAACTATTAATTGATGATGGCATCATCCATGGTTTGACAAAGAACTAGTGATATTTCTTTTCTGATGTATAATGCTTCCGAGTTGCCTTATTACTATCACGATAACTACAAAAGTGGATCCTAGAATATCCTTCAGCAATTATTTGGACGAATGAAATCGATGGCAACACGAAACTACATCAACAATTACCTGTACCAACTGGAATCAACCTCATATCATCTATCTTGGAACTTGGAAGACTTGGAAGACCATTTCAATATATATATATATATAACATTTGTAATTAAATTATTTGGACACAAGGAGAATTGTAATTATTTAATTAGTTTTTTTTAATGTCATTTCAGAAACCCGATCGACAAACACAGTTGCTAATTCCAAAAAATGATAAATCTGAATTTTCCTGTCATTTTCACATATATATATATAATGCTACTTTAGGATTTTTATAACATTAGCTAGGGGATGAGTAATGAGAGAGTTTTTTTGTTGAGGGAACGTAAGTTTGATGGTTTGCATTTTTTTTGGACTTGAAATGGACAAAAGCCAACTTGAAGACGAGAGGAAGTCAGAAAGCTCTGTGCTTCTCAGCCAGCCTGCATGTGGGTTCGTCCTTTTCTGCTTTAATTACTATTAGCCAAAAATAAAATAAATGATATTGTCACCTCTTATACTCTTTTTTATCATAAAAATAAAAATAAAAATAGTGATATAATTTTATACTTTTGGCAATCAATAAACAGTCAATAACAATAAGTGAAGTGCTAATATCATTAGCCTACTTAATAAATTACTCCTTCTATCTTCTTAAAAAAAAAATCTACTTTGGGTTGAATTTAACTTTTTTTAGTTATTAGATACAATAATATATTCAATACATCATTAAATATATTATTTTACATATTTATCATTATTTTTTAATTATAATTACAAATAATTATTGTTATTATTATTAAGGGCACTAGAGAAATTTCATTTTGAAAATGGATTTTTTTTTGGGAGAAATAAAGATTTTAAAAATAGACTCTCTGTTTTTTTTGGATTGAGGGAGTATAACTTATTTATATTTCTTGTTTTTACCATGGATGGTGTTAAAAATTACATCTACCTTGTTTGATATTTACTTTATTACTAATTATTCCTTGAGATTTGAGAACATCATAATATTTCATTTTGACCATCCAAAAGTTAGTGGACTTTTATTATGGAATTCATGAAATGTCTAAGGATACGTTTGGACAAGAGATTTCTATTTGTAAATAGAAAAAGTAACTCTTTTTTCTCAAATAAAAACATCACACTTTAAACACATTTTTATTTCAAAATTTAAAATTTAAAATTTTCACTCAAATTCCTCTCACATAATTTGAAAAAAATTTCCCTCTCATTTTTCTCTCTAAAATATTTTTTCTATAAAAAAAATACCCACCAAAATTTTCACACAAACTAATGCAACTTTTCTCAAATGCATCACACTCCAAACATACCCTAAAAACTAAACAAAGATATGAGAAAAAAGTGCTTTTAAAATAAATAAGAAATGAGTTAAAAGTATTTACTAAAAGCAATATATATCATATGCAACTATAAATAATATTATAATGCAAATTTTACATAAAAAAGGTGAAATGGTTTTTAACTTAAAAAAGAAAAAGAAAAAAAATTGAATTTCTTGGGATGGAGAAACTTGTTAATACGAAACATTTTGTATATGGATAAAGAAAGGATTCACTTTCAAGAATATCTAGAACAGCCAGAAAGTTAGTAAATTAATTACGTGCCATACCTTAATATTTTGAGTCTGAGAAGTTGCAGAATAATTTGATCTGAAATAGGCGTCGGGGCACCTATCCATGATGTTATATTGCTTACAAAAGGGAAGCCAATGCCTTCCAAATTTGGCAGCCTCCAGGAAAGCAAACAAAGTAAGCTCCGACCCTCCATCGTCCGATACGCACACCGAAATCTTTTCCGTGGGATAATCATAGGCCATGACGGATAAGGCCGTGTTAACAACATTCAAAGGCGGCTCTTTATATGGGTCAGCAGTGCATATGAAAATATCCAGAGCTGGGAAGTTTTCCCGGGGAACAACTTTCTCAAGGTTTTCTGGGAAAACTTCACGAACCACCGGATTCATGCGAAACGACTGCGCAGTGGCCCACATGAAAGCAAGGACAAGATCAGCAAGGAGCATGGAAATGGAGATGGAGATGGAGATGGATGATAAGGTTTTGGATTGGGAAAGTATGATTGCATGGTGGTAGAGCAGGGCGAAGAGGGCACACGAGTAAACAGCTGCAGCTGCACGGTTGAAAACAATGCGGCGGAGTGGGCTTAGAGAGTGGAGTTGGAGGGGTTTTTCGGCGGCAGTGGTCGCCATGAATTTCTTTTGGTGTCCAGATGAGACTTCTGGACGCGAGAAGAATAGAAAAGTAAAAGTATGCACTTATCAAACAAAAAATTCATTAAAAATAAATCAAAATATAAAATTAAAATATAATCTAATAATAATCAATTTGAGAGCTGATTTCATGACAGAATTCAAAATGTTTTTCCATAATTTATTAAATTAAAAGAAAAACCTGTGCAACAAAATTTTAGTGAAAAAAAATATTGAGAAAAAATAGCCCTTAATCGTAATTCACATAAATTAAAAATAATTATATATATATATATGGGTGTTTGTGCATACAAATGAAATACCTCAGCTTATGAGCTTTAATTTGTGTTTTTTTTTTTTTAAATGTTAGAAGGATAAGGAATATGTACGTCTTGATTGGTCCATGAGATTATTCCTATCTTTATGGAATAGTGATTCAATAATACGATTGAGACTCAGTAGTACTTGTGGTGTGCAGCAATTACAACTTCACTCTAGTTCCTCCAACAACATTAATTCACAAGAAATAATAATGGTACATTTCAATATGTTTTGTCGCGTGCTAGAATCATTACAATTTTGGAGAGTTGCGATGAAGACAAAATTTTCAAGAAAAAACTCTATCCCTTTATTAAATCAATCTCATTGACTACCAATACCATCTTCTCTTGTTTTTTTCCACAAGGCCACCATGCCCATTCAGTCTTGGAGGCTCACATTGACTTGCTAATTTGAGCATCCTAGTCAAAACAATGTCACCACTCGAGAGAACATGCTGTCAATCACGCCTCATGGCATATTTTATGTGAATTATGTTTAATTCCCAAGGACGCATGCAATGCAACTAACTTAATTACATAGACACATTTTGACGTGGCTAAAAATCACCCCAAACTATAGGCTGTTATTGTTGAAAACTCCGCACACATATATTGAGTTTGATTCCAAAAATTAAAATAAAAATAAAAATAAGAACAAATCCGATATGATAATATTTAAGAGTAAAATCATTTTGGAATCACAACAACTATGTATATAAAGGTTTATTGACAATTATTTCAAATACGTAAATTATTCTAAATAATTTAATTATTATGAATAATTAACTAACTTAAATATTAAATTAGTTTAGAGATCAAAAACCCACCTCGTAGGTAAATCGCTAAAAACACTTGTGGAAATGTTCCTCAAATAGCAAGCAATATTGGCACATATCATGAAAATTCAAACGTACGTTATACACGAAAACTTTAACCAATGGGTGCTAATATTTATTCGACGTACGTTGTCAGTACAATGAATGGAGGAAGTGCAGACTTTTCAAATTAGGTTGGACATGGGGTTACTTTCATAGAGTTTACCAGGAAGAAATATTCATACAATGCAACCTGTAATAGCAGTAGTTCATTAAGCAATTGTTTAAACAAAAATTAAAAGATAAAAAAAAATTATCATATCATTTTCAGATCTAGATACGTGATACAAATTCTCATAATTACTAAGGGTGCATTTGGACAAGGCATTTCTATTTGCAAATGGAAAAAGTTGTATTAGAATGTGTAAAAATTTTGGTGAGTATTTGTTGATAGAAAAAATATTTTGGAGGGAAAAATAATTTTTAAAATTATGTGAGAGGGATTTGAGTGAGAAAATTTGAATTTTAAATTTTAAAATAAAAATGTGTTAAAATATTTTATTTTTGTTTAAAAATTTATTTATTTACAAATGAAAATATACTGTGCAAACACACCCTAAAATATATCAATCAAGCTTTGGAATACATGTCGGCAGCGTGGTAATTCATGGATCCTTACGTTGTCGCGGCCCTTAATCAAATACTATATATTCAAAAGTCAGATTCCTAGAGATTGGGAAATTTCCATTACTTACATTTTTTTTTATTGAAAAAAAATCCTTCATTAATTTCTTACAAATCCTTTATATTTTAACTTATATTTTGTTATTTATCCCATATTTTAATATCTTAGCATGCATACGTATTATTATATGTTTTATTGTCTTAGATAATTGTATTATTCTAGTATTCTTAAATTTATATATACTATATTGGTAATTGGTTAATCATTTGCAAATCAATCATACCCCATGCCAAGCAGTTACACGAATAATCAATCATACAAAATAACGTGGCATGAAAGAAAAGAAGGAATATGTATATCAAAGTATTTGACAAACTAGAGGTAATGTCTTCTAGGGCAAGTGCCAAATTAGATTCATATGAGTTAGAAGAAATATCTTCTAAGAAACGAGAGGTGATCTTTCCTTTTTGGCTAAGATAAATAGACCAAAAAGATATCATGTCAATTGATTTAATGTAAAATTTGATAGATATGTAATATAAGCTTAGCTTTTGGGAAAAAAAAATTACATGAAAATTTTACCATTTCAATATTACCATGCAATATAACCATTTTAAAAGTTAGATTTGTGAGATAGAAGAATCTAAAGTCGTGTAAATTTTACATGAAAATTTTATACAGTCTATATAAAAACTAATCAAATTATAATGATTCGTGACACTCTACCTCCTATGTTCACGTGAAACTATTAGTTTTGCACTAAACTAACTTGTGCATTAGATTTTTTTTTCTATAATTCCAAACTGATATTGTAATTTTTGCGTAATTAAACTAGTCCTGAACGAACATTGTAACGCCAACACCATTATCGAGTTCCAAATAAATACCGTAACATGGAAGTCACTAAACTATTGGGCTTTGGAGGCAAATTTCCCCAAGATTCATGACAGTGTTTAGTATTAGAGTCTAAAAAGTTCACTCTATGTAAACGTGATAGAGTGTATAATTGCATATTTATTGGATCAATTCTCTTGTGATTTAGTTGATTAAAATGCTTGTTTATAAGGATATTAATTATTTTTGTGATTAATGGTTAGATGAAGCATTTTTCTTAAAGAATGTAACCTCACAAGTCAAGGGCACAAGAAAGCCTTGAATTAAGGCTTGAATTGAGTAAAAGCAAATCCTTGAATTGAGGCTTGAATTGAGGAAAAGCAAATCCTTGAATTGAGGCTTGAATTGAGGAAAAGCAAAGCCTTGAATTGAGGCTTGGATTGAGGAAAAGCAAATCCTTGAATTGAGGCTTGAATTGAGGAAAAGCAAATCCTTGAATTGAGGCTTGAATTGAGGAAAAGCAAACTTGAATTGAGGCTTGAATTAAGGAAAAGCAGCCTTGAATTAAGGAAAAGAAAAGCCTTGAATTAAGGAAAGAAAAGCCTTGAATTAAGGAAAAGCAAAGCCATGAATTAAGGAAAAGCACAACCAAATGCCTTGAATCCTTGCCTATAACAGCAAGGCTTGGAGACAATCAAGGCATCCCATTTTTAGGCTTTCTAGTTCAATAGAGAGGAAACAAGGTTTGGAATTCTCAAAGCCACAATTCATCCTTTCATGGAGTGAGCTACGGTCTAAGAAGACGAGAGCCGCACGATCGATAAAAAGGCAGTCATTTGATTTTCTTTGTATTTTTTTTAATTATGTTTAGCTAAATTTTTATTTTCCAATCAAGTTTAATTGAGGTTTGATTCCAACAATTGTGAGGTTCCGGTAATTTTATTGTTTCTTTTATTCTTGAGTATTTATATATTTTCTATGCTTCATTATATTATTGAATTGAATTGTTAGACAAGAGGCCTATTGTTTGATAGTTGAATTCAATATATAGTCATTTAGAATAATTAATTTTTTGTTGATTGTTCTAATTCAAGTGACAAATAACAACATCGAAAGGTAATCAACGCCTTAGATTGTATGTTATGAAAATATATAATCTAGCTTAAATAAACAAGGCGTTTCCGGGTTTACTGGTTAGTAATTGGGTCTTTTTGAACCTTAATGCAATTAATAGACATAACTCACGATGCATCCAAGGTTGTGTTTGTTAATTAGAGAAATAACTCATAGACGATCCAAGGTTATCGAAAAGTAAGAAAAGATTGGTTGTTAGAGGACGGATCTTCAACAACTATAACCAATTTATTCAAGATAAAAGAATCCTATCTTTTGAATCAATGATCAATTTGAAGAATCAATACCTAAATTAATTCTTGATTGGAAGCTTCTTCTTATTAATTTTTCCTCATATTTTTAGTTGGTTATTTAATTTGTTTGGTTGTCTCAATTGATTCTTGCTTAGTTTCATAATACAAAACCCCCTCTTTATTTTATTTGTTCAAGGAATAAATCTAACCTAGCCTCTGTGGATTCGAATTCTCTCATCGCTTATCTACAAAGCTTAGCCCACGGTATGATTATTTTTGGTGGTTTCGACACCCATCAAATTTTGGCGCCACGGGGATTGGTTTTTTAGAATTTATTCTTTATTTATTTATTTTCATTTTTATTTCATTTTTATTTTTATTTTTTTATTTCTATTTTTATTTTTATTTTTGCCTTTATAATTGTTTGGTTCTTTTATGCCAATGCTCTTCTCGCATATGTCAACTCACATACGATCCAGAGATATAGAAGACAACACGTTGGCTAGAAAAGAAACCAAACAACGATCTCGGGAGTATCATCTTCTTCATCTTTTGAATATAATTTGGCTGAATTATTTAATTGTGAAGAAGAAAATATGGCTAGAAATAATGAAAGAACTTTAAAGGAATTGGCCATGCCAAATTTGAACCAACAACCATTATGTATTGAATACTCAATTTCTTGAAGTGGCTTTTGAATTAAAATCAGCTTTAATTCACTTACTCCCAAATTTCACTGCCTTGTGTGAGGATCCACACAAGCATTTAAAAGAGTTTCACGTGGTGTGTTCGACAATGAAGCCACAAAAATGTGGCCGGCGAGCAAGTAGTTGCGAGCCTTTCCGCTTTCATTAGTCGATAAAGCGAAGGATTGGTGTCCTACCTACCTTCCGCCTGACCACGTGGAATGAGATGCAAAGACAATTCTCGAGAAATTTTTTCCTGCATCCCGAGCTACAACATTCTGAAGGACATTTGTGGAATCCGACAATATAATGGAGAAACTTCCATGAGTATCGGGAGAGGTTCAATAGAATGTGTTCCATTGCCTAACATCAAATTCCCGACTGGCCTACTAATTCAATATTTCTATGAAGCGGCTATCCAACATGGATAGGAACATGGTTGATGTCGCTAGTGGAGGTGCTTTAGTACATAAAACCCCAACCGAGGCTAGGACCTTGATTTCAAATATGTCGCCAATACACAATACTTGGTGTGCGACGAGATGATCCACTAAGCAAGAGTGAATGAGGTAAATGTGTTTTCTATTGACCAACGATTAAATAATCTCACTACTCTTGTCAAAATTGGTTGCAAGTATTCAATGTGTGAAAGTCAGGATATGTACCCAAACTGATCATACTACTAATATGTGCCCGATACTTCAAGAGGATTCAACTGAAAGCAAGCCAATGTAGTTGGTGGATTCTAGGGCACCACAAGGGAAATATGATCCCTATTCTAATACATACAATCAAGGGTGGAGGGATCATCCAAATTTCAAAAATGGGCCTAGACCGAATAATTCACAACCACAGCACTCAACCACAAGCATCAACCTGTCGATAAGTCAACAATTTCAAAGAACTCCTAAACAAAGGTAAATCTCTTGAGCAATTAGTTGAATCTCTAGCTAATAGTTCTATTCAATTTCAACAGAAAACCGTGTCGAGCATTCAAATCTGAGAACTGTTAGTCACTGCATCTTCACTTAGCAAGTTTGAGAACCAAGGAAAATTGCCCTCACAAACAAGTGGTAAATCCAAATGAAAATGTGAGTGCAATTACCTTGAGAAGTGGAAAGGTATTGGAAGAACCTGCTCTCATGAGATGTGATCTAAAAAGGAAAAGGAAAAGAAGTTGCACGCCTCTACCATCAAGAAGTCCAAAGGTAACGCCTCCCCCATTTCCCACACGATTGTCTCAATCTAAGAAACTTGAAGAAGAAAAAGGAATTCTTGAGACATTTCGCAAAGATGGGGTAAATATTCCCTTACTTGATGCTATAAATCAAATTCCTCGTTATGCAAAATTTCTAAAGATTTATGCACAAACAAGAGGAAGTTGAATGGTAATGAGAAAATAAGTGGGGGAGAATGTTTCACGATACTACAAAAGAAGTTACCTCAAAATGCAAGGACCTGTATGTTCCTCATTCCTGTAAGATAGGTAATAAAAATGTTGGAAAAGCTATGTGTGATTTGGGTGCATCAATTAATGTTATGCCTTATCTATTTATAAATCTTTGAATGTCGGACCATTAAAAGATAATCGGCATAATCATTCAATTAATGATCGATCTAATGCATATCCCGAGGAGTATTGGAAGATGTTTGGCACAGTAAATGGATTAGTTTTTCCCGAGATTTTTATATACTTGACATGGAGGATGATTATTCACCTAATTCAAGTATAATTTTATTAGGGAGACCTTTCCTGAAAACATCTAGAACAAAGATTGATATGCATGATGGTACATTAACAATGGAATTTGATGGTGAAATAATTAAATTCAATATTTATGATGCCATGAAATTTCCTAATGATGTATGTGCTGTTTATGCATTTGATGTTATCGACACTCTAGCTCAGAATACTTTTGATTTTTCTCATGAGGATAAGCTTAAAGTTACAATTGCTCATAGCTTGACCAATAGAGAAGTTCAAGTTGCCTATCCAGAACTTGAGATTGATAATGAATTGCAGGAATTTGTTTTTGAACTAGAGAGACTTAAATCGATTTAAGTATGATGTTCCTGCTTCAGATTGCCTGCTTCGATACAACATTTTTACCTTTCTAGTCAAGTTGAATTGAATGCACAATTAGAAGTGAATGAGAAGGAAATGGTAGCTTGTGAGAAAATGCAAGTGTGGACCAAACAATTAGTGAAAATTCTAATAACTTAAAGAGAAGTGGAAACGCTCTAGCCAAAGACGCGAATGAAGGCGCTTTTGGGACAAGAACCCAAAATTTTTAATTTACTTTTTCTTGTTATTTAAGTTTAATTTGATTAGTTATCTTATTATGTTTACTACTTTGTTTTATTACAAAGTAGCATAAAAAAGCTTTTATAAAAAAAAAGATTTGAAATTCTATTTTGGTTTTTCATTTTTATTTTCATTTTCATTTTCATTTTCTTCTACTAACCAATGCTCACCATGGCCATAACATCGCCCGATCCTTCATGCTCTCTTCACTCATAAAGGATGTCCTCATCTTCACCATACCCAGCTTGTTCATCGTTCAGTGAAGTGTCTTGTTCCTTGTCTTTATTTTATTTTCTTTCTTTGTCCATACAAGATATTTTCCATACATTGAGGACAACGATGATTTAGGTGTGGGGGGTGTCTTGTGCTTCATTGATTATTTCTAAATTTTTCATAAAAAATGAAGAAAGTCCTTCCAAGTAGGTTTGACATTCTGATATCTTCTTTGAAATTTCTCACTCTTTTGATGCTCATTTAGAATAATTTTGAGTTATATGCATTGGTGATTTGGATTGAAATGTATGAATGAGATGAGTATGATTAGCTTTGTTTGGAAATTTTTAAAGCATCTTGTTAATTTTAATGATTGAATTGAATGAGAATGTGCAATATTTGATACATTGAAACCATTGTGAGTATTTGAGCCTAAGAGCATTTTCTTTTTCATGCTCACATATTTCTTTGTTGAGATTGACAAATATGGTATAATCATTCTAGAACTTGCTTTGTTATGCATGTTGAGATCACATTGTGAATTCATGTTGAAAAATGATAAGGGCATTTAGGATTACCAATTTTAAACTTTCTAAAAAAAAAAAAAAGCTTAACCTTATTTTACACACATATATACCCCTAGTCACCCAATTCTTGAGCCTTAGCCTTTCTTTTGTTATAACACCACATTGTTTATCCTTAAATCTTTGTCTTTGTTTACCATTGTTGAACCCTTGGTCAAGAGTATGTGGGAATGAATTGCATGATAAAATTTCATTGATTCCGAAGAAAGAACCACCTAAAAAAAAAAAGAAAAAAAAAAAGAAGTGAAAAGATTCTACAAGTATTGGACAAAGTAAATTCATTGTGTACAAATTGGTCCAATTGTATGGTAAGTTGTAAAAAAAAAAAAAAAAAGAGAAGGAATGCATGTTATGTGGAATAAAGAAAGTGGTTCTACTATGCTATTTGTTACTTTTGAGTCATGCAAGGAAATTCCTATATATCTTGATATCATTAGTCTATATTTTTCTTTCTTTACCTACCTTACCTAAGCCCCATTACAACCATTTTCAAGACCCTTTGATTTCTGCATGGATTTATATTTTTAGTGGTGAGATGTGATATATAAGCAAGCTGTTTCCATGGTAATGACATGCTATGTTTGATTTGAGACTCAATGAACCCTAAACACTTTGAGTGATTAGAGTGCAACCTGTGAGAGGTTATCAAATTTTGTTGCATTGATTTCGATGAAATTATTGGGATTGATGAGATGCACGTACTATGTTTTGTTTTGAAAAATTAGGCTATGAATACTTATTCTTTGATTTGTTATTCCAATTTAGATCCTTAATGTGTAATGACTTTGAGTTATTTGTGGATGGGTTGAAAAGTGTCTTCTTTATGGAATAGAGAGGAAGATGTTGATTCAATGCAAGCTTGAGGACAAGCTTTGATTTAAGTGTGGGGGAATTTGATGGAGTGTATAATTGCATATTTATTGGATCAATTCTCTTGTGATTTAGTTGATTAAAATGCTTGTTTATAAGGATATTAATTATTTTTGTGATTAATGGTTAGATGAAGCATTTTTCTTAAAGAATGTAACCTCACAAGTCAATGGCACAAGAAAGCCTTGAATTAAGGCTTGAATTGAGGAAAAGCAAACTTGAATTAAGGCTTGAATTGAGGAAAAGCAAATCCTTAAATTGAGGCTTGAATTGAGGAAAAGAAATCCTGAATTGAGGCTTGAATTGAGGAAAAGCAAATCCTGAATTGAGGCTTGAATTAAGGAAAAGCAAAGCCTTGAATTAAGGAAAAGAAAGCCTTGAATTAAGGAAAGAAAGCCTGAATTAAGGAAAAGCAAAGCCATGAATTAAGGAAAGCACAACTAAATGTCTTGAATCCTTGCCTATAAATAGGCAAGGCTTGGAGACAATCAAGGCATCCCATTTTTAGGCTTCCTAGTTCAATAGAGAGGAAAACAAGGTTTGGAATTCTCAAGCCAATTCATCCTTTCATGGAGTGAGCTACGGCCAAGAAGACGAGCCGCACGGATCGATAAAAAGGGCGCCATTTGATTTTCTTTGTATTTTATTTTAATTATGTTTAGCTAAATTTTTATTTTCCAATCAAGTTTAATTGAGGTTTGATTCCAACAATTGTGAGGTTCTGTAATTTTATTGTTTCTTTTATTCTTGAGTATTTATATATTTTCTATGCTTCATTATATTATTGAATTGAATTGTTAGACAAGAGGCCTATTGTTTGATAGTTGAATTCAATATATAGTCATTTAGAATAATTAATCTTTTGTTGATTGTTCTAATTCAAGTGACAAATAACAACATCGAAAGGTAATCAACGCCTTAGATTGTATGTTATGAAAATATATAATCTAGCTTAAATAAACAAGGCGCATCCCGGTTTACTGGTTAGTAATTGGGTCTTTTGAACCTTAATGCAATTAATAGACATAACTCATAGGACAGATCCAAGGTTGTGTTTGTTAATTAGAGAAATAACTCATAGGACGGATCCAAGGTTATCTAAAAAGTAAGAAAAAGATTGCTGTTAGAGGACGGATCTTCAAATAAACTATAACCAATATTTAAAGACATAATCGATTACAAATGTAGTCATGCATTCGATGCAAAAATTCTTAAGATTACAATAAGAAGAAATTAGAAGTTGTTGGGTTTCACTTTCATAAAAAATCCAAGTAAATCGGGAAAAATCATCCACAATGGTTAGAAAATATTTGGCATAAAGAGAAGGAATTTTATATGGTCCTCGATATCACATGGATCAACTCAAATGGTTTTATTGTGGAAATAGAACTATAAAAATGAAAGTCTACTTTGCTTTACAAAGACAAATATCAGGACTTTAGTTGATGCTAAAGGGAAATTAAGTGATGTTCGCAAGGACTCTAGTCTAGAAAGATAAATGACCTAACCGATGTCAAACAATGTTTTCATGAGAGTAGAAAAGTTGATGGTACGGCTTGCTATATTGTGTGACTTATTTGTAATCAGTAATAAAGTCCATTTTTTTGTCTAAACCAATTGTCTTCCGTCATCAAGTTGATACACCAAGAGGGATGAAAAGAATCGATTTAAATCTTTGTAAGGCGACTGTAAAGTAAATTTACTTTAGACAAGTAACCAAATTTTTAAAAAATAAGAGGAAAGATAAGTGAACGATTGGAGTTCTCCATTTATGATTACAAAATCGTGTTTTTTTTATGTCAAGGAGATTTTATGAAGTAATTTTTACTGTAATAACAATAATTTGTAAAGTGACAAAAGAAATGTCATCTTATTATATTCGCTTCTTTATTAGTTAGGCAAATCCTCATATACAAGATTTTTTTAAATATTGTTTGTCACGATTGAAATTGCTTCATCACATGATCCTCTTATTTGTTTATTTTTAAAATTATATCCATGTAACTTGCATTTTTCCTTACATGATTTTAAAAAGAACATCAACTTTTTAAAGGACAGATGATTAAATGGTGAAGAGAGTATAAGATTTTTGAGAAGCCATGAGCAAATATAGTTGGAAAAAGAATGACCGAGTTGATCGAAAGAAAAAAAACAAAAGAATTGCAATGCTATGGCATTAATCAATCTATATGTAAGGTATCACAATCGCCAACCTTATATAATGTAAAGAAATAGAGAATTGAGAATAAATTGTCATATATTAAATCATTTACTTTAAATTTATATAAAAAGAAAATAACTTAGAACTAAATTGATCTATCTTCTAACTAACTTTTACAACCAAGTAATCCCTATAATTAAGTTAACAGAAAAGGATAGTTACATCTATTTTTAGCATATACAAACATTTAAACAATCCCAATACTTCCTTTTAATCATCTTGTTTCTCTTGTTTTACTTGTTCTATCTTAAGAAGATTTATTTCTTCAACTTCAGCAAATTTAACAGAACTCAAATCCAGCAGCCTTAGATTTCATCAGTAAGAATCCTCTTTAATCCATTTATTATTTTTGTATGCAAATACAGCACACATCAACTTCTGACTGCTCAAAGCCTATTTATTTCAGTTTTCTGTCTATGACCATGGATGTAAGCTCTTCTTTTCATAAACTTCGTGTTTCTAATCGATATTCGCTCTTTGTAGGCTGCTACGGATGTTGAGGACATTTTCAAGCATTCCAGTAATATTGTATGAAGAACATTCAAAGTGCAGGAGACTTAAGAACTTAGAACTGCAATTTGCTTTTTAGCAGCTGAGTAGTTTTGAATGCATTAAAGAACATTTATGAGCCTTAACATTGTATCTTCTTATAAATTTTTTAATTGTTTGAAATTTAGTCGCTTTATCATCAATTAAAGTCATAAGCTCGGTGCAAATAATTCAACCTAGCATTAACACTCATCAACAACCTAAAATAAACTTGTGTCGTGTTAAAACCAAATTTGGCTACTGCGACATGCTTTAGTTCTTTGTATTTATCATATCATAAGAAACACAATTTTTAAGAAATTTCCTTTGCTTGTTATAAAGTCACCATCGAATGTTGTTCATCTTCATAGTTGTTTTAACTACCGGAGTAATTTGTATAACGAGTTTTTCACCTTCAAAGAAATTGACATTGACGCCAATAAATTTTAGCATGGAAAAGAGAGGGACAGATAACTTAGTAATAGATGTAGTTTAATATCATGATTCAAAAGGTAAATGTAATCACGAGTGCTGTTTTATGTTCTGATTGAAGTTTGTCTGATAGTGGTCACTGAGTTATGGGATCCTGCTGTTAGATAATATTCTATGCACTGAAGTGAAGATAAGGAATTTTCTGCAAAACTTTACAGATGCTGTGTTTGTTTGGGAGAATTCGAAGTCAAAGAAGAACTGCACCAAATACCATCATGCAAACATATGTTTCACATTGACTGTTTAAGCCATTAGCTCCATTCAAACGCCACTTGCCCACTTTGTAGATGCTCTGTTGTCACTTCCACCACGAATGGCATTCCTCAAGCAATTGCATCAGGAAATAACTTACACAGGTCAGATACTAAGATCTTCAACCAAAGCCCAAGGATAGTCTATGCAGAGCATCAAGAGCAACTCACTATAGTTGTCTCGAGAGTTGAAAATTGTGTATCAGAACATTTTATGGATCCAAACGAAGGATCATCAGAATCATCTGGTGATTCAACTGGCTTTGACAATGGTCGGAATAATTCCTATGCAGAATTGGTCGTTATCAGCATTCAAAGTTCAAACACTTGAATACTTTCCAAGCCGATCCTGCTTCTTTTCTTCATGATGTTGGGAAAATGGTTTCTTTCCCAAGATGGTAATTTTGCTAAATGAACTATTGGTTTGAAAACATTCAACTAGGTCAAAGTGGAATGACTAATTGGCTCATTGAATTCTTGGCTACAGCAATTTGCAGCCTGTGGTGAATTCACTGGCTTGGTTAGTAAAATTGCATCTAGTTTCAAATGATCCCGGGAGCTAGTGAAACGACCTCCCTTTTTAGGCCACATTAAGTCCAATTTATTGAAAGATTTCAATTATTCTAAAAGCATATTGTATCTTTCATTTATTAAGTAGAACCATCCCGGAAACCTACTGTAACAACATTAGAGTTCGATAGGAAATGATACAAATATTTCTATAGCATCAACGTCAAAGATACAGAACATATCAAGCCCTTACCTACATCCTTAGTATAATTGAACTTGTAATATAAAGACCACAAGCAAGAAAAGCTGAAATTATGGTTATTTTGGTGGGCATCCTTCCTTTATCAGCTCTCAACACCATGGCTTCGTAGATTGGTAAGGAATTTAAGAGGGCAAAACCAGCAATAAACATTTGCACAAACAATGCATCCAAGTTCCCTCCCCTGAGAACCTCCAGAAAACCATATAGGAAAGCAATCAAATTAATAATAGCTGCCATGCATAATGGCACAAACATTGGTGATGGTAACCCAAACTCGAATATCCCTTGATCATACCTCTTCCCTTGTTCATCATCAACTACTTTACTGGTCACATTAAACCCCTGTGTTGCAATGCCTAGAATTTTTGTTACATATTCAATGGTTCCAAACATGAAACTGGTGACCCCTCTAATGAGCCACATTCTTTGATTATTCCACCACCTCTCAAATGTACTCTTGGCTAAAATGAAGTCCAGATACTCTTGTCCATATGCCCAGAGAAACAAAAAGGCGTACAAGAAAAACCATGGATTAGATACCTGCAAAATTACAGGAAAAGATTACTGAAGTCAAAGTTCTCAGTAACATTACGCTATTCTTGTTTCTTTAAAGGAAAAAAAAGATGCAGTTTTCCGTATAACTTATTGGATACCTTTGGGAAAATGCACACATTGTTGAGTAGAGTGAGCTGAGGAAGAAATGCATATATTGTGACAGGAATTGACCACATAGGCCAGAAAGCGTAGTGACCGAAATTGAAAGACGCCAAAAACCCCAAGGCCTGGACACCAAACGTTACTGGATTGTACTTGGAGAAAACTACCTCCAGGAGTCCTACAGACCATCTCTTGTTTTGGCTTAGAACATCATTGAGAGAGATGGGTATATCACCAAGAAATGCTGCCCTCTTGGGTGTGTAAAATATGGAATGCCATCCCTCACACAGAAGTCGATAACCAGTGTAGTAGTCCTCCACCAATGAGCCATACTTGAATCCAATCTGCAAATTTATCATCAGTTGAGTTCAAGTGAACCATATTCATGTGAAAAATTTGTGATTTCGTTTTTATTTTTTTATACTTATCACGTCAATAACAAACTTCTCATTATGAAAAATCATTGAAAATATTATTACTTATCATTTAAAATGTACATGATACAAGTAACGAAATTTCTCAGTTATTGATGCAATATATATGTGATATTTTTTTGTTACGTAATATCATATAATTGAAAATTTTTACCCTAAATATTATTGCTCTGTGTTAAAAAGAGTGAAATCTTAATTATGTGCAATTTCCATTGCTCACCTTTGAACCCCATTCGGTCTGGTCTTCATAGTTGCATCCAGCTACATAGTGGGCCAGGTTCAATATGTGTTTTGATTTAATGGGCTGCTTGACAACATAATCTGGTCTCAGCTCTAGAATCTCCGGTTCAACAAAGGATGAAGGCCCGCCAAAGAAAACCCGTCGATTAAAAAAACATCCAGTCCCAACATAATTTGGGCCACGAAGACCATCCATACCCACTGGATGAATTTGAAATAGTTGCTTGTACTCAGATGCATAGATGTCGGCCTTGTTTAGCCCATGATAGATTTGAGGTAACTGGACGTAACCTAGACTGGGCTGATCCTGAGGATCCATTAAGAAACAGAGTACTGCGTGGGGTGTTTTGGGATCATTTGAAAACATGTCACAGTCCTGAGTGAGTAGTATTGGGGCATTGGTCATAACTCCCGATATCCGAAGCTTTTCAAGCCCAAAAAAAAAAAAAAAAAAAAAGGGATCACAAACATTAAAAAATGATAAAAAAAAAATTATAACACTTGCATCCGATTTGATTTGACCTTAATTTAAATAAAATCATAAATATGTTCAAATACGTGTTTTTGTCAAATTTAATTTCTTTTGCCTCAAAATTAACTAATTTTAACTAAAAAATTATAATAATTCTCATTTTACAACCAACTTTCGAAAAAAAAGTTATAATTTTTGTTTAGTTTTTTATTCGTATCAATTCAAAATATAAAATTGATCAATTTAATCTAATCTAAAATTTTGGATCAACTAGATCAATATTACCAACCCTAGCAATAATTATAGGGTAAAGTAAACCAGTCCAGTAATATTTATAAATTGTAGAATGGTACAATATATATCATACAACCCTTTTAACGTGATGTTTACTAAAATATTCACATTGATCTCATAAAAGAAAATCAAATTCATTGTAATTTGGTGGCCTGTTTGAGAATTAAAAATCAAATTCATGATATAATTTTATTTTTTGGTAATTAATTTTGTAGAAGAGAGAGGGGAATATGGTCCAAATGTGGAGTGGGGATCATGTATGTACGTCTTAATTGATTAAGTACTAATGGGAATGATACCCCTGTAGGCAAGTACTGTAAACAGGCATGCAATGGAGACAAGACTTACCAAGGCATTTAGGGCACCAGCTTTAAAATGATGGGGCGTGACCTTGCTTTTCTCTCGGGAAACATATATCAAGTTGGGCATGGAGTTCTCTGCTGCGTCTCTGTCATTGCCACTCTCTAATAAAACCTGATTAACAAGGGTCATCTTCCAGATTTAAGAACCTTCTTCCATAGAAAATATTTGTAAGTTAGAAAAATGAATGAATGAATATTGTGTATTATATCACGGAAGATGGTATTGATGACTTAGATAGGTTCCATCAAATATGAGAATTTTAGGTTATTTACCTGAATGACGGAGGGATGCTGTTGACGAGTGAAAGATAATGTCCCTTGTTTCCATTTGCTGAAACCTTCACGCTCTTCTTCGCTGCTCATATATTCATCTGGCACATTTCCTTTCTCCATCACACTTTCTATTCTCCTCCTCATGCTTTCATACATATCCTGAATTAATACAGCGATTAAGTTCATCATTAATGTTGCAAATTCAGTTCTTCATTCCTGGGGCTTCTCCAAACATCCGTAGATTGCATTGGTGTTGTGGTTAATATTCAATCATATTAAAATCTAGTGATGATCGTTTTGAAGCAACAAGCACGCAATATGACCCCATCAAAATCTAAGCCAAGGTACGTAATTTTCTGCTTAAATCAACGGATACTAATCAGGTATGTAGTACGACGTATGACTGTCTTGATGAGGTTTTTAATAAGCTTCAGTCCAGGTAAACTATTAATTGATGATGGCATCATCCATCCAAGAGGACGACTGGGTCAGAACCATGGTTTGACCAAGAAGAAGTGATTATATAACGATCACGATAACTACAAAGGAGGACCCAATCAGTTGTACATCATTATTTACGCACTATCCTAGAAAATCCTTCAGCAATTATTTGGACGAATGATTGATACAGTAATGATGGCAACACGAAACTACATCAACAATTACATGTACCAACTGGAATCAACCTCATATCATCTATCTTGGAACTTGGAAGACTTGGAAGACCATTTCAATATATATATATATATATATATAACATTTGTAATTAAATTATTTGGACACAAGGAGAATTGTAATTATTTAATTAGTTTTTTTTAATGTCATTTCAGAAACCCGACAAACACCGTTGCTAATACCAAAAATGATAAGATCTGAATTTTAATTCCTGTCATTTTCTTCATATACATATATATAATGCTACTATAGGATTTTTATAACATTAGCTAGGGGATGAGTAAGGAGAGATGTTTTTGTTGAGGGAACGTAAGTATGATGGTTTGCCTTTTTTTTTGGACTTGAAATGGACAAAAGCCAACTTGAAGACGAGAGGAAGTCAGAAAGCTCTGTGCTTGTTAGCCTGCATGGTTTCGTCATTTTCTGCTATAAACCCATGCTGCATTAATTACTATTAGCCCAAAATAAAATATTCCTAATAAAGTAATGATATTGTCACCCTGATACTCTTTTCATCATAAAAAAAAACAGTGATATAATTTTATACTTTTGGCAATCAACAAAGAGTCAATAACAATAAGTGAAGCGCAAATATCATTAGCCTACTTAATAAATTTCTCCTATCTTCTTCAAACAAAAAAATTTATTTCTTCAAAAAAAAATTATTTTGGGTTAAATCTAACTTTTTTTAGTTATTAGAAGCAATATATTTAATACATCATTAAATACATTATTTTACATATTTATCATTATTTTTTAATTATAGTTACAAATAATTATTGTTATTTTTATTAAGGGCATTAGAGAGATTTCATCTTGAAAATAGATCGCTTTTTGGAACAAATAAAGATTTTAAAAATAGACTCTTTTTTTTTTTTTTGGACTGAGGAAGTATAACTTATTTATATTTCTGGTTTTTAATATGAATGGTGTTAAAAATTACATGTACCTCGTTTGATATTTACTTTATTATGAATTGTTCCCTGATATTGGAGAATATTGTAATTTTCCATTTTGATCATTCAAAACTTAGTCTTTTATTACAGAATTCATGAAATGTCTAAAAAACTAAACAAAGATATGAGAAAAAAGTGCTTTTAAAATAATTAAGAAATGAGTTAAGAGTATTTGCTAAAAGAAATATACATCATATGTAACTATAAATAACAGTATACATAAAAAAAGGTGAATTGGTTTTTAACTTTAAAAAAATAAAAGAAAAAAATTGAATTTCTTGGGATGGAGAAACTTGTTAATACAAAACATTTTGTATATGGATAAAGAAAGGATTCACTTTCATGAATATCTAGAGCAACCAGAAAGTTAGTAAATTAATTACGTGCCATACCTTAATGTTTTGAGTCTGAGAAGTTGTAGAATAATTTGATCTGAAATAGGCGTTGGGGCACCTATCCATGATGTTATATTGCTTACAAAAGGGCAGCCAGTGCCTTCCAAATTTAGCAGCCTCCATGAAAGCAAACAAAGTAAGCTCCGACCCTCCATCGTCCGATACGTACACCGAAATCTTTTCCGTGGGATAATCGTAGGCCATGACGGATAAGGCCGTGTTAACAACATTCAAAGGCGGCTCTTTATATGGGTCAGCAGTGCATATGAAAATATCCAGAGCTGGGAAGTTTTCCTGGGGAACAACTTTCCCAAGGTTATCTGGGAAAACTTCCCGAACCACCGGATTCATGCGAAACGACTGCGCAGTGGCCCACATGAAAGCAAGGACAAGATCAGCAAGGAGCATGGAAATGGAGATGAAGATGGATGATAAGGTTTTGGATTGGGAAAGTATGATTGCATGGTGGTAGAACAGGGCAAAGAGGGCACACGAGTAAACAGCTGCAGCTGCACGGTTGAAAACAATGCGGCCGAGTGGCCTTAGAGAGTGGAGTTGGAGGGGTTTTCCGGCGGCAGTGGTCGCCATTAATTTCTTTTGGTGCCCAGATGAGACTTTTGGAAGACTTACTATATATAAATCTCCAGGCAGCAGAGGAGCTAGAATAAAAAAACAAACAAACAGTGGGGGCATGCGAGAAGAATAGAAAAGTAAAAGATAATCTAATAATAATCAATTTGAGAGCTGATTTCATGACAGAATTCAAAATGTTTTTCCATAATTTATTAAATTAAAAGAAAAACCTGTGCAACAAAAATTTAGTGAAAAAAATATTGAGAAAAAAGAGCCCTTAATCGTAATTCACATAAACTATATATATATATATATATATATATATATATATATATATATATATATATATATATGGGTGTGTGTGCATGCAAATGAAACACCTCAGCTTATGAGCTTTAATTTGTGTTAAATTTTTTTTTAAAAAAATGTTAGAAAGAGAAGGAATATGTACGTCTTGGTTGGTCCATGATATTATTCCTATCTTTATGGAATACTGATTCAATAATACGAGAGAGAGTCAGTAGTACTTGTGGTGTGCAGCAATTACAACTTCAATCAAGTTCCTCCAACAACATTAATTCACAAGAAATAATAATAGTACATTTCAGTATGTTTCGTCCAAGGAATATTATGATGGCGTGCTAGAATCATTACAAGTTTGGAGACTTGCGATGAAGACAAAATTTTCAAGAAAAAATCTATCCCATTAATTATTAAATCAATCTCATTGACTACCAATACCATCTTCTCCCGTTTTTTTCCACAAGGCCTCCACGCCATTCAGTCTTGGAGGCTGACATTGACTTGCTAATCTGAGCATCCTAGTCAAAACAATGTCATCACTCGAGAGAATATGCTGTCAATCACGCCTCATAGTATATTGATAGAGTGTATAATTGCATATTTATTGGATCAATTCTCTTGTGTTTTAATTGATTAAAATGCTTGTTTATAAGGATATTAATTATTTTTGTGATTAATGGTTAGATGAAGCATTTTTCCTAAAGAATGTAGCCTCACAAGACAAGTGGCACAAGAAAGACACAATTGAGGCCACCAAATTCCACAACAAAATGTTGGCCATTAAAGAAAAGCAAAGCCTTGAATTAAGGAAAAGCAAAGCCTTGAATTAAGGAAAAGAAAAGCCTTGAATTAAGGAAAAGCAAAGCCTTGAATTAAGGAAAAGCAAAGCCTTGAATTAAGGAAAAGAAAAGCCTTGAATTAAGGAAAGCAAAGCCTTGAATTAAGGAAAAGCACAACCAAATGTCTTGAATCCTTGCCTATAAATAGGCAAGGCTTGGAGACAATCAAGGCATCCCATTTTTAGGCTTTCCTAGTTCAATAGAGAGAAAAACAAGGTTTGAAGATGAGAAGGAAGAAGAGGGAATGAATTCCAACCACAATTCATCCTTTCATGGAGTGAGCTACGGTCGAAGAAGACGAAAGCCGCACGGATCGACAAAAAGGGCAGTCATTTGATTTTCTTTGTATTTTCTTTTAATTATGTTTAGCTAAATTTTTATTTTCCAATCAAGTTTAATTAAGGTTTGATTCCAACAATTGTGTGATTCCGGTAATTTTATTATTTCTTTTATTCTTGAGTATTTATATATTTTCTATGCTTCATTATATTATTGAATTGAATTGTTAGACAAGAGGCCTATTGTTTGATAGTTGAATTCAATATATAGTCATTTAGAATAATTAATCTTTTGTTGATTGTTCTAATTCAAGTGACAAATAACAACATCGAAAGGTAATCAACGCCTTAGATTGTATGTTATGAAAATATATAATCTAGCTTAAATAAACACGGCGTTTCCGGGTTTACTGGTTAGTAATTGGGTCTTTTTGAATCTTAATGCAATTAATAGACATAACTCATAGGACGGATCCAAAGGTTGTGTTTGTTAATTAGAGAAATAACTCATAGGACGGATCCGAAGGTTATCGAAAAAGTAAGAAAAGATTGGTTGTTAGAGGGCGGATCTTCAACAACTATAACCAATTTATTCAAGATAAAAGAACCTATCTTTTGAATCAATGATCAATTTGAGGAATCAATACCGAAATTAATTCTTGATTGGAAGCTTCTTCTTATTAATTTTTCCTCATATTTTTAGTTGGTTATTTAATTTGTTTGGTTGTCTCAATTGATTCTTGCTTAGTTTCATAATACAAAACCCCCCCTCTTTATTTTATTTTGTTCAAGGAATAAATCTAACCAATCTGTGGATTCGACCTCTCACCGCTATCTACAAAGCTTAGCCAGAGAAGGATTATTTTTGGTGGTTTCGACACCCATCAAATTTTAGCGCCGTTCTTGGGATTGGTTTTTTAGAATTTATTCTTTTTATTTATTTATTTACATTTTTATTTCTATTTTATTTTTTTATTTTTTTATTTTTGCCTTTATAATTGTTTGGTTCTTTTATGCCACGTTCTTCTGGCACAGGTCAACTCACATACGATCCAGAGATAGAGAAGACAGCACGTAGGCTTAGAAAAGAAACCAAACAACGATCTCAGGGAGTATCATCTTCTTCATCTTTTGAATATAATTTGTCTGAATTATTTAATAGCGAAGAAGAAAACATGGCTAGAAATAATGAACGAACTTTAAAGGAATTAGCTATGCCTGATTTAAACCAACAACCGTTGTGCATTGATTATCCTACTTTAGAAGTGCCTTTTGAATTAAAATCAGGATTGATTCACTTACTCCCCACTTTTCATGGCCTTGCAGGTGAAGATCCTCATAAGCACTTAAAGGGATTCCATATGGTGTGTTCCACGATGAAACCGCAAGGAGTGACTGAGGATCAAATTAAGTTGCGAGCTTTTCCTTTTTCTTTAGATGGAGTTGCTAAAGATTGGCTATACTACTTGCCCTCTGGTTCAATAAACACATGGACCGAGATGAAGAGGCAATTTTTGGAAAAATTCTTTCCTGCCTCACGAGCTGCCACAATTAGAAAAGATATATGTGGTATACGGCAGCAACATGGAGAAACTATGCATGAATATTGGGAAAGGTTTAAGCAATTATGTGCTAGTTGTCCTCAACATCAAATTCCTGATCAACTTCTTATCCAATATTTTTATGAGGGACTAACAGTGATGGATAGGAATATGATTGATGCTGCTAGTGGAGGTGCATTAGTGCACAAAACTCCAACGGAGGCAAGGACTTTAATCTCCAACATGGCTGCCAATACACAACAATTTGGCATCAGACGTGAGGATACATCTAGGAAGGTAAGTGAGGTAAGTACTTATCTATTGATCAACGTTTAGACAATTTGACTACTTTAGTAGAAAAGTTGGTTGTAGGCAATATTCAACAGGTAAAGGCTTGTGGTATTTGCTCCAATTCAAATCATCCCACTGACATGTGCCCGACGTTGCAAGAAGGTCAATTTGAACATGCTAATGCCGTTGGCGGATTCCCAGGGCCACCACAAAGGAAGTATGACCCTTACTCAAATACCTACAATCCGGGATGGAGGGATCATCCCAACTTCAGTTATGGGCCACGACCTAGTGGATTTCAAGCTTGGCAAGAAACCCACCACATCCACCGCCTTCCAAACTGTAAGTCCCTTGAAGAGTTAGTTGAATCACTTGCTAATAGTTCCCAACGTTTCCAACAGGAAACTCGAACCAGCATTCAAAACTTGGAAAATCAAGTGAGCCAATTAGCATCTTCCGTGAGCAAATTGGAATCACAAGGTAAGTTACCTTCTCAAACGGTTGTTAACCCAAGGCAAAATGTTAGTGCAATGACTTTGAGAAGCGGAAAGGTGTTGGAAGAGGCCAAAACACGTGATCATGAAGAGGTGGAAAAAGAAGTAACAACCCCACAGCAGCCTAAGGTAATCGAGACAACCCCTCCTTTCCCTACAAGATTGGCCAATTCGAAGAAAGATGAGGAAGAAAAGGAGATTCTTGAGACTTTTCGCAAAGTAGAGGTAAATATTCCTTTAATTGATGCAATTAAACAAATACCTCGCTATGCTAAATTTCTCAAAGAATTATGCACTAACAAAAGAAAATTGAAAGGCAATGAAATTTTAAGTGTGGGAGAATGTCTCACTGTCTACAAAAGAAGTTGCCTTCAAAATGCAAAGATCCAGGTATGTTTATCATCCCTTGTAAAATAGGCAATATGAAAGTTGAAAAAGCCATGTGTGATTTGGGTGCTTCCATAAATGTCATGCCGTTATCTATTTATAATTCTTTGAATTTGGGACCTTTGAAAGAAACGGGTGTGATAATTCAACTTGCTGATAGATCTAATGTTTATCCTGAGGGAGTATTAGAAGATGTTTTGGTGCAAGTAAATGGTTTAGTATTTCCTGTGATTTTTATGTACTTGATATGGAGGAAGATCACTCTTCTAATTCAAAGTTAATTTTATTAGGGAGACCTTTCTTGAAAACATCTAGAGCAAAAATTGATGTGCATGATGGTACATTAACTATGGAATTTGATGGTGAGATTATTAAGTTTAACATTTATCTGCCATGAAATATCTTAATGATGTATGTCTTGTTTATGCTTTTGATGCTATTGATACTCTAGCTCAGGAAACATTTGATTTTTGTGATAAGGATAAATTAAAAATTGCACTTGATAATAGCTTGACTCCTAAAAAAAGTGCAGATTTTTGAGCAAGAATTTGTGATGGATGGCGATCTTCAAGACATGGTTTATGACTTAGAGTCACTCAACCCTATGAGCTATGGAGTGTCTTATGTTCATTTACACATGTCTAATACAAAACTCCTCCCATCTATTGTGCAGGCCCCCAAGTTGGAACTTAAAACATTGCCAGATCACTTGAAGTATGCATTTTTGGGAGATAATGATAACCTCCCTGTGATAGTCTCGAACAAACTCAATACTTTGGAGGAAGAAAGATTGATTCGAGTGCTTCGAGAACATAAAGAGGCTGTTGGATGGACTATAGCGGATATCAAGGATTAAGCCCTCTACATGCATGCACAAAATTTTGTTGCAAGAAAATTGCAAACCATCTAGAGGAGCTCGGTACGCTTGAACCCACCTATGATGGAGGTAGTAAAAAGGAGATTTTAAAACTCCTTGATGCAGTATAATCTATCCAATCTCGGATAGTGAATGGGTAAGTCCGATTCAAGTGGTTCAAGAAAACGGGCATAATGTGATAAAAATGAAGATGGTGAGTTGGTGCCCACCCGAGTGCAAAATGGGTGGCGGATTTGTATAGACTATAGGAAATTGAATGCATTAACTGAAGGATCACTTCCTCTTCCTTTCATTGGCCAAATGCTTGAACGTTTAAGTGGAAAATCTCATTATTGTTGTTTGGATGGTTATTCAGGTTTTCATCAAATTCTAGTTGCGCCAGAAGATCAAGAGAAAACAACCTTCACCTGCCCATTTGGTACGTTTGCTTATAGGAGGATGCCCTTCGGACTTTGTAATGCCCCTGCCACTTTTCAAAGATGTATGGTTAGTATATTTTCTGATTATGTTGAGAACATCATAGAAGTGTTTATGGATGACTTTACAGTCTATGGTGACTCTTTTGATATATGTTTGACTAACCTTACAAAAGTGCTTCAAAGATGTATAGAGGTAAATCTTGTTTTGAACTATGAAAAGTGCCACTTTATTGTGGATGAAGGCCTTATTCTTGGACACATAGTTTCTGCCAAAGGTATAGAGGTTGATAAGTCTAAATTTGATACAATAAAATCCTTGCCTTACCCCGCGACTGCACGGGAAATTCGCTCTTTTCTTGGTCATGCAGGATTTTATCGTCGCTTTATCAAAGACTTTTCAAAGATTAGTCAACCTTTATGTAGGCTGCTGCAAAAAGATGTGGAATTTGAGCTTGATAAAGCTTGCAAAGAAGCTTTTGACAACTTGAAAGAGAAATTGACTTCAGCCTCTATCCTTCGATCACCAGATTGGAATCACCCTTATGAAATCGTGTGCAATGCAAGTAATTATGCAGTGGGAGCTGTTCTTGGACAAAAGATTGGACGGGATTCCCATGTCATCTATTATGCTTCAAGAACTCTTGACAGTGCTCAATGCAATTATTCGACAACGGAAAAAGAACTCTTAGCTGTTGTTTTTGCTTTAGAAAAATTCCGTTCTTATTTGCTTGGCACTAAAGTAGTTGTTTATTCTGATCATGCAGCTCTAAAATATCTGCTTTCAAAGAAAGAGGCAAAACCAAGGCTGATTCGTTGGATACTTTTATTACAAGAGTTTGACTTGGAGATCCGCGACAAGAAAGGTGCCGAAAATTTAGTCGCGGACCATCTTAGTCGACTGATTGCAAATGAAGAATCATCACCATTACAAGATAATTTTCCAGATGAGCATCTCTTTTCTATTCATAATAGTATTCCTTGGTATGCTGACATAGTTAACTATTTGGTTACTAGAACTTTACCTAAGGATTTATCTAGAGCTCAGAAAGACAAAATAAAAAGTGATGCTAAATATTATGTATGGGATGATCCTTACCTATGGAAGCATTGTTCAGATTTGATTATTCGTAGATGCATTAATCAACAAGAGATTCCTTCCATTTTGCAATTTTGCCATTCATATGCTTGTGGAGGGCATTTTGGTCCAAAGAGAACAGCTAGAAAGGTTTTAGAATGTGGATTATATTGGCCAACTTTGTTTCATGATGCATATAGATTTTGTAAAACTTGTGAGCGTTGCCAAAAGACTGGGAACTTAGGACATAGAGATCAATTACCACTTATCCCTATACTTATTTGTGAAATATTTGATGTTTGGGGTATAGATTTTATGGGTCCTTTTCCCATTTCTTATGGTAATTCTTACATTATTCTTGCTGTGGATTATGTCTCAAAGTGGGTAGAAGCTAAGGCTACCCGAACTAATGATGCCAAAGTGGTTGTGGACTTTGTCAAGTCTCAAATTTTTGTCAGGTTCGGTACACCAAAAGCAATGATCAGTGATAGAGGCACTCATTTTTGCAATAAAGTGATCGAAGCATTGTTCAAGAAGTATAATGTCACTCATCGCACTTCCACCGCATACCATCCACAAACAAGTGGACAAGCCGAGGTGTCTAACAGAGAAGTCAAGTCCTTTCTTGAGAAAATCAATCCAAATCGAAAAGATTGGAGTATGCGACTTGATGATGCATTATGGGCTTATCGGATGACCCTACAAGACACCAATAGGTATGTCCTTATCGTTTAGTGTTTGGTAAAGCTTGTCATCTTCTGTAGAGATGGAACATCGGGCATATTGGGCTGTTAAGCAATGTAACATGGAGATGGACAAGGTAGGTGAACAACGTAAGCTTCAAATACAAGAGTTGGAAGAAATTCGCAATGAGGCTTATGAAAATTCACGATCTACAAAGATAAGACAAAAGCATTTCATGATCGTCTTTGCGTAGTAAACAATTCAAAATTGGTCAAAAGTTTTACTCTACCAATCTAGATTGAAATTATTTCTGGAAAATTGCGCTCTAGATGGATAGGGCCTTTGTTGTTACTAATGTTTATTCTCATGGTGCGATTGAAATTGAAAGTTTAGATTACGGAAAAGTGTTTAAAGTGAATGGACATCGCTTGAAACCTTTTTATGAAGATTTCAAGTGCATAATGTTGAAATTGAATTGGGTTATCCAGTACGAGGATTGAGAATGCATTACGTCGGCCAAAGACGTTAAATGAAGGCGCTTTTGGGAGGCAACCCAAAATTTTTATTTATTTTCTTGTCATTTAAGTTTAATTTAATTAGTTATCTTATTATGTTTTCGCTTTGTGTAAAAAAAAAAAAAAAAAGATTTGAAATTCTATTTTGGTTTTTCCTTTTATTTTCATTTTCATTTTACGTTTCTTCTATCAACCAATGCTCACCATGGCCATAACATCGCCCGATCCTTCATGCTTTCTTCACTCATATAGGATGTCCTCACCTTCAACATAGCTCCAGTTGTTCATCGCGGTTCAGAGGAAGTGTCTTGTTCCCTTGTCTTTATTTTATTTTCTTTCTTGTCCGCGTGTGCATATTTTCCATACATTGAGGACAACGTATGATTTAGGTGTGGGGGTGTCTTGTGCTTCATAGATTATTTCTGAATTTTTCAAGTAGGTTTGACATTCTGATATCTTCTTTGAAATTTCTCACTCTTCTAATGCTCATTTAGAATAATTTTGAGTTATATGCATTAGTAATTTGGTTTGTTATGTATGAATGTGATGAGTATGATTAGCCTTTGTTTGGAAATTTTAAAGCATCTCGTTAATTTTAATAATTAAATTGAATGAGAATGTGCAATATTTGATACATTGAAACCATTGTGAGTATTTGAGCCTAAGAGCAATTTCTTTTCATGCTCACATATTTCTTTGTTGAGATTGACAAATATGGTATAATCATTCTAGAACTTGCTTTGTTATGCATGTTGAGATCACATTGTGAATTCATGTTGAAAAATGATAAGGGCATTTAGGATTACCAATTTTAAACTTTCTAAAAAGCTTAACCTTATATTACATATACCCCTAGTCACCCAATTTTGAGCCTTAGCCTTTCTTTGTTATAACACCACATTGTTTAGCCTTAAATCCTTGTCTTTGTTTACCATCGTTGAATCATTGATCAAGAGTATGTGGGAATGAATTGCATGATAAATTTTTTGTTGATTCCGAAGGAAAGAACCACTGAAAAAAAAAAAAAAAAAGAAGTGAAAAGTATTCCCTACAAGTATTGGACAAAGTAAATTCATTGTGTACAAATTGGTCCAATTGTATGGTGAAGTTGTAAAAGAAAAAAAGAAAAAAAAGAATGCATGTTATGTGGAATAAAGAAAGTGGTTCTACTATGCTATTTGTTACTTTTGAGTCATGCAAGGAAATTCCTATATATCTTGATATCTGTAGCCTATATTTTTCTTTCTTTTTACCTACCTTTACCTAAGCCCCATTACAACCATTTTCAAGACCCTTTGATTTCTGCATGGATTTATATTATTAGTGGTGGAGATGTGATATATAAGCAAGCTTATGGTAATGACATGCTATATTTGATTTGAGTGTTGAATGAACCCTAAACACTTTGAGTGATTAGAGTGCAACTCATGAGGTTATCAAATTTTGATGCATTTGATTTCGATGAAATTATTAGGGTTGATGAGATGCATATGTTTTGTTTTGAAAAATCAGGCTATGAATACTTATTCTTTGATTTGTTATTCCAATTTAGATCTTTAATGTGTAATGACTTTGAGTTATTTGTGGATGGGTTGAAAAAAGGTATGGAATTGAGAGGAAGATATTGATCAAATACAAGCTTGAGGACAAGCTTTGATTTAAGTGTGGGGGAATTTGATAGAGTGTATAATTGCATATTTATTGGATCAATTCTCTTGTGTTTTAATTGATTAAAATGCTTGTTTATAAGGATATTAATTATTTTTGTGATTAATGGTTAGATGAAGCATTTTTCCTAAAGAATGTAGCCTCACAAGACAAGTGGCACAAGAAAGACACAATTGAGGCCACCAAATTCCACAACAAAATGTTGGCCATTAAAGAAAAGCAAAGCCTTGAATTAAGGAAAAGCAAAGCCTTGAATTAAGGAAAAGAAAAGCCTTGAATTAAGGAAAAGCAAAGCCTTGAATTAAGGAAAAGAAAAGCCTTGAATTAAGGAAAAGAAAAGCCTTGAATTAAGGAAAGCAAAGCCTTGAATTAAGGAAAAGCACAACCAAATGTCTTGAATCCTTGCCTATAAATAGGCAAGGCTTGAGACAATCAAGGCATCCCATTTTTAGGCTTTCCTAGTTCAATAGAGAGAAAACAAGGTTTGAAGATGAGAAGGAAGAAGGAATGAATTCCAACCACAATTCATCCTTTCATGGAGTGAGCTACGGCCGAAGAAGGCGAAAGCACGCGGATCGACAAAAAGGGCGATCATTTGATTTTCTTTGTATTTTCTTTTAATTATGTTTAGCTAAATTTTTATTTTCCAATCAAGTTTAATTAAGGTTTGATTCCAACAATTGTGAGATTCCGGTAATTTTATTATTTCTTTTATTCTTGAGTATTTATATATTTTCTATGCTTCATTATATTATTGAATTGAATTGTTAGACAAGAGGCCTATTGTTTGATAGTTGAATTCAATATATAGTCATCTAGAATAATTAATCTTTTGTTGATTGTTCTAATTCAAGTGACAAATAACAACATCGAAAGGTAATCAACGCCTTAGATTGTATGTTATGAAAATATATAATCTAGCTTAAATAAACACGGCGTTTCCGGGTTTACTGGTTAGTAATTGGGTCTTTTTGAATCTTAATGCAATTAATAGACATAACTCATAGGACGGATCCGAAGGTTGTGTTTGTTAATTAGAGAAATAACTCATAGGACGGATCCGAAGGTTATCGAAAAAGTAAGAAAAGATTGGTTGTTAGAGGACGGATCTTCAACAACTATAACCAATTTATTCAAGATAAAAGAACCTATCTTTTGAATCAATGATCAATTTGAGGAATCAATACCGAAATTAATTCTTGATTGGAAGCTTCTTCTTATTAATTTTTCCTCATATTTTTAGTTGGTTATTTAATTTGTTTGGTTGTCTCAATTGATTCTTGCTTAGTGTCATAATACAAAACCCCTCTTTATTTTATTTTGTTCAAGGAATAAATCTAACCAATCTTGTGGATTCGACCTCTCATGCTATCTACAAAGCTTAGCCCATGAAGGATTATTTTTGGTGGTTTCGACACCCATCATATATTTTATGTGAATTATGTTTAATTCCCTTGGACGCATGCAATGCAACTAACTTAATTATATAGACACATTTTGACGTGGCTAGAAATCACCCCAAACTATAGACTTTTATTGTTGAAAACTCCACACACACATATTGTGTTTGATTCCAAAAAAAAAAATAAAAATAAGAACATATCCGATATGATAATGTTTAAGAGTAAAATGATTTTGGAATCACGACAACTATGTATATAAAGGTTTATCGATAATTATTTCAAATACGTGAATTATTCTAAATAATTTAATCATTATGAATAATTAACTAACTTAAATATTAAATTAGTTTAGAGATAAAAAAAAAACCCACCTCGTAGGTAAATCGCTAAAAACACTTGTGGAAGTGTTCCTCAAATAGCAAGCAATATTGGCACATATCATGAAAATTCAAACGTTATAAATGAAAACTTTAACCAATGGGTGCTATATTTACTCGACGTACGTTGTCAGTACAATGAATGGAGGAAGTGCAGACTTTTCAAATTAGGTTGGACATGGGATTACTTTAATAGAGTTTACCAGGAAGAAATACTCATACAATGCATCCTGTAATAGCAGTAGTTCATTACGCAATTGTTTAACCAAAAATTAAAAGATAAAAAAAAAAATTATCATATCATTTTCAGATCTAGATACGTGATACAAATCCTCATAATTACTAAAATATATCAGTCAAGCTTTGGAATACATGTCGGCAGCGTGGTAATTCATGGATCCTTACGTTGTCGCGGCCCTTAATCAAATACTATATATTCAAATGTCAGATTCCTAGAGATTGGGAAATTTCCATTACTTACATTTTTTTTTATTGAAAAAAAATCCTTCATTAATTTCTTACACATCCTTTATATTTTAACTTATATTTTGTTATTTATCCCATATTCTAATATCTTAGCAGGCATACGTATTATTATATGTTTTATTGTCCTAGATAATTGTATTATTCTAGTATTCTTAAATTTATATATACTATATTGGTAATTGGTTAATCATTTGCAAATCAATCATACCCCATGCCAAGCAGTTACACGAATAATCAATCATACAAAATAATGTGGCATGAAAGAAAAGAAGGAATATGTATATCAAAGTATTTGACAAACTAGAGGTAATGTCTTCTAGGGCAAGTGCCAAATTAGATTCATATGAGTTAGAAGAAATATCTTCTAAGAAACGAGAGGTGATCTTTCCTTTTTGGCTAAGATAAATAGACCAAAAAGATATCATGTCAATTGATTTAATGTAAAATTTGATAGATATGCAATATAAGCTTAGCTTTTGGAAAAAAAAAAATTTACATGAAAATTTTACCATTTCAATATTACCATGCAATATAACCATTTTAAAAGTTAAATTTGTGAGATAGAAGAATCTAAAGCCGTATAAATTTTACATGAAAATTTTATACATTCTATATAAAAACTAATCAAATTATAATAATTCGTGACACTCTACCTCCTATGTTCACGTGAAACTATTAGTTTTGCACTAAACTAGCTTTTGCATTAGATTTTTTTCTATAATTCCAAACTAGTATTGTAATTTTTGCGTGATTAAACTAGTTCTGAACGAACATTTGTAACACTAACACCATTATCGAGTTCCAAATAGATACCGTAACATGGAAGCATGGTTCGTAAAATCGGGATTCTACATAGAATCCATTTGGGGTAGCAGAATCGGATCGGTAGAAACGGATCGTAGAATCGTAAGATTCTACAAAAAAATGATAAAAATAATTATAATTATTCATATTTTATCACATACACTAATTTTGTCATAAAAATAAGTTTTATATTTGTGTTAAATTGTAAAAAACCAACATTATAAAGTATACGATGAATATGCGTTTTGAATTTTGTCCAAATCCTGTTTAAGAACAAACAGCTATCATTCAATCATTTATTCCATCATTCAACCACATTCTACACAAAATAATAATAGCACATCTATCATTCAACCCAATCTTAACCACATTCAACCACATCTATCATTCAACCACATTCATGATTCAACCACATTCAATTCAAACCAATCTATCATTCAACGCGTTCAACCACATTCAACCACATCTATCATTCAACCACATTCATGATTCAACCACATTCAATTCAACCCAATCACATCTATCATTCAACCACATTCATGATTCAACCACATTCAATTCAACCCAATCTATCATTCAACCACATTCAACCACATCTATCATTCAACCACATTCATGATTCAACCACATTCAATTCAAACCAATCTATCATTCAACCACGTTCAACCACATTCAACCACATCTATCATTCAATCATTCATTCCATCATTCTATCACATTCTACACAAAATAATAATAGCACCAAATAAAATATATAATGCATCTTAAATTACCAAAAGATAAAAAATTTCACATCCAAATAGACTTTTAACTAAAACATTAAATTTAATAACAAATTAAAGTACAACTCAAATTTAACAATATAAATATTTATGCAAACTTCCAGTCATCCTCCTCAATGTCATCATCTTCATCTATATCCAAAGATTTTGATTTATAATTATCAAATAACATATCATCATTATTAAACCCATCATCATCGTCATAACAATCTTCATCTTCAACTTCATTTTGACCAATGATAATTGGATTATCTTCATCTTCATCTTTATCTTTATCTTTATCTTCATCTTCATCTTCATCAATTAATTGAAATGTGTTCATGTCTTTGACTTGTGGCCTCTTGGTACGAGATCCGCTTGGTCGAGATTCTCGAGAATCAGCTACATAAACAAATATGAGCAAATTACAAATTAAAAATATTTTAAATAAGTAATAATAAAACTTACAAATTAAATTACTTACAAGCCCTCATGATATTCCTTGTAATAAAATGAACCTCATCATCCTCACTTCCTTCTTCTTCTGAAGTGTTATGATTTGGATCTTCATCCAAAACTCTCAGCCAGTTGTTTCCCATTGGTAGCGTTGGATTCTCTTTCTCTGTTATCCACTCATCATCAGAGGGAAGGTTTTCACATGAATCTTCAATTAATGAAGATTTGGTAGATTCTCTCTTCCTTTGTCTCTCTTGCAATTTCAAATTGTACATGACAAAACCAAATCATTCATTCTTTTTTATGCCAAGCGGTTCCTTCTTTTTGAATGTACCTAAAATTCGATGTTAAAAATAGTTAAACAAATTAAATGCCTTCAATAAGAATGCTTACAAAAAAATTCACTCCAATTACGTTCACAACCAGAAGAGCTACAAGTCAAACTTAGCACTCGAATAGCAAATTTTGTAACTCGACAATCATCTCCATAAGAGAACCACCAATCAATAACCAAATAAAACAACTATCAAATAAATTCAATAATACGTGGAAAAAAACATATTTTCAATATATTAAGCTACTAACCTGGGGACATCTGCTCTCTTGTTCAAACAGCACCATCGATTCCAAATAATCCATGTGCATGTCTAAATTTATTGAGTTGCAACTCAATTTTTGTTTTTCATGCGCCTTTGAAATCATTTTATAAACACACTCATACAAACCACGTTTAACATTCACATCTGCTTGAAAGTTTGAACTATACTGAAAACGAGGGTTCAAAAAATATCCCGCAGCATGGAGAGGTTGACTAAGCATTCCATCCCATCGCTTGTCAATTATAGCAAAAACAGGCTCATATCTACCACAAATAATAAGTTGAATAATTATATAATCATTAAAAAACCACATATAAAATCTAATAGAGATTTATAAGTTACTACGAAACAAAGATTAATAATTTACCTCTTCTTAATGTTGTTCAGGTTTGTCTTGATTTCTTCCTTTGCTTGCTCCATTACTTTATACAAAAAACCCATAGCCAGTGTGTCATCGGAATCAACCATTCTCAAAACCTTAATAAGCGGTGTTGCAATCTTCAGGCATAAGTCAATATTTGGCCAAAATTCACCGCTATCAAAAATAATGGCACACACATCTTTTCCCTTCTTTTTTTTAGCATACACACTCACCCACTTTTCGGATGAAAAAGTGACCAAGGCTCCTCTGAGTTCATCTAGTCGTCTCATGGTTAAATAAGATGTAGCAAATCGTGTAATCACAGGTCTAACCAACCCTTTGCCACCTGTAAATTCTTTCATCCAATTTACAAGCTGTACCCTATGAATAAATGTAAGAAACCACATTTAGCTTTATGTATAGTGGCCACTTTGGATAGGATCGTGCTTCTCAAAATCTTCTAGCATCAAATCAATGCAATGTGCACAAGGAGTCCAAAAAGATTTTTCCTCTTATCTATTAACAATCTTCCACCGCTTTATAATTGGTGCATTGTCGGTAACAACTTGTACAACATTTTCCTCTCCCACCTTCTCTACAATGTCATCTAACATTTCAAATATTTTTGTGTCGTCTTGGATATGTCGGTAGTATCCACTAACATAAGAAGACAATACCAAATGGACTATTTACCAAAAATTGGACATTGTTCTCTTTCTTTGATCTGTCCATCCATCGGACAGCTGGTGATTTCCATTGCTCCTTGTACCTTTGAAGCGAATTTAGTGTTGATTGGACTTCTCTCTTCAAAAGTGTTTCCCTCAACTCATGATATGAAGGTGGCTTTAAACCCTTTCCATATTCTCCCAATTTTTGCATCATTTGATGAAAAAACGGATTATTCACCGCATTGAAAGGAATAGCGCTAGTATAGAACCAACGCGCCATGAGTTGACAAACTTCATCTCTTTCTTTTTTCTTCCACTTTTCATTCATGGTTGATTGTTTTCCCTTTTGTTCCCCACCTTTTTTAACAACAAATTGATCCATGGGGCCTCTTTGTTTGCTGCCATCATTTTCTTCCTCCATAGAATCATATGAAGTACCGAATTTCATTCTCTTTTTTTTCTTTGATTCTCCCGTACTTGCACTAAGCATCTCAAGCATGTCGTTCCTAACTTCATCTGAAACTTGCGGGCAAGGTTCAACATTTTGATGTGTGCAAGCCAAGTGATGCTTCAATCTATATATAACTCCTGCCCGAATGATGTTACAGAACTTGCATTGTACTCTTTTTCCTTTAGCATCAACATCAATTCCATGTTCCCAAGCAGGATCAAGTCGAGCACCGGGGGCATTTTTTCTACCTTTTGCTTTTGGATTAGAAGAAGACATTCTGAAATTGCAAAGTTAGGAAAAAAAGTTAGATTGGAGAATAAGGAATTAAGGATATGCTTCATATACTAACAAACCAATCCACAAAAAAACCAGAAAAAATAGAAGTAGAAAGCAGAACAAAAAACAGAAAAATGGCACAATGTGTTTCAAACTTTCGATTGAAAAACCAGAAAAGAAACAAAACAAGCAACAAAAAATAGAAAGCGGTGCAACGAGCTTCATTTGAAAAAAAAGCGCAATGTCCTTAAGTTCGAAAAGTAGAAAAAAATGAAGAACACGCAATACAGATTCGAGAAAAACTAGGAAAAAACAGAAAAAATCAACAAAAACAGAGAAAGCGCGCAATGTCCCTAAGTTCAAAAAACCGGAAAAAAATAGAAACTTGATTCGAAAAACCGGGAAAAAATAGAAAAACTAAACAAAAGCGAGAAACGACGCAATGTCCTTAAGTTCGAGATAAAACTAGGGAAAAAATGAAAAACGCCGCAATGTTTGATTGAGAAAAAGCAGGAAAAAACAAAAAATGAACAAAAATAGAAAGCGGTGCAACGAGCTTCATTTGAAAAAGCAGAAAAATGGTGCAATGCCGCAATGTCCTTAAGTTCGGATAAAACCAGAAAAAAAAGTAAAAACGGCAATGTTTGATTCGAGAAAGCAGGAAAAAAACAAAAAAATGAACAAAAATAGAAAGCGGTGCAACGAGCTTCATTTGAAAAATCGGAACAAAAACAGAAAATGGCTCAATGCTGTTTTGTTCATTTTTCTCGGAAAAACTTCATTTAAAAACTAGAAAAAACACCGCAATACAATGCAATAACTAGAGAAACAGAGAAACAACATGAACTTTCATTCCGGAAAAAACCGTAAAAAAAGAAACAGAACAATCTAGTGATCTACTTCAAGCCTCAAAATAACGAGAAAAAGCAGAACATGCTAGCTTCATTCCGGACAAAACCGGAAAATAAAAACAAAAGAACGAATCAAAATACTTGGACTTGAAAAATCGGAAAAAGCAGAACATGCGACTTGGTGATTCCATCATAAAAATGAACATTCCAATGCCACAATCAAAAGCTGCAGCCACAATAAATTGTGAGAATTGGCCCGCGAAAAGTAACAAACGGTTACGATCAAAAATGCAGATACAAATGCCACATTCGAAAAATAAAAAGCGTGAGCATTGGCCACATTCCGAAAAACAGAAAATGTAAAAATTGTGAGCATTGGCCACATTCCGAGAAAAAAGAAAAAGAAAACTGTGAGCATTGGCCAAATTACGGAAAAACAAAAATCTGAATAGCCACAATGCCACAATGCCACATGCCAAATGCTCCAAGGCAATGCTTATAAAGAAAGTGACATTCACAAGACAGAAAATGCACCACAATTATATCATTGATTTTCAATTTTTGCCAAGCAGACGAAATTTTAAAAGATAAACCTTCAAGGACTCTCAAATGCGAGCAATGAATGAATTGTAGAGCGAAGCTTAGTGCGGATTGGAGAGTGAAGAGTCGGAAGTGAGATCGCTTTCCGTAGGATTGCCTCCGACCGAGCTTGGCTTCAAATCTAAGCGAACGAGCGAAGAATGGAATGGCGATTAGCGACGGGAAGGTGAATGAAAGACGATGAGCGTCGGCCTCTAGCGGTTTATGCTGCATGCTTTGGATTTGAATGTTGGATTGGTGGATTGATGAGAATCTGCGAAGCGAAGAGCGGAAGATGAGTGAAGCGAAGACGGATTTGTGAATTTTGTTAGGGTGACTTGAATAAGAAACAAAAAGCGGCCGTTTTGTGCAAAACGCATTTGTTTTCATTTTTCTGAAGCATAGAATCGGTAAAATCGTGCGATTTACCGATTCCACACGATTCCACCGATTCTATGCGCGAGTCTACTTCACGAGCGATTTAGTAGGATCTAGAATCGATTTTGCTAAGTGGGATTTTACCGATTCCACCGATTCTATGCGCGAGTCTACTTCTGAGCGATTTAGTAGGATCTAGAATCGATTTTGCTAGGTGAGATCGTAGAATCGTGCGATTCTACGATCCGGATCGCGATTTTGACAACCATGCATGGAAGTCACTAAACTATTGGGCTTTGGAGGCAAATTTCCCCAAGATTCATGACGCGTGTTTAGTATTAGAGTATAAAAAGTTCACTATATGTAAACGGTCCGAAATAAATAAACTCGCATGAGCTCCTTGGGCTAATATTGTTCATCGTCAAATTTTAAAAGAGCAAAGCCTGGAATGCTTCTGACTGGCCTGAGGCTATATAGTCCGCCCACTTTCATGAGTCCAGTAAACAATTCCAACAGCCCAACTTTCAAGAATTTTTTTTTTCCCCTTCGACTAATGATTTTTTTTTCTTGGACTAATAAATTTTATTTTATTTTTGAAAATGTCAAACAATTCTTCTAGTGATTAATATAGCTGGAAAAGATTGAATTTGGTGGTAAGGCGGGAGAGATTAAGATTAAGAGCTCTAACATCATAATTTTAATCTCAACTCAAACCCATATGTCACAAAAGAGTAATTAAACCCTTAGTGACTAATTATAGTGAATTTCTATAGTGACTAATCATAGTGGATTTCTAATTTTATATACTAACTAATGTGACACGTATAAAAAGACAAAATTCACTCGTTACTCTATTTAAAAATAATAAGGGATAATTTTATCTTTTCATACTTAGCACATCAGTCACTATGAAATGATGCTTATAATTAATAGATATTCAGAATAATACATGTTTAATAATTTTTATCACCTAAACACCGTATGCATTATTAATTTTTATTCCAAAACAAACTATAGGAAACCATTAAGCATGAAGCATCATCACTCACTAATCCGGCTGGAAATTATTCCCTACTTGTTCCCACATAGAGACCCTTCAAGAGTACTCAAATTTAAAAAATTGAAATATCATATTCATATACTTAAAATTGAAATTTCATGGTTTGTGAAGAAACCCAAGTTGCATTAAAATGTATATAAATTGTTACTTCAAAATACTATTTTAAGTTTTTGAATACATTTTTACAAATTTTTATATATATTTTTATTTCATAATCATTATTTAAAAAAATATATAAACGTGTTTTAAAACACAAGTCATATACACATTTAAATAACAAAAAATGAGTTTGGATGATTAATTAACACATCTTTGGTGGGTGTCGAATCCAACCAAAAATAAACCTTCTAAACCGAACTTGTAATAGCGATGGTAGGGTCGAATCCACGGAGATTGGTTAAAACCTTTCTTAGTAACAAGCGGGGTTTGGAAATTGTTAACTAATTTAACAAATAATTCTTAGGCAATAAACAAGAAAATAAATAAAAGATAAATTCAATGCAAGAAAAGCTTTCAACCAAGGATTTATTTCGGTGTTGATTCTCTTAATTGATCATCGATTTAAAAGATAATTCTTTGTATTTCAAATAGATTAGTTATAGTCGTTGAGGATCCGTCCTATAACAACCAATCTCTAAAATTGTTGATAACTTTCGGAATACGACCTATAGGTTATTTCCCTAATTAACAGACATAATCTTCGATAACGATAAATAAATTATATCCGTTAATTGCATTAAGAACTGTAGAGACTTAATCTCTAGCCAATAAATTCGGAAGTCAACCTAGTTTATTTAAACTAGAATATATATTCCCATAGTATAAATCTTAGGCGTTGATTACCTTTCGAATTTGCTATTTGTCACTAATTTAGAACAATTACATGAATTCATTTTAATTGATTGATTATTGTATTTAACTATTAAACAACAGGCCTGAATTGTTTAACATTCAAAACAATAATAAATTTATTTGCAAAGAATATATGATATTCAAAATCAAAGAATCCGATGAAAAACATGAAATCTCACAATTAATTGAAATCAAACCTTATAATCCTTGGTTGAAAAGTAAAATTTAGCTAGACATAAGAAAAGAAAATACAAGAAAAACGAAGGATGCAGCTGCTGTTTCGTTCATCCCGTGCGGCCTTCACTGCGGTAGTTGATCACTCCAGGAAGGAACTCTCTTTTTCTGTTCAGGAAGAATCAATATATAGGCTGCCGTCCTCTCTACTTATCCTTGTTCTGGTCCCTAAAGACTAGGAGTTTAGTAGCGTGTGAAACTCTTTTGGTTGATCTTGAAGGATATGATTTGATTGCGTACTTGGATAATCTTCTCCTTTTCCGTAAGTCTGCCAACTTACTCATTGTTGTGGCATGAAAAGTTACATGCTATGGCATTAGCATCCGACTCTATCTTTGCCGCCATGGCATGAAAAGTTACATGCCATGGCATTAAGTCTTTCTTTTCTCCAACAAAATCGTGACAAATCTTTTGACGGAAACAATCTTTTCTCCAATCCTTATCTTTCTCCAACAGAATCGTGGCTTTTCTTCAGTCCTTATCTTTCTCCAACAGTTTCCTTCCTACAAAATTGCAAAATACTTAAATTTAATAGAAATCAATTTAAAGCTTCCTAAAACTTGAAATAAACAAAACTTTCCCAATTCTTTCCAATTAAACTCAAATAAAATCAAAATATAAGGGAATTAGTAACTAAAAATATGACGAATTAACAACTTATCACTTGCTGATTTCTTAAACTGCACCCGAGTGAGTTTGGCATTTGAGTGATGAGGATACATAAAAGACAGGAAACTGATGAAAAGGAAAACCCATTGATGGCCAATGTTGGAAAATCCTTTGGGAAGGAGACAACTTAAGACATATTTTATGTCCTCTTCTCATTTCTTTCGTTTCTAATTCAGGTTACTTTAGGACACATCTTAATATAAAGAGATTAATCACCTTAAACAGGGATCATGAGATCATCTCATGTTTCCAGGACCCTGGTGAGCTGAGCAGATTTAGTTTGCCATTTGATATAAAGCACGAATCTTTAGACACTTAGATTATTGATGTACTTAGGGAAAATTTCGTTGAATTTTACTGCATGAATGCGTTCCAGAAGCCATCAAACAGAAATCACTTGGTCACTATAAAAATTCAGCGAGATTTTTCACAGAAATATCATGATTTAATCAAAACAATAAAGTGTGCAAGAAGGATCAATAAATTCTATAGGTGGAAAAACACCAGGCATACTGCAAAGTAAATATCTTGAAGATATATACCTCTCAGTGATGCCAATAATAATGGAAAAGCATAGGACTTGTAGACCGCTAATTGTGCAGGCACATAAATTACACATAGGTGCATGGAGGCACAGCAATCAATCGAAATCGATTCGATGTTGGCCAAAGCGTAAGTGAAGGGACCGTTCATCAGTAATAAATATAATTAATGCATGATCAAGAGCAATAAAACATTAGTGAGGTTAGGCTAACAATCATTTACGCCAAATGAACCAAAGCAACTTTATCCATTTGCTAGATTTTCCTACCTAAGCGAACAAGAAAATTTCTTCTTGTGGACTAAATTGCCATAGTCTAGGTGATTCTTCCGAGCCTAATTGGTTCATTGGTAGAATTGTGCTCTATTATAAATTTTAACTCTCCACTTGAGCGCCTAAACGATCCTGAAGTTGGTTTTGTTCTTTTAATAATAAGCAATTCAAAATGGTTTTCAAGCTTTTCTTTCAATTCCAATGAAATATCATCCATCGTCTCCTCAACATTATTTCCTCACATTTTGGAAAAAGAGAGCACTTTTTGTGTTTTCATTTCCTAAATTCAGAATTTTTCCACCTATTTAGCGGTGAGAAATATCACGATCATCCCATTTTATTTCTGCACAATGGTGTATCCTCTTTCCCCATTTCTTTCCTGAATCCGCAATAGCACAAAAGATGAAGACAAGCCGGGGATCTTTTAGTGGTCGGGCTTCATTTTGTTGTGTCATGAAACACAAGCACAATTCATACGTTTGACAATCATTCGGATCTTTTAAAGCCCTTTGGCATTCTTTACTTAATGGAATGTACTTTTCGCATATAGTGATGTAGGACTATTTTTTCCCAATGCTATAACCTCCTACATATCGCCACTCATATAAAGCTGAATAATCTTTGCACACCGAAGTTAACATGTTTCAATTCTCACGGAACATTAATCTTCCTAATCATCGGGAAAGACAGATATTTTCATCAAATTCATGGGTTTAACCCACAAACTCGAGCCCTTCTCGCTTGTACTCTCAAGAAGTCCACTTAAACTTTACTAGCTTTTATATTCTCAATTTGTAAAGAAATAGAGAATGGAGAATAAATTTCATATATTAAATCATTGTGCTTTACAAGGCTTTATATAAAAGAAAATAACTTATCGAACTAACTTGATCCCTATCTTCTTGAACTAACTTGATCCTGCAACCAAGTAATCCCTATAATTAAGTTAACGAAGCAGGATAGTTACATCTATTCTTAGTCAGATATACAACACATTTCAACACTTCAAGTTGGAGAGTGGATATCAAGAACTCCCAACTTGCGTTTTATTGTTGTGGAAAGCTTCCTTCCCAAGTGGTTTAGTAAAAATATCATTCATTGTGCAATTAAAGGCAAATATTCGATGGCGATTGATCCGCCTTGGATTTTGTCTCGAATAAAATAATGATCTATTTCTATATGCACGGTCCTTTCATGGAATCGGATTTGTTGCTATGTGCAATGCCGCTTATTGTCACAATGCAAGAGTCTTTGGCTTGGAATGCAATACATAAGTCCTTCAATAACGACCATATCCAAGACAACTCGCAACATGCACCAGCCATAGCTCTATATTCAGCTTCTGCTGAGGATAAAGAAACAGTCTTTTGTTTTTTTGTTCTCCAAGAAACAAGAGAAGATCCCAAAAAAACACAATAACCGGTAGTCGATCTTCGAGACATTGGACAGCCTTCCCAGTCTGAATCACAAAAAGCCTTTAAAGATAAATCACTTTGTGAGGAAAAAAGAATACCTTGTCCTGGATTATTTTTTAAATATCGCAACACACGCATGGCAGCTTCCATATGAGGTTTGCATGGTGCATGCATGAATCTGCTCAATATGTGCACTGAATAAGTAATATCTGGACGGGTAACAGTCAAATAAATTAGGCGTCCCACAAGGCGCCTGTATAAAGATGGATCCTTCAACATTTCGCCTTCATCAGTCAGCTTCATAGTTTGTTCCATGGGAAAATTTGTAGGCTTAACCCTCAAATATCCACTATCTTTCATGATGTCCAAAGCATATTTCCTTTGTGAAATGAATATGCCCTTCTTTGACCTAGAGACTTCAATACCCAAGAAATACTTCAGATCACCTAAGTCTTTTATCCGAAAATGGTTATGCAAAAATTTTTTAAGAGCAGATATAGCATCTGGGTCATTTCCGGTTATGAGAATGTCATCAACATAGATCAAAAGTGCCGTGAAAGATTTGCCTTTGTTGTATGTGAACAACGAATAATCAGTCTTGGACTGGACAAAACCAGCATTCTAGATAGAGGTAGAGAATTTTGCAAACCATTGACGTGATGCCTGCTTTAATCCATACAAGGACTTGTTGAGGCGACACACAAGATTCTCCCCCTGTCGCGCAAAACCAGGAGGAAGAGTCATAAAAATTTCTTCAGAGAGGTCACCATGAAGGAAGGCGTTATGGACGTCCATTTGGTGAAGAGACCAATGTTGAGAGGCTGCCAAAGCTAATAAGCAACGAACAGTAACCATCTTGGCGATGGGGAAAATGTATCATGATAGTCGATGCCTTCAAGTTGGGTATAGCCTTTGGCAACCAATCGCGTGGCTCGCGCTTTATACCGCTTCGCGGAGCCATCCGACTTGCGCTTAATCTTGTAGACAACGACACCAATGGCATGTTTGTCAAATGGAAGAGAGACAAGAGACCAAGTGTTGTTGGTGGCTAAATTGTGAGTTCGATTGCATCGGCGCGCCAATGGGAGAGATGCGACTTCATAAGATTTAGGTTCAATATCATGAGTAATGGCAGCAAGAAAGAACGTGTCTTTGGGTACATCTAGCATAAGAAACAAAATTGGAAAGAGGATATCGTGTGTACTGTTGGAGAAATTGATGAGAGGGAGACATGGCGTCGAAAGACATAACTCGACGATTACAAATGTAGTCATGCAAAATGGTAGGTGGAACACGGTGCAGGTGAGAACGATGCAAAGTGCAGAGAAGGTGCCTTGTTGGGCAAAGTAAGCTGTAGGGAAAGGAATTCGCCATTATCACCAAGATTGGCTATAGTAGCCTTGAACTGGTTGTGTACGAATAAGAAGAAATTTTTAGAAGTTGTTGGGTTTCACTTTTATGCCGCATAAAAATCCGAAAAACACCCAAAATCGTCCTTCACATTTCAGCAAATAATCTTTTTTATCCTCCACTTTTAAAACGGGAACAAATAGTCCTTCAAATTTTATAAATTGAAACTTTTGGTATTATTTGTGAAATAAACGGAAACTTTTAGTCCTTCAAATTTTATAAACGGAAATGTTTAGTTCTGAAATTTTCCTTCAAATTTTGGTCCTTGAAATTTGAAGGACTATTTGTTCCTGTTTTAAAGTGGATGATGAAAAGATTATTCGTTAAATGTGGAGGGGCATTTGGGTGTTTCTCAAAAATCAAGTAAATCGGGAAAAATCATCCACAATGGTTAGAAAATATTTGGCACGAAGAGAAGGAATTTTATATGGTCCTCCGAGATATCACGATGGATCAACTCAAATGGTTTTATTGTGGAAATACAACTAACGAGAGAAAATGGAAGTCTCTGTCTGCTTTACTAAAGCACAAATATCATGGACTTTAGTTGATGCTAAAGGGAAATTAAGTGATGTTACGGCAAGGACTCCTAGTCTAGAGGAAGATAAATGACCTAACCGACGATGTCACAGGACAGTGTTTTCATGAGAGGTAGAAACTGAGTTGATGGTACGGCTTGCTATATTGTGTGACTTATTTGTAATCAGGTAATAAAGTCCATTTTTTTGTCTACCTGAACCAATTGTCTTCCCCGTCATCAAGTCCTGCAGTATACACCAAGAGGGATGAAAAAGAATCGAGCAATTTAAATCCTTTGTAAGGCGACTCACAGAAAGTAAATTTACTTTACAAGAAGGTACAGCAAGCACATTTTTTAAATAAAGAAGAGGGCTTAAAGATAAGTGCCCAGTAGAAACGATTGGAGCCTGTTCTCCATTTGGCATGAGTACTGGCGGCAAAATCGTGTTTTTTTTATGTCAAGGAGATGCTTTTCCGATGAAGTAATGTGGTCCGTTGCGCCACTGTCAACAATAATTTCAGAAAGTGACAAACCTGAAGAAATGTCATCCTTATTGGTAGCAACGGTAGTCGCCTTAGGAGTGGTGGTTAGCTGAGGCAACCTGATCCTCGCATAATGGGCGACATTTGTCGCAGCTTGGAAATCACCAAGTTGTTTGTCACGACTGAAATTGCTTCATCACATGATCCTCTTCCCGCACATGCCCTTTGTTTGAGGTAGTTTTAGAAAGTCCTGGTGGATATCCATGTAACTTCTAGCATTTTCCCTTACATGATTATCTCGGTTACAGTAGGAACAGCGAAGCGGCTTGCGGTTTAAAGGACCAGATGATGCAGAATGGTGAAGAGAGTATAGAGGATTGTCTTGAGAAGCCATGAGCAAATATAGTTGGGAAAAAGAATGCCACCGAGTTGATCGAGAAGAAAAAAAAAAAGAAAGAATGGACGGCAATGCTATGGCATGTAAAGATCAATGCTATGGCATGTAAGGTATCACAATCGCCAACCTTGCTCTGATACCATGTAAAGAAATAGAGAATGGAGAATATTTTTCATATATTAAATCATTGTGCTTTACAAGGCTTTATATAAAAAGAAAATAACTTACTGAACTAACTTGATCCCTATCTTACTGAACTAACTTGATCCCTACAACCAAGTAATCCCTATAATTAAGTTAACAGAAAAGGGTAGTTACATCTATTCTTAGCTGTATATACAACACATTTCAACACAATCCCAATACTCTTTTCTATCATCCTGTTTCTCTTGTTTTACTTGTTCTATCTTAAGAAGAGGGTGTCCTCTATTTCTTCAACTTCAGCAAATCTTCAACAGAACTCAAAACCAGCAGCCTTAGATGGTTCATCAGTAAGAATCCTCTTTAATCCACTTGTATTATTTTTTGTATGCAAATACAGCACACATCAACTTCTGACTGCTCAAAGCCTGGGATTTATTTCAGTCTTCTGTCTATGCAGTCACATGGATGTAAGCTTGCCTCTTTTCATAAACTTTGTGTTTCTAATTGATATTCGCTCTTTGTAGGCTGCTACGGATGTTGAGGACATTTTCAAGAAAAGCTTCCAGTAATATTGTATGAAGAACATTCAAAGTCCAGGGAGACAATGTAAGAACTTAGAACTGCAATTTGCTTTGTTAGCAGCTGAGTAGTTTTCCCAGAATGCATTAAACAACATTTATGAGCCTTAACATTGTATCTTCTTATAATTTTGCACATAATCCCAAACATTTTTAGTCGCTTTATCATCAATTAAAGTCATAAGCTCTGTGCAAATAATTCAACCTTGCATTAACACTCATAAGCAACTTAAGATAATCTGCGACGTGTTAAAACCAAATTTGGCTATTGCGACATGCTTTAGTTCTTTGTATTTATCATATCATAAGAAACACAATTTTTAAGAAATTTCCTTTGCTTGTCATAAATTCACCATCGAATGTTGTTCATCTTCATAGTTGTCATAACTACCGGAGTAATTTGTATAACGAGTTTTTCACCTTCAAAGAAATTGCCATTGACTCCAATAATTTTTAACATGGAAAAGAGAGCGACAGATAATTTAGTAATAGAGGTAGTGTAATGTCATGATTCAAAGGTAAATGCAATCATGAGTGCTGTATTATGTTTTGATTGAAGTTTGTATGATAGTGGTCACTGGGTTATGGGATCCTGCTGTTAGATAATATTCTATGTACTGAAGTGAAGGTAACGAATTTTCTGCAAAACTTTACAGATGCTGTGTTTGTCTGGACTGTATAAGCCATTGGCTCCATTCAAATGCCACTTGCCCACTTTGTAGATGCTTTGTTGTCACTTCCACCGCGAATGGCATTCCTCAAACAATTGCATTAGGAAATAACTTACACAGGTCAGATACTAAGATCTTCAACCAAAGCCCACGGATAGTCTATGCAGAGCAACTCACTATAGTTGTCTCGAGGGTTGAAAATTGTGCATTAGAACAATTTATGGATCCAAACGAAGGATCATCAGAATCATCTGGTGATTCAACTTGCTTTGACAATGGTCGGAATAATTCCTATGCAGAATCGGTCGTTATCAGCATTCAAAGTTCAAACGCTTGAATACTCTCGAAGCCGACCTTGCTTCTTTTCTTCATGATGTTGGGAAAATGGTTTCTTTCCCCGGATTGTAATTTTGCTAGATGAACTATTGGTTTGAAAACATTCAACTAGGTCAAAGTGGAATGACTAACCGGCTCACTGAATTCTGGGGTGCAGCAATTTGCAGCCTATGGTGAATTCACTGGCTTGGTTAGTAAAATTGCATCAAGTTTCAAATGATCCCGGGAGCTAGTGAAAAGACCTCCCTTTTTAGGCCACATTAAGTCCAATTTATTGAAAGATTTCAATTATTCTAAAAGCATATTGTATCTTTCATTTATTAAGTAGAACCATCCCGGAAAACTACTGTAACGGAAATGATACAAATATTTCTATAGCATCAACGTCAAAGATACAGAACATATCCTGCCCTTACCTACATCCTTAGTATAAATGAACTTGTAACATAAAGACCACAAGCAAGAAAAGCTGAAATTATGGTTATTTTGGTGGCATCCTTCCTTTATCAGCTCTCAACACCATGGCTTCGTAGATTGGTAAGGAATTTAAGAGGGCAAGATCAGCAATAAACATTTGCACAAACAATGCATCCAAGTTCCCTCCCCTGAGAACCTCCAGAAAACCATATAGGAAAGCAATCAAATTGATAATAGCTGCCATGCATAATGGCACAAACATTGGTGATGGTAACCCAAACTCGAATATCCCTTGATCATACCTCTTCCCTTGTTCATCATCAACTACTTTACTGGTCACATTGAATCCCTGTGTTGCAATGCCTAGAATTTTTGTTACGTATTCAATGGTTCCAAACATGAAACAGGTGACCCCCCTAATGAGCCACATTCTTTGATTATTCCACCACCTCTCAAATGTACTCCTGGCTAAAATGAAGTCCAGAGACTCTTGTCCATATGCCCAGAGAAACAAAAAGGCGTACAAGAAAAACCATGGATCAGATACCTGTAAAATCACCAGGAAAAGATTACTGAAGTCAAAGTTCTCAGTAACATTACATTATTCTTGTTTCTTTAAAGGGAAAAAAGTCTGCAGTTTTCCTGCATAACGTATTGGATACCTTTGGGAAAATGCACACATTGTTGATCAGAGTGAGCTGAGGAAGAAATGCATATATTGTGACAGGAATTGACCACATAGGCCAGAAAGCGTAGTGACCGAAATTGAAAGACGCCAAAAACCCCAAGGCCTGGACACCAAACGTTACTGGATTGTACTTGGAGAAAACTACCTCCAGGAGTCCTATAGACCATCTCTTGTTTTGGCTTAGAACATCATTGAGGGAGATGGGTATATCACCAATAAATGCTGCCCTCTTAGGATGATAAAATATGGAATGCCATCCCTCACACAGAAGTCGATAACCAATGTAATAGTCCTCCACCAGTGAGCCATACTTGAATCCAATCTGCAAATTTATCATCAGTTGAGTTCAAGTGAGCCATATCTATGTGAAAAAAATTTTACTTCATTTTTGTTTTTTCATAATTATCATATCAATAACAAAATTTCTAATTATGAAAAATCATTAAAAATATCGTTACTTAATCACTTAAAACGTACATGATAAGCGTAACCAAATTTCTCAATGATTTATGCAATCATTTTGTTACGTATAATTGAAAATTTTTACCTAAATATTATTGCTGTGTTAAAAAGAGCGAATGCGAAATCAACGAGTAGTACAATAATTAATGATGTGCAATTTCCACTGCTACCTTTGAACCCCATTCAGTCTGGCCTTCATAGTTACATGCAGCTACACGGTGGCCCAGGTTCAATATGTGTTTAGATTTAATGGGCTGCTTGACAACATAATCTAGCCTCAGCTCCAGAATCTCCGGTTCAGCAAAGGATAAAGGCCCACCAAAGAAAACCCGTCGATTAAAACATCCAGACCCAAGGTAATTTGGGCCACGAAGACCATCCATGCCCAATGGATTAATTTGAGGTAATTGCTTGTGCTCAGATGCATAGGTGTCGGCCTTGTTTAACCCATGAAACATTTGAGGGAACTGGACGTAACCTAGACTGGGCTGATCCTGAGGATCCATTAAGAAACAGAGCGCTACGTGCGGTGTTTTGGGATCATTTGAAAACAAGTCGCAGTCCAGCGTGAGTACTATTGGGGCATTCGACATAACTCCCGATACCCGAAACTTTACCAGCCCAACAAAAAAAAAAGGGATCACAAACATTAAAGAAACAAAAAATAAAATAAAATAAAATAATTATAACAAGCGCATGGTATATCAACCGTTTTTGGGTGACGTTTACTAAAATATTCACATTGATCTCATAAAAGAAAATCAAATTCATTGTAATTTGGTGGCCTGTTTGAGAATTAAAAATCAAATTCATGATATAATTTGATCTTTTGGTAATTAATTTTGTAGAAGAGAGAGGGGAATATGGTCCAAGTGTGGATGGAGTAAGGATCATGTATGCAAGTAATGTAAGCAGAGCATGCAATGGTTTTTGAAAGTATACAGGTAGGTGGGGAATGGAGACAAGACTTACCAAGGCATTTAGGGCACCAGCCTTAAGATGATGGTACGTGGCCTTACTTTTCTCTCGAGAAATGTATGTCATGTTGGGCATGGAGTTCCCTGCTACGTCTCTGTCATTGCCACTATCTAATAAAACCTGATTAACAAGGGTCATCTTCCAGATTTAAGAACCTTCTTCTTTACAAAATATTTGTAAGTTAGTGAATGAATGAATGAATTAGTATTGTGTATTATATCAGTTATTGATGGCTTAGTTATGTTCCATCAAATATGGGAATTTCAGGTTAATTACCCGAATGACGGAGGGATGCTGTTGACGAGTGAAGTATACTGTCCCTTGTTTCCATTTGCTGAAAGCTTCGCGCTCTTCTTCGCTGCTCATATATTCATCTGTCACCTGTCCTTTCTCCATCACAGTACTTTCTATTCTCCTTCTCATGCTTTCATACATATCCTAAATTAATACAGCGATTAAGGGTCATCATTAATGTTGCAAATTCAGTTCTTCATTCCTGGGGTTTCTCCAAACATCCGTAGATTACATTGGTGTTGTGGTTAATATTCAATCATATTAAAATCTAGTGATGATCGTTTTGAAGCAACAAGCACGCAATATGACCCCATCAAAATCTATAATGAAATCGATGGCAACACGAAACTACATCAACAATTACCCGTACCAACTGGAATCAACACCATAACATCTATCTTGGAACTTGGAAGACTGGGAAGACCATGAGTGTGTTGTATATATATTCTTTACTTAACATTTGTAATTAAATTATTTGGACACCAGGAGAACTGTAATTATTTAATTTAATTTTTTTAGTGACATTTCAGAAACCCGACAAACACCATTGCTAATTCCAAAAAATGATAAGATCTGAATTTTCCTGTCATTCTCTTCATAAATATATACATATAACGCTACTATTTATTTACTTATGATTGTTATAACATTAGCTACGGGATGAGTACTGAGAGATTTTTTGTTGAGGACTTGAGGGAACGGACGTTTGGTGGTTTGCCGTTTTTTGGACTTAAATGGACAAAAGCCCAACTTGGTGTTAATGAAGACAAAAGTCAGAAAGCTTTGGGTTGTCATTTTCTGCTATAAACCCATGCTGCATTAATTACTATTAGCCCAAAATAGAATATACCTAATAAAGTAATGATATTGTCACCTCTGATTCTCTCGTTTAGTCGTTTATTATAATAAAAAATAAAAATAATGATATAATTTTATACTTTTGGCTATCAATAAAGAGTCAATAACAATAAGTGAAGTGCTAATATCATTAGCCTACGTAATAAATTACTCCTTCTATCTTCTTAAAAAAAAAAATTTACTTTGAGTTAAATCTAACTTTTTTTAATTATTAGACATAATATATTTAATACATCATTAAATATATGATTTTACATATTTATCATTATTTTTAATTATAATTACAAATAATTATTGTTATTATTATTAAGGGCACTAGAGAAATTTCATTTTGAAAATAGACCTTTTTTTTAACAAATAAAATTTAAAAAATAGACTCTTTTTTTTTTTTTTGGACTAAGGAAGTATAACTTATTTATATTTCTTGTTTTTATTATGGATGGTGTTAAAAATTACATCTACCTCGTTTGATATTTACTTTATTACTAATTGTTCCTGAAATTTGAGAATATTATAATCTTCCATTTTGACCATTCAAAAGTTAACCTTTTATTACGGAATTCATGAAATGTCAAAAAAATTAAACAAAGATATGAGAAAAAAATGCTTTTAAAATAAATAAGAAATGAATTAAAAGTACTTACTAAAATAAATATATATCATATGCAACTATAAATAATATTATAATGCAAATTTTACATAAAAAAAGGGGAATTGGTTTTTAACTTAAAAAAAAAAAATGAATTTCTTGGGATGTAGAAACTTGTTAATACGAAACATTTTGTATATGGCTAAAGAAAGGATTCACTTTCATGAATATCTAGAACCGCCGAAAGTTAGTAAATTAATTACATGCCATACCTTAATATTTTGAGTCTGAGAAGTTGCAGAATAATTTGATCTGAAATAGGCGTCGGGGCACCTATCCATGATGTTACATTGCTTACAAAAGGGAAGCCAATGCCCTCCAAATTTAGCAGCCTCCATGAAAGCAAACAAAGTAAGCTCCGTCCCTCCATTGTCCGATACGTACACCGAAATCTTTTCCGTGGGATAATCGTAGGCCATGACGGATAAGGCCGTGTTAACAACATTCAAAGGCGGCTCTTTTTATGGGTCAGCAGTGCATATGAAAATATCCAGAGCTGGGAAGTTTTCCAGGGGAATAACTTTTTCAAGGTTTTCTGGGAAAACTTCACGAACCACCGGATTCGTGCGAAACGACTGCGCAGTGGTCCACATGAAAGCAAGAACAAGATCAGCAAGGAGCATGGAAATGGAGATGAAGATGGATGATAAGGTTTTGGATTGGGAAAGTATGATTGCATGGTAGTAGAGCAGGGCGAAGAGGGCACACGAGTAAATAGCTACAGCTGCACGGTTGAAAACAATGCGGCGGAGTGGCCTTAGAGAGTGGAGTTGGAGGGGTTTTCCGGCGGCAGCGGTCGCCATTAATTCCTTTTGGTGCCCAGATGAGACTTTTGGATGACGTACCATATATAAATCTCGATACAGGGGTGGGCACCCGAGAATAATAGAAAAGTAAATAGTAGAAAGGGGTGTACTTATCAATTATGATAGCGTGCTAGAATCATTACAATCTTGAAAAGTTGCGATGAAGTCCAAATTTTCAAGAAAATTAGTTTCATTAACTAACTTAAATATTAAATTAGTTTAATTACAGATCATAAGGTAAATCGGTAAAAACGCGTGTGGAAGTGTTCCTCAAATAGCAAGCAATATTGGGACATATCATCAAAATTCAAACGTTAAACATGAAAATTTTAACCAATGGGAGCTATATTTATTCGACGTACGTTGTCAGTACAATGAATGGAGGAAGTGCAGGCTTTTAAAATTAGGTTGGACATACGGGTTTAATAGAGTTTACCAGGAAAAAACACTCATATTGAAAAAAAAAAAATCCTTCATTAATTTCTTACACATCCTTTATATTTTAACTTATATTTTGTTATTTATCCCATGTTCTAATATCTTAGCATATGTTTTATTATATGTTTTATTATATGTTTTATTGTCCTAGATAATTGTATTATTCTAGTATTCGTAAATTTATGCTATATTGGTTAATCATTTGTAAATCAATCATAACCCATGCCAACCAGTTACACGAATAATCAATCATACAAAATAATGTGGCATGAAAGAAAAGAAGGAATATGTATATCAAAGTATTTGACAAACTAGAAGTCAGTGGCGGATCCATGTTGGGAACGAGGGGCAAATAACCCCTCCCACATGTCAGATTTGTCATTTATAGTAGTATTAAAAATTGAAATTATAGGATTTCACTTTATATTTTAAAAACTTTTGTCCCTGTACTTGTTTAGAAAAAAATATTATTTATCAAATCTATTGATAGATATAATTTTTAAAAAAACTTATTTGAATTCTCGTTAATTACAATTAAAAAGATTAAAGAAATATTAATGGACTAATAAACAATAAGAAAAGAAATATTTATTAACAAAACCTCTATCTTCTTTTGGCTTTCAAACAAAACCCCTCTTGTTTTGGTTCTACCCCTGATTATTCAGACTTACAAAGTATTAGCAATTTTGCTCAGAAAATTGATGAAAAAGGAAAAGATGTGACATACATTTTAGTTTATTTGCTGATAAAGTTAGCATTGATTTTGTGGGTAGTAACCGCAATAGTTGAAAGAGTTTTTTCGACAATGAAAATCCTAAAGCCTACACTTCGTAATTGGATGAGAGATAATTGGATGAACGATTATATGGTGACTTTTATAGAAAATGATGTGTTTGACACAATCGATAATGATGCCATTATAAAACTATTTTAAAAGATGAAGTATTGAAAAATAATTTTGTAATGTATGATTTTACTCTTTTTTTTTTGTTATAATGTATGATATTACTTTTATACTTCTTTATATTTATTAAACTTATTACTTAATTTTCTAATAAATGTGACAATGCTCTATAATATTTCTGCGTCTGCAACTGCTAGAAGTAATGTATTCTAGGGCAAGTGCCGAATTAGATTCATATGAGTTAGAAGAAATGTCTTCTAAGAAATGAGAGGTGATTTTTCCTTTTTGGCTAAGATAAATAGACCAAAAAGATATCAGGTCAATTGACTGAATATAAATTTTGGTACATATGCAATATAAGCTTAACTTTTGGAAAAAAAAAAATTTACATGAAAATTTTACCATTTCAATATAACCATGGATGTAAGCTTGCTTCTTTTCATAAACTTTGTGTTCGTAATTGATATTCGCTCTTTGTAGGCTGCTACAGATGTTGAGGACATTTTCAAGGAAAAGCTTCCGGTAATATTGTACGAAGAACATTCAAAGTCCAGGGAGACACTGTAAGAACTTAGAACTGCAATTTGCTCAGCTAAGTAGTTTTCCCGAGAATGCATTAAACAACATTTATGAGCCTTAACATTGTATCTTCTTATAATTTTGCACACAATCCCAAACATTTTTAGTCGCTTTATCATCAATTAAAGTCATAAACTCTATGCAAATAATTCAACCTAGCATTAAAACTCATCAACAACTTCAAAACCAAATTTGGCTACTGCGACATGCTTTAGTTCTTTGTATTTATCATACCATAAGAAATAAAATTTTTAAGAAATTTCCTTTGCTTGTCATAAATTCACCATCGAATGTTGTTCATCTTCGTAGTTATCATAACTACCGGAGTAATTTGTATAACGAGTTTTTCACCGTCAAAGAAATTGCCGTTGACTCTAATAATTTTTAACATGTTAAAGAGAGGGACAGATAACTTAGTAATAGAGGTAGTGTAATGTCATGATTCAAAAGGTAAATGTAATCATGAGTGCTGTATTATGTTCTGATTGAAGTTTGTATGATAGTGGTCACTGGGTTATGGGATCCTGCTGTTAGATAATATTCTATGCACTGTGTTAATAAAAAAAATGGGAAAAAAGACAAAGAAAAGAAGGAGAATTCAGAAAATTTCAAAAATAAGAAAATTCAGAAATTTTTGGTGACAAGAACTTTAATAGAGTGGGGGAAGAAAGTGATGAATTTCAGGTGTGATATCACTTTCCTTAAGGTGTTTATTGCCTTATTTATGTTTGCTAACAGAAACCACTTGGCAATATACCTCTAGGATATAATAAATTCAATAGAAACTCAACAAAATAGCAAGTTCTTGTGGTTTCTATAGAAAGTACTGTTTCTATATTTTTCTTTCTGTCCGTGTTGTTTTGTTTTTTTCAGTCGTATATTTATAAAGACATCTACTAACTATTGTACAGCAGTGACAAACGGTTAAATATCTTTGAATGAGAAGACACCAATTTTGGTCACAACTCTTCAGACTCTATTGCCTGATAGGGTACCAAATTGAGTCACAACTCTTCAGACTTTGACACTCTAGCATGTTGCAAAGTACAACACCAACATTCCCCCCACTTAGTTTGTAACATGAAAACCAAACTAACACATATGATTATTATGCTTAAAGACAAGTACCATAAGTTTTAAACTTGTCCGTAGTGTAGTCATATCACAAGTCTTAATTAAGTCATAGGTGGCTAGGTTGTTTAAACCTAGACTTAAAAATTATGATAGAAATGATACATGAACCAATCAATTCATAATACTTTCACATAACAATTTAGCACTTTTACCGGCCATGTGCTCATCCTAGTTGATGATCATATTCAAAAGATCATCCTAAACTCTTGTTGGAAGCGGCACCACTTCCTATGATCATATAGGTGAACTAAAATTCAAGATTTGAACACTAATGAAAGTTTGATCCACAACTCGATCAGATTACAATTGCAAAGGTCCCGCACATTTAGCCCAAAGGCAGAGGTCTCACCAAAGAACATGCCAATTGCTGATCCAGCCATTTGGCTTGAAATCCGGACCTTTGGCCTGAGATCCAAACCATTAACGTTGAGATCCAGACCTTTGGCCTAAGATCTAGGCCTTTGGTGCTAAGATCTAGACCTTTGGTCTGTCGAGGTCAGAGTCTAGAGTAAAGGTCCCCTACATCTCCGAATTCCCAGATCAGAGTCTGGTGCGAAGGTCCCACACATCTCTAAGTTCTCAGGACAGAGTCTAGTGCGAAAGTCCCGCACATCTCCGAGTTCCCAATGATCAAACACCAAATCACTTAGAATTTTGTTCATTAAGAGAATATCTCAACCTGCTCACTTAAGAGTTACTTTTGACACTACACTTTGGAATAGTATATACAACAACATTGTAGTGCTCAGAATCACTTATTAGAACTTATTTTTACCCTTTAAACCTTACAATCTAGGGTAGTACTAGAAGAAGGTTGGGTTCCCATTGCTAGTTATTATAGTTGAAGGATTTTAATCTCATTCCAAACGTTGTCACATTGACTAAGTCTCTTGCTAGAGGCTTTGTTAACGTATCCGCCAAGTTGTTGTAAGTTCTTACGAACACAACCGTGACAATGCCATCATTCAACATTTGCCTAGTGTAAGCATGTCTTAGGTTTATATGTCTAGATTTTCCATTGTAAATTTTATTCAATGCTCTAAACATAGTAGCTTCATTATCACAATGCAAGGCAATTGCCAGCATAAGTCTAGGCCATAGAGATATATCAAGTAATAAATCCCTTAGACACTCCGCCTCCTTGCAAGCTGAAGAAAGAACTACAAACTCAGCTTCCATGGTGGAGTGAAATATTACAGTTTGTTTCTTTGAGGTCCAAGAAACAACTCCACCACCAAACATAAAATTCCAACCGTTTGTAGGCATTTGGTCACTTATGCTAGTAACCCAATTAGCATCTGAGAAGCCTTCAAGCACAATAGGAAAACTATTGTAAAAGAGTCCCAAATCCTTAGTTTGTTTAAGGTAACAAAGGAGTACTAACCTCCTTCACATTCAAATGTTGAAGTTAGGATCAAATGAAGTTAGGTTTTCTAACATTTTTACATAACTTGAAGTTAGGATCAAATGGAGTACTAACCTCCTTCACATTCAAATGTTGATACTTCTTTAGGATTTTATCAACATAATGTGATTGAGACAAAGCTTAACCCCACTATGCTTCCTAACTTTAATGCCTAAAATAGTATCTACTTCGCTAATATCTTTCATCTTGAATTGAGAAAAAAGATACTTCTTAGTTTTAAGTATGCATTTATAGCTGGTACTAACAATGAGCATGTCATCCACATAAAGACAAACAATTACCCCATACTCTTCACAAAATTTAGAATAAATGCACTTATCTGCATTATAATATCTAAAATCATGTGAGAGTAAGATAGAATCAAACTTTTCATGCCATTGTTGTGGGGCTTGTTATGGGTCATACAATGATTTAACTAACTTACACACCTTGTGTTCATTTTCAGACAACACAAACCCCTCGAGTTGTTTCATATACACCTCTTCATCAAGATCACCATTTGAAATGTTGTTTTTACATCAATTTGATGCACAAATAGCTTGTATATGGATATAAGTGCCAACAACAATCTTACTAGGTGATACGAGCCACCGGTGCATATGTATCAAAATAATCGATTATTTCCTTTTGTCTAAAGCTTTTAGCAACCAACCTAGCTTTGTAGGTTAAAATGGTTCCATCTGTGGCATATTTTTTCCTAAATACCCACTTACAACCAATTGGTTTAGAGTCATGCGGTAAGTCTATTAGGACCTAAGTATTATTTGCTAATGTTGAGTCCATTTCGTCATTTATCGCTTCTTTTCAAAAGTCACATCCCTAGACTTCATTGCTTCACTAAAGTTCTTGGGATCTTTTTCAACACTAAATAAAATAGGAATTTTATTCAGCACGAAGTCCCTATTGCCTTTAACTAAGAAAACAATGGCTTGTGAAGAAATAAAGTCAGAAGGAAATTGCTTTTCTTTCTTTTGCCTTTGACTCTTCCTTGGTTGACTCATAACTTCATTTGGAGAGTAAAATTCCTTTCTTTTTGGAACATTTCTTTCTGGGTCTAGAGATCTCTTTTCCTACTAAACAGGCTTCACCTTGGGGCTCCGAGGTCCAGCATCTCTGGGGTTCCGAGGTGCGACATCAGAATTTCAAAGGAACTTATCCTCAAAGAAATCAACGTCCCTTGATTCCAAAATCACATTGGAATCAAGATCAAGTAATCTAAAGGTTTTAGAATTTTCAGCATAGCCCACAAACACACTTTAATGTGCTTTAGGTCCCAACTTGGTTCTTTTAAGATCCAGGACTCTATAATAGACAATGCACCCCCAAACTTTTAAGTAACTTAAGTTTGGTTTTCTTCTTTTCCATAACTCGTATGGGGACACTTTAGTCCTTAAGAATGGAATTTGATTGTGAAGATGACATGCAGCCAATAGTGCCTCACCCCACAAATTCTTTGGTAAATCCGAACTCACAATCATGGCATTACCATATCTTGAAGAGTTCTATTTTTCCTTTCTGCCAAACCATTTTGTTAGGGAGTATAAGGTGCAATAGTTTGATGCACTATACCATTTTCTTCACAAAATTTTGAGAATTCATTAGAGAAGTATTCATTTCCTCTATCACTTCTCAAAACATTGATTTTCTTAGTCAATTGGTTTTCAACTAGAAATTTATAAGTTTTAAATAAACCAAAATCTTCATCTTTTGCTTTCGTTAGATATACATGCACATACTTAGAGCAATCATCAATGAAAGTAATAAAATATCTATTCCCACCTCTAATAAGAAAACCATTTAATTCACACACATCGGAATGAATAAGATCAAGCAAATTTGTGCTTCTTCCTATTTTAGGAAAAGGTAATCTAGTCATTTTCGATTGTGTGCAAATTTCACATTTTTTATTCACATCACCAAGATTTGAGATTAATCCATATTTAGACATATATTGTAATACTTTATAATTCACATGTTCTAATCTACCATGCCATAAAGTATAAGAAGAGTCAACCAAATAAATTGAACTTTCAACTGTATTAATGCTCAACTTAAATATGCCATTACATGAATATCCCTTTCCTACAAAGACGCCATTTTTGGACAAGATAACATGGTTACTTTCAAGAGCAGCCTTCAATCCTTTCTTGTTGAAAATATCTGCCGACGCAAGATTTTTTACCACACTTGGAACATGAAGCACATTGATGAGAACCACCTTCTTGCCGAAAGTGAAATGCAACTCAACATTTCCTCTCCCAAGTACTTTGGCTCTTTACCCATTCGCCATTACGACTTCATGTTCCTCAAGCACTTCATAGTACTTGAATTGTGTTCGATCATTGCAAACAGGCACGACTGCCCCCAAATCATACCAACAGTCTTTAGAAGAACAAGGTGTGGTCATAAGAAGTTTCATGATAGTCCCAATTGACACCGTGGCTATGATTTCGGGGCCTTCCTCAACATAATTAGCATTGGGCACATCATTGGTCTTTTGCCTTTTAGCAGCCCTACACTTGGATTTAAAATGGCTCTTTTTGCCACAATTATAACATATCCTATTCTTTTTCTTGTCCTTAGCGTCACCTTTTTTTAGTCTTTTTCCTCTTAGAATTTTTAGGATGCTTTTCCTCAACAAGATTCACTTTAGTATCTTGTTCAATTTCTTTCTTTTGCAACATTCTAGCATCCTCTTCAATTCTAAGATGTTTTAAGACACTATTAATAGTCAAAACTTCATATGTATGCTAGAGTTTTTTTTTTTTTTTTATAATCATTCCAAGACAAAGGAAGTTTAGTAATTATTGCGTCAACTTGGAAAGATTCAGAAATTTCAACCCCCAAATCTTTAAGTTTTGACACTAAAACTTGCAAATTATGTATTTGATTCATCAAAGAAGTATTATCAAGAAATTTGAACTCAAAATACTTTTTAATAAGAAACTTATCTGAGCCTTGCTTTTAAGTAGCATACTGTCTCTCCAAAGTGTTCCAAATCTTCCTTGGCGATTTGATGGCCGTGAAGAGGTCATAGAAGCTATCCGACAAAGTATTTAATATGTGCCCTCTACAAAGTACTTCATCTTCAATTCGTTTCTCCCCTTTTGCCTTGATTTCGTAATCATTCTCCTTTTGTGTTGGAATTTCTGCAAATCAAGATTGAGCACATAAGCAATCTTCAAGGCGGTAAGGAAGAACATGAGTTTGTCTTTCCACCGGTTGAAGTTGGTTCCGATTCCATCAAGCCTATCCAATTTCACAAAGTCTTGATTCATCACTTTCATGGCTGTCTTCTTCATGGTCTCCATCATATAAACACCTTAAGATTGTTGTTGAAAAAAATAGAAAAGAAGACAGAGAAAAGAAGGAGAATATAGAAAATTTCAGAAATAGAAAAACCCAGAAAATTCTGGTAACAAGAACTTTAACAGAGTGGGGGAAGAAAGTGATAAATTTTAGGTATGATATCACTTTCTTTAAGTGTTTATTGCATTCTCTACGCTTGCTAACAGAAACCACTTGGCAATATACCTCTAAGATACAAAAAATTCAATAGAAACTCAACAAGATAGCAAGTTCTTGTGGTTTTTATAGAAAGTACTATTTATGTATTTTTCTTTCTGTTTGTTGGTGAGCGGATTCGGTGTGTGCAAAAGTGCGTCAAAATAAAGCTCAAACTCACACAAATATACACCTAAACCTCACTTAATCAATTGTAGTAAAGCATAGGGATCATTTTCCACAGGGAAGGGGACAAAACCAAAATTTAAGTGCAACTAATTATTTGCAATCTATGTGTCTTAAAGCAATGATTTATAAAGTGATATTTAAATAACTAAAACAACACCATTGAAACAAAGAGAAAAACACACAAATGATGAAGGAGGGTGATCCTTGGGTTTAATGCAAAGGTATTTTGACTCTAAAGCAACCGAAAGTGATCAGGGCATCTGACTACATCCATTCATACATCCATTCACCGAATCTCTTTGGTCTCATCGAAATTATAGAATGAGGAATCTCCTTGGCCTCATCCCCACCTAGAGCATTAGCGCCTATGGCTTCCACACAACTCTAATGCTAATTTTGCCCTAGATGTTTTAGCCAACTACTTTACACTCCCTAGTTCAAGTGTTTAATCTAAGAAAACCACCTATTTTTCACTCCACATCTCCTTTCTCTCAATGGAATTAAAGACTAGAACTTGCACTTTTCTACCTTCTTACTCACACTAAAACTATGGCTTCCACACAATTTTAGTGCACAATTAAATTCATATGGTAGTTGTTTCTTGTCTCAAACACCTAAATCTAGAGAATGCTAGGTAGTTCTTCCTACTTTTGGTCTAAATTCATGTATATTCTAAAACACACACAAACACCAAGAACACACACTAAATGTGGCCACCATTCAATGCATGTCAATTCATTAAATACAGAAAACAAAACTTAATGCAAGCCCATTACTCTACTACAACAACAAGAAATCAAAATAAACCTAACCCATACATCAAACACCAAGAATCAGAATCCTAAGATAGTTTAGCCTCTCATGGCTTCAAACAACCAACAATCACAAGGAAAAGCCATTAAAAGCACAAGGAATTGAAAGAAAAGACTTCTTAATCAAAAGAGTGATGATTCCAACCAAATCCAAACACCTTACAAGCCAAAACAACTCCAAAGGATTCCAGTTTTCAAGCCACAAAAAGAACCAAACCCTAGCCTCCAATGAAACTCACTGTGGAAAATGTAAAAATGTAAAACTATAACTAACTTTAACCCTACAATCTATCCTACTCATCTATTCTTCTATGTTCCTCATCTACTGGGAAAATGGGATATTAATACAGCTAGGGGTGTTTTTCTGCAGAAAAATATTAATACAAAACAAGGGACGGAATTTGTAATCGTGATTCAATTTCGTCGATTTGCAATTCCATTTTGGTCCCTTTTCGTCCGGATATTTGACAAAATCTCTGCATAAAAGTTTTTCCTCTTTTTCAGCTTTCCATATCATCTTGAATAATCTCATTTGGACGTCTGAATCAAGAGTTAAGATTCTGATTTTTGAAGATGGCTTTCCTTTTCTCTCTTCTTCTGCCTTGTTCTTTTTCTGCTTTGTTTTTCCATTTGCTTTTTGAGAAACATTTGAGAAACATTTGTTCATATCTCATCTTTTCTCATCTTTCCATAGCATCTTCAGTCATCTCATTTTGACATTTGCATCAAAAGTTATGAACTTTAGAAGATAAGTGGTTTTTATCCCTTTTTCCTACAAAACACATAAAATATGAGAATCACAAATATAATGTGATTTATCTAATAAACATGGCATATCTCAATGAAATCTATGCTAAAGCATGAAAAACACATATCTAAGTTTATGAATATTTGATTCTCATCATTTGTGTTGTTTTGTCTTTTAGTCATATGTTTATAAAGACATCTACTAACCGTTGTACAACAATTACAAATGGTTATATGACTTTGAATGAGAAGACACAAATTTTGGTCACAACCCTTCAGATTTTATTGCCTGATAGGACACCAAATTGAGTCACAACTCTTTAGACTTTGACACTCTTTCATGTTCCAAACTACAACACCAACACACTGAACTGAAGATAACGAATTTTCTGCAAAACTTTACGGATGCTGTGTTTGTCTGGGAGAATTCCAAGTCAAAGAAAACTGCACCAAATCCCATCATGCAAACATATCTTTCACATGGAATGTATAAGCCATTGGCTCTATTCAAACGCCACTTGCCCACTTTGTAGATGCTCTGTTGTCACTTCCACCACGAATGGCATTTCTCAAGCAACTGCATCAGGAAATAACTTACACAGGTCAGATACTGAGATCTTCAACCAAAGCCCACGGATAGTTTATGCAAAGAAGCCAGAACAACTCACTACAGTTGTCTCGAGATTTGAAAATTGTGCATCAGAACATTTTATGGATCCAAAGAAAGGATCATCCGGTGATTCCACTTGCTTTGACAATGGTCGGAATATTTCCTATGCATAATCGGTCGTTATCAACATTCAAAGTTCACACACTTGAATATTCTCCAAGCCGATCATGCTTCTTTTCTGCATGATGTTGGGAAAATGGTTTCTTTCCCCAGATGATAATTTTGCTAGATGAACTATTTGTTTGAAAACGTTCAACTAGGACAAAGTGGAATGACGGCTCACTGAATTCTGGGCTGCAGCAATTTACAGCCTATGGTGAATTCACTGGCTTAGTTAGTAAAATTGCATCAAGTTTCAAATGATCCCGGAAGCTAGTGAAACGACCTCCCTTTTTTACTACATTAAGTCCTATTTATTGAAAGATTTCAGTTATTCTAAAAGCATATTGTATCTTTCATTTATTAAGTAGAACCATCCCGGAAAACTATTGTAACAGCATTAGAGTTCGATAGGAAATGATACAAATATTTCTATAGCATCAACGTCAAAGATACAGAACATATCAAGCGCTTACTTACATCCTTAGTATAAATGAACTTGTAATATAAAGACCACAAGCAAGAAAAGCTGAAATTATGGTTATTGTGGTGGGCATCCTTCCTTTATCAGCTCTCAACACCATGGCTTCATAGATTGGTAAGGAATTTAAGAGGGCAAAACCGGCAATAAATATTTGAACAAATAATGCATCCAAGTTCCCTCCCCTGAGAACCTCCAGAAAACCATATAGGAAAGCAATCAAATTGATAATTGCTGCCATGCATAATGGCACAAACATTGGTGATGGTAACCCAAACTCGAATATCCCTTGATCATACCTCATCCCTTGTTCAACATCAACTACTTTACTGGTCACATTGAATCCCTGTGTTGCAATGCCTAGAATTTTTGTTACGCATTCAATGGTTGCAAACATGTGACAGGTGACCCCCTTAATGAGCCACATTCTTTGATGATTCCACCACCTCTCAAATGTACTCCTGGCTAAAATGAAGTCGAGACACTCTTGTCCATATGCCCAGAGAAACAAAAAGGCGTACAAGAAAAACCATGGATCAGATACCTGTAAAATCACCAGGAAAAGATTTCCGAAGTCAAAGTTCTCAGTAACATTACACTATTCTTGTTTCTTTAAAGTAAAAAAAAGATGCAGTTTTCCTGCATAACTTATTGGATACCTTTGGTAAAATGCGCATATTGTTGAGCAGAGTGAGCTGAGGAAGAAATGCATATATTGTGACAGGAATTGACAACAAGGGCCAGAAAGCGTAGTGACTGAAATTGAAAGACGCCAAAAACCCCATGGCCTGGACACCAAACGTTACTGGACTGTACTTGGAGAAAGCTACCTCCAGGAGTCCTACAGACCATCTCTTGTTTTGGCTTAGAATATCATTGAGGGAGATGGGTATATCACCAAGAAATGCTGCCCTCTCGGGATGGTAAAATAAGGAATGCCATCCCTCACACAGAAGTCGATAACCAGTGTAGTAGTCCTCCACCAGTGAGCCATACTTGAATCCAATCTGCAAATATATCATTAGTCGAGTTCAAATGAACCATATCCATGTGAAAATTGTGATTTCATTTTTGTTTTTTTTATATTTGTCACATTAATAATAAAACTTATCATTACGAAGAATTATTGAAAAATCATTGACAATGTACATGATACACGTAGCGAAATTTCTCAGTGATTGATGCAATACATATGTGATCTCATTTTGTTATGTATGATTGAAAATTTATTGAAAATTTTTACCCTAAATATTATTGCTCTGTGTTAAAAAGAGTGAAATCAACGAGTAGTACAATAATTAATGATTTGCAATTTCCATTGCTCACCTTTGAACCCCATTGAGTCTGGTGTTCATAGTTGCATCCTGCTACATGGTGGGCCACTTTCAATATGTGTTGTGATTTAATGGGCTGCTTGACAACATAATCTGGTCTCAGCTCTAGAATCTCCGGTTCAATAAAGGATGAAGGCCCACCGAAGAAAACCCGTCGATTAAAAAAACATCCAGTCCCAACATTAGTTGGGCCACGAAGACCATCCATGCCCAATTGATTAATTTGATATAATTGCTTATGCTCTGATGCATAGATGTCGCCCTTGTTTAACCCATGATAGATTTGAGGGAATTGCACGTAACCTAGATTGGGCTGATCCTGAGGACCCAGTAAGAAACAGAGCACTGCGTGGGGTGTTGCGGAATCATTTGAAAACATGTCGCAGTCTTGAGTGAGTATTATTGGGGCGTTGGTCATAGCCGCCGACACCCGAAGCTTTACCAGCCGCCCCCAAAAAAAAAGAGGATCACAAACATTAAAAATAAAAAATAAAAAATTATAAACGTGCATGGTGTAACAACAAACGAATTGATGCAATAACCAGGGCTGTTCACATGTTCTGATCCGATTTGAATGGTGCAAATTAATTGCCATTAAAAACTTATCTATAAAATTTGGATGGATCGATTTCGAATTTGATCATTTTTTAATTCATTCTAATCCAATTTTTTTTCTTTAATTTAAATAAAATCATAAATATATACTCAAAATACATGTTTTTTTTTATCAACTTTAGTTTCTTTTATCACAAAATTAACTAATTTTAACTAGAAAATTATTTGAATTATAAAAAATTATACCAATTCTCATTTTACAACCAATGTCAAGAAAAAAAGTTATAATTTTTTTTTGTAGTTTTTCATTCGGATCAATTCAAAATATAAAAATGATCCAATCCAATTCAATCTAATCTAAAATTTTGGTCAAATTGGATTAACCAGATCAATATGACCAACCCTAGCAATAACTATAAGATAGAGGAACCAGCTTGGCAATATTTATAAGTTGTAAAATGGTACAAAATGTATTGTACAATCCCTTTAACGCGAGATTTACTAAAATATTCACATTGATCTCATAAAAGAAAATGAAATTCATTGTAATTTGGTGGCCCTGTTTGAGAATTAAAAGTCAAATTCACGATATAATTTTATTTTTTGGTAATTAATTTTGTAGAAGAGATAGGGGAAGGTGGTCCAAATGTGGCGTGTGGATCATGTATGTATGTCTTAATTGATTAAGTACCGATGGGAATGAAACCCTGTAGGTAAGTAATGTACGCATGCATGCAATGGTCCTTGAAAGTATATACGTATGTGGGGAATGGAGACAAGACTTACCAAGGCATTTAGGGCACCAGCCTTAAAATGCTGGGGCGTGGCCTTGCTTTTCTCTCGGGAAACGTATATCAGGTTGGGCATGGAGTTCCCTGCTACGTCTAGGTCATTGCCACTCTCTAATAAAACCTGGTTAACAAGGGTCATCTTCCAGATTTAAGAACCTTCTTCCTTAGAAAATATTTGTAAGTTAGTGAGTGAGTGAATGAATGAATGAATATTGTGTATTATGGTGTTGATGGCTTAGCCATGTTCCATCAAATATGGGAATTTCAGGTTAATTTACCCGAATGACCGGTGGATGCTGTTGACGAGTGAAGGATAATGTCCCTTGTTTCCATTCGTTGAAAGCTTCATGCTCTTCTTCGCTGCTTATATATTCATCTGTCACCTTTCCTTTCTCCATCACACGTTCTATTCTCCTCCTCATGCTTTCATACATATCCTGAACTAATACAGCGATTAAGGTTCATAATTAATGTTGCAAATTCAGTCCTTCATTCCTACGGTTTTCTCCAAACATCCCTAGATTACATTGGTATTGTGGTTAAAATTCAATCATATTAAAATCTAGTGATAATCGGTTTGAAGCAACAAGCACCCAATATGACCCCATCAAAATCTAAGCCAATACGTAATGAGGTTTTTAATTAGCTTCTGTCCAGGTAAACTATTAATTGATGATGGCATCATCCATCGGAGAAGAAGACTGGGTCAGATCCATGGTTTGACGAAGAACTAGTGATATTTCTTTTCTTATGTATAATGCTTCCGAGTTGACCCAATCAGTTGTACATCATTATTTACGCACTATCCTAGAATATTTTTCAACAATTATTTGGACAAATGATTGATACTGTAATGAAATCGATGGCAACACGAAACTACATAACAATTACCTGTGCCAACCGGAATCAACGCCATATCATCTATCTAGGAACTTGGAAGGCTTGGAAGACCATGTGTATGTTGCATATTTCAAAATAATTGAAAACTCAACTAAAATTTCATGAAGTCTTCCAAGTTGAAAGTTGAACTTACAAAATTAGAAATTTCATGAGTATTCTAAAGTTCTTCAAACCATGAAGAAGTAAAGTTCAAATTGAACTCTCCAACTATGAAGAAGCAAAACCCAAATTGAAGAAGTAAATCAAGAAGTAAAATCCAATTTAAACACTCAAATTGGAATTAGAAGCTTTATGAGTTTTCCAAGTTGAAAATTCCAATTTGAACACATACTTGGACCAAGATGTTTTGAAATAAACCATCTCAATTTTCTATATAAAGGGAACATGCAACACTTCAAAGGGAAAAAAAAAAGAGAACAAACCATTTTCCTTCATTTCTCTACTTCTTCATATTCTCTTTTCTTCCTTCTAAATTTTTCATTCTGCTGGATATATTTTATTCTGTTGTTCTTACTGCCCTCTTACGGAAGGGTTGTTTTATCCTAGGTTTATCCTGGGAAACATTTTGTATATACTAAAATAGTTTTTTTAAGACCGTGCTATGCACGACTCAAGTTTCCAGCTATTTTTCATCTCATTTCTAACAGTGTAATATATTCATTCTTTACTTAGCATTTGTAATTAAATTATTTGGACACCAGAAGAATTGTAATTATATATTTAATTAGTTTTTTTTTTAATGTCATTTCAGAAACCCGACAAACACCATTGTTAACTTCAAAAATGATAAGATCTGAATTTTCCTGTCATTTTCTTCATATATATATATATATACTAAAAGCAATATATCATATGCAACTATAAATAATATTATAATGCAAATTTTACATAAAAAAGGTGAATTGGTTTTTAACTTTTAAAAAAAAACAAAAGAAAAAAATTGAACTCCTTGGGATGGAGAAACTTGTTAATACGAAACATTTTGTATATGGATAAAGAAAGGATTCACTTAATAAAGCCACTCATGCTCATGAATATCTTGAACAGCCAGAAAGTTAGTAAATTAATTACGTGCCATACCTTAATATTTTGAGTTTGAGAAGTTGTAGAGTAATTTGATCTGAAATAGGCGTTGGGGCACCTATCCATGATGTTATATTGCTTACAAAAGGGAAGCCAATGCCTTCCAAATTTAGCAGCCTCCATGAAAGCAAACAAAGTAAGCTCCGACCTTCCATCGTCCGATACGTACACCGAAATCTTTTCCGTGGGATAATCATAGGCCATGACGGATAAGGCCGTGTTAACAACTTTCAAAGGCGGCTCTTTATATGGGTCAGCAGTGCATATGAAAATATCCAGAGCTGGGAAGTTTTCCCTGGGAACAACTTTCTCAAGGTTTTCTGGGAAAACTTGACGAACCACCGGATTCATGTGAAACGACTGCCCAGTGGTCCACCTGAAAGCAAGGACAAGATCAGCAAGGAGCATGGAAATGGAGATGGAGATGGATGATAAGGTTTTGGATTGGGAAAGTATGATTGCATGGTGGTAGAGCAGGGCGAAGAGGGCACACGAGTAAACAGTTGCAGCTGCACGGTTGAAAACAATGCGGCGGAGTGGCCTTAGAGAGTGGAGTTGGAGGGGTTTTCCGGCGGCAGTGGTCGCCATGAATTTCTTTTGGTGCCCAGGTGAGACTTCTGGATGACTTACTATATATAAATCTCGAGACAGTGGGGCACGCGAGAAGAATAGAAAAGTAAGAGTATGCACTTATCAAACAAAAAATTCATTAAAAATAAATCAAAATATCAATTTAAAATATAATCTAATAATAATCCACTTGAGAACTCATTTCATGACTTTTTTTTTTTTTTTAGGTGTTACTGGTTCAACACCCGAAGGCGCGTCTTGGTATTAGGTGATAGTTAGGGATTAATTTTCGCTTCTATCGCCATTACTGGTGGGCCATTAGGATGAAAGCATCCCTTTGTATAAGACTAGTGTCCCGATATAACTGCTTTTGTATTTTTACCGCGTCACTGTCCCGCTTTATTGGTCGGCTTTTGCCTCGGGGGATTTTCCCGCTTTGGTGGGTGTACTTGCCCCTCCCTGGGTATTTGTCTTCGTGGGTTATTGTCTTCGCGTTACATCATTGACACGAAAGAACACCACAAAACTTTATAAGCTCGCGCTTCTATATATCGCTATCGCGCTTTTTTAATATAATATCGTTTCTGAAAAAAAAAAAAAACTCATTTCATGACAGAATTCAAAATGTTTTTCCATAATTTTTTAAATTAAAAAAAAAACTTGTGCAACAAAAATTTAGTGAAAAAAATATTAAAAAAAAAGAGCCCTTAATTGTAATTCACATAAACTAAACATAACATATATGTATATATATAGTGTGTGCATGCGCGTGCGTGCGTGTGTGCATGCAAATGAAATGACTAAGCTTATGAGCTTTAATTTGTGTACATTTTTTTTAAAAAAAATGTTAACAAGAGAAGGAATATTTACGTCTTGGTTGGTCCATGATATTATTCCTTTTTTTTTTTAGTGATTCAATAATAATTGAGATTCAGTAGCAATTACAACTTCAATCAAGTTCCTCCTTGCGATATGTTCTGTCCAAGGAAATAGTGGAAAGGGCACTACTTGCATCATAGCGTGCTAGAATCATTACAATTTTGGAGAGTTGCGATGAAGACAAAATTTTCAAGAAAAAATCGGCCCCATTATTAAATCAATCTCATTGCGTACCATTTTTTTTATTGACTTGACTACCATTTTTTTTTTTTAATGACTTTGAGGTATCCACATTCATTTGTCTATCATTAATTTTTAGTAGTGACCCATTAATTTGGTATGACGGGTAAGTTTTAACTTTTCACCATAATTAAGTAATTTACACAATCAAGTATGAGACTAACTTTCTAAAACCAATAGGTGAGTCCCAACCCTCACTGGAGATGATAGTCCAGAGACTCGAACCCATGACCTGTTCTGGAGACTTTCGCTGGACAAACCACGTTGGCTGAACCCCATGGGGCCATTGACTACCATCTTGACGTGGCTAAAAATCACTCCCAACTATAGACTATTATTGTTGAAAACTCGACACACAGATTGTGTTTGATTCTAAAAAAAAATGAAGAATATATCCAATATAGTAATGTTTCATAGTAAATAATTTTGGAATCACGATAGCTATATATATAAAGGTTTATCGACAATTATTTCTGTTGGGATCAAAAATAAATAAATCCCACAGAATTACACCAAAACCGTGCGGGTAACAAGATAGCCGAACACCAAACCAACAAACAAATCTGCTTGCTTTTGAAGACTAATTTCGGTCCACCTCCAAATACTCACATGCACAACTGGACAAAATAAGTGCAAGTCACAAAAAGAAAGCTTTGGCTAACAACAAAACAAGGAGCTAGATGGCCCACACACAATGGAAACCAATTTGATTAGTTTTGATTTCCTGGGAAGAATTTCGGCCAAGAAGCAAAACAAGACAACGGACAAAACCGTGCTATTGGCATGTAAACAAAATTGGTAGCCAAAGATTTTGAAGAAAACTTGACCAAAGCTTTACAAGAACAAGCTGTGCGGCTTTTGAAGGATAGCGGCCATTTTTTTGATTTCTTTGTATTTCTTTTCTCTCTGTATTTTTTCTTTCTGTATTTTTTTAAAATTATGAATAACATGTCTTATTTATAGAATTCAACTAAACCCTATACCTATTGAATTTGGTAACTACTAAACCAAAACCCAATATAATTAATAATTCTAAATCTAATAGAATTATTAAATTACAAATTATAAACCCAATAGGATACTAGGATACTTAGTTTAATTCAACTATATTGCCTCCCTTAAACTAAGTTTTCGTAACTTATCATGTCTAGCATTTTCTTCAACTTCATAAACGAATCCATCTTCAACGCTTTCGTGAAAATATCACCATTGTTTTCGGTCTTGCAATAATCGATCACAATTTCCTTTCGTTGAACCAAATCACGAATGAAGTGAAATTTGATGTCGATATGCTTGCTTCGACCATGAAACACTGGATTCTTCGTCATCTTTATTGCTGACGTACTATCGCACAAGATAGTAGTTGCTCCATCTTGCTTATGTTGAAGAAAATCTAGCATCCTTCTAAGCCACAATGCTTGAGTAGCACTGCTAGCCGCTGCAATGTATTCTACCTCTGCTGTAGATAACGCGATAACTGGTTGCTTCTTTGAACTCCACGAAAATATACCGGATCCAACAAAAAAAGCATAACCAGAAGTACTCTTTCTTTCAATAGTGTCACCAGCCCAATCACTATCAGTGAATCCAATAAGATCAACAGAATCACTTTTTGCATAAAAGATTCCTTCACCTTGAGTACCTTTTATGTACCTCAAAATTCTCTTAGCTGCCTGTAAGTGAGACTGACGTGGATTCTCCATAAATCTACTGATTAAGCCGACACTGAAATTGATATCAGGTCTTGTAGCTGTCAAGTATCTCAAACTCCCTACCAAACTTTTAAAATAAGTAGGGTCCACATAAGTGCCAGTCCCATCTTTGGTCAAACGTAACCGTTCTTCAGCTGGAGTCAAGATTGGTTTTTCACCATCCATCTTGAATTTCTTCAAAATATCTCCAGCATATTTCTTTTGACAAATAAAAATGCCTTGATCAGTCTGCGAAACCTCAATTCCAAGGAAGTATGACATAAAACCCATGTCTGTCATCTCAAACTGTCGAATCATAGCCTCCCTAAATTCTGCAATCATCTTGGGATTATTCCCAGTAAATATTAGATCATCCACATATAAGCATACGATAACAATCGCACCATGAGTAGATGTCTTCACATATGAAGCATGATCAAAAGGACAGCGCTGAAAACCACTGTCAACGAAGAAACAATCAATACGGGTGTACCACGCTCTTGGAGCTTGCTTTAAGCCATAAAGGGCTCTTTTCAAACGGTATACCTTATTTGCTTGACCTTTCTTTACAAATCCTGTAGGTTGTTCAACGTACACTTCTTCCTCAAGTATACCATTCAAAAACGCAGACTTTACATCCATTTGATGTATTTTCCAACCATTTTGAGCAGCTAAGGAAATAATTAAACGAATCAAGATTGCCGAAACAGGTGCAAATACTTCAAAATAGGCGATGCCAGGTTTTTGTTTATAACCTTTAGCAACCAACCGCGCCTTGAATCTGTCTACTTCTCCATCGGGCTTGTACTTTGTCTTGTAAACCCATTTGACACCAATGGGTTTCTTGCCACTTGGAAGATTTGTGAGCTCCCAAGTATCATTCTTTTCAATAGTATGAATTTCATTAGCCATTGCTTTCTTCCAGTGATCCTCACGAACAGCATCTTCAAAATTAACTGGTCACAATCTACAAAGAGAGCAAAATTAACAACATCTTCGTCAGATAAATTTTGAGAATGACCATCAACAACATAATCCTGCAAACGAGCTGGTAGACGTCTTTGTCTTTGTGGCCGACCAGACTGCGCAGGAATAGGTTGAGTAGAAACTTGTTGCTGTTCGGGTACTTCGGGCTGATTGACCTCATCATCATTACTATCATCAAAATATGAATGTTGAGGAGGATGACTAACCGAATCATCTAACCCTTTTTCTGACCAATCCCAAATACCTTTCTCATCAAAATTCACATCTCTACTAAAGGTGATTTTCTTTGTCACAGGGTTGTATAACTTGTACCCTTTAGTCTCAGAACTGTAACCAATAAAAATACACTTTTCCGCCTTATCATCCAGTTTCTTTCTAAGAGCATCTGGAACATGTGCATATGCCAAACAACCAAATACTCTAATATGAGAGATATTTGGCTTTTTACCCGACCAAACCTTATAAGGGGTCTTTGATAGGATTTAAATTGTTACCATTTAATATGAGCAAAATTATGATGTTAATACTTTATTTGGTATGCAATTGACTAATTTAAAGTGTTTTTGTACAGGGAGTGAAGTTGATAGTCTAAATGAAAAGATGGTATTTAATGAAGATAATGATGATTTTTGGAAAAGCACTTTAGAAGCAAAACAGAAGACTATTTTGGATTGGTCGTGCCCACGCCTTAAAGGATGAAGTTTTGGAGAAGAAACTCAAAGAAATGCACGTGACCACGTCTTAAGCTGAGACAAAGACCAATGGGCTAAATCTTCAAGATTTAATTTGTCTTTTGATTTAAACGTTTGTAATTCAAGCTAGTATGGATTGGATGATATTTTTTAGGGATAGATAGGATTAGATAGGATAGGATGGTTGGTTAGGACTTTAAAGTTTAAAGAATTAGGAATTGTTGGAGAAGTTTTAGGAAGTCTTTAGGGAAGTTTGTTAGAGAATAAGCCTATAAATAGGAGGGTTAGTGAGTTTGGAAGACATAAGTCTTTCCTTTAATTCTTTGCAGAATTTTTCCTTTCTCTTGTACTTCTTTTCTCTTTAGAATAAATTTAGAATAGTTTTGCCATCATGAGTGGCTAATTTACTTTCATTCCGTTCCAAGGGGTGTTGATGCCAATATATTTAGTGAGGTTTTGTTCATAGTTTCATAATCTTTTGCATTCAAGTAATCATTATTTCTTGCATTATATTTTTATGGATTTTGAATGATAAATAAATTGACAACTTATTTGCATTCTTCTTTCTATAGCTATCTATTTGTTCTTGATCCGTAATTGTCCGGAACATTTAGTACAAGTAGCACTTAAATCTTTTATGTGTAAAGTGACAGTAATCATGCATTTATGATTTAAAGGGAAGTAATGATACAAAGATTTTCAATTGTAGCTATCTCAATTGTTGGTTTTTGTTTTAACTGTTTTCAATGATTTTAATGCTACTATCAAATGATATGGAACGCTATCGCCCCCAGTCATTTGTTAGTAAGGTTTGTTGTGAATGCTAGGTTCAAACAAATAAAATAGGAAAACTCAAAATTTTGTCATGGCTATCCTGCGAAATTTTCAGTTAAATGCTTGAATGAAAAAGTGTTTTTAGAATCCTATGATCTAGATATATTCGGTGTAACTACACTTCCTTAGATCGGAGTTTGGTAAGATTGAAATATTTCTTTTACATATTGTTAGTAATTTCTTTATAATTTTCCTTTATTTATTATTATCGTATTAACCTTCTTCTTTTCTTTTATTTCTTTTTTATCTCAAGTGCTAAAAACCCCCCTCACACATAGCTCCTCATGGGATTCGAACTGGTCCACTACTACTACAAGTTAATTGTAGTTAGTTGAAGATCTGAAATAATTTTGGGGGCTTCGACAACCCGACCAGTCTTCCCACCATTACATCTAGTAGGACATCTATTTAATAAATAGATACCACATGAAACCGCTTCTGCCCAAAAACCCTTGGGCATATGTTTGGCAACCATCATTGATCGCACCATGTCCATCACAGTTCTGTTCTTTCTTTCTGCAACACTATTCTATTGAGGAGTGTACCTTGTTGTCATCTGATGCTTAATTCCGTGTTGTGCCAAAAAATCATCACAGACTGTATACTCTGTTCCCCTATCAGTTCTCAGAGTTTTAATGGAGTAACCACTTTGCTTCTCAACATACACTTTAAAACTTTTAAAAGTATCACAAGCATCAAACTTATTCTTCAAAAAATAAACCCAGGCCTTTCTACTGAAATCATCAATGAAAGTAATAAAATACTTATTACCTCCATTAGAAGGAACATCCACTGTACATAAATCAGAGTGAATGAGCTGTAATGGTTCTTTTGCCCTCCAAGCCTCGCCTTTAGGAAACGGGTCACAATGCTTCTTGCCCAAAATACAAGACTTACACTGTCTATGATGAAAGTTGATGGAAGGCAGCCCAAAAACAATATTATTCTTAGCCAAAAACTGCAATCCACGGAAGTGAAAGTGCCCAAATCTCATGTGCCACAACCAAGTGTCATCAACCTCAATCGAGTTAAAGCAAGGTGAATCACCACAATTCAAAATAATAGGAAACAATCTACTATTGGTCATGTTCACCTTTGCAATCAAACCCAATTTATCATCAGTGATGGTGCAGACACGTTTTCGAAAACGTAAATCATAATTCTTCTCTTGAAGTTGACCCAAACTCAAGAGATTTTGATGCAAAGCAGGCACATAAAACACATCAAGAATAAAGACTTTTTGCGCCATTCTTCAAGGTAATAGGAATATCTCCTTTACCACATACAGCACTTCATGATTATTACCAAACGAATAGGATTTAAATGACTCATCCAAATTTTTAAATAATTCCTTCTTTCCAGTCATGTGGTTACTACATCCAGAGTCAACATACCACATGTTATTTTTAGACTCCCCAGCTACACCAGCAGAAAATAAGATTGTCTCATGCTTTTCACCAGAATCTTCAGCAACATTAGCACTGATATCCTTATTTTCTGATTTATTAGACCAACAATTCTTTTGGATATGGCCTACTTTACCACAATTAAAACATTTAGGCCCTTTTTGCTGATTATTGTTGGAATTATAAAAATTGCCTCTTTGTTGGGAGGAATTGTTACCTTTACCGCGACCACGAGAGTTACCTCTTCCACGTCTACGACCTTTGAAATTCTGGCCACGGCCACCAGAAGCAGCACTATTGGACGAATCTTCGCTACTTTTCTCCTTAGCATTCTGAATTTTCACAGCTTGCAACGCCTTCTCCACAGGTTCCTTTTCATGAGATTCATCCAATTTGCCATTAATTCGTTGTTTATGTAGCAGCAAAGACCCTTGCAATTCATCAATTGACAAGGTTGACATCTCTTTTGTCTCTTGCTTCACGGCAACGATATGGTCAAACTTTAACGGCAAAGTATTCAAGACCTTTTCTACAATGAGTTGATCAGTAAGATCATACCCATTCAACTGCATCTCATTCTTTATATCATTCAAACGAGAAAAATAAGACTCAATAGTCTCATTCTTTTCCATGCTGCATAGCTCGAACTTTCTTTTCAACGTTAACAAATTACTTTGTTGGACTTTGTCAACGCCTCGATACGTTTTGGTCAAAATATCCCACACCTGTTTTGCGGTTTTAACGGTGGATATTTTTCCAAATACGGAAACATCAATTGCCTGGTGTATTTGAGACAACGCCAAACTGTCGTTTTGTTTCGTCGCCTTAGTAGCATCCTCTGCTAAATTTTCTTGAATATGGGCTAACAAATCAAACGCATTGAGATGCGTTTCCATCTGGATCCTCCAAAAATTGTAATCTTGTTTACCCTTTAATTTGGGTACGGAACAATTAATATTCCGATTCACCATAACTTTCAAACACCAACCAAAACTCTGATACCAGATGTTGGGATAAAAAATAAATAAATCCCACAAAATTACACCAAAACCGTGCGGGTAACAAGATAGCCGAACACCAAACCAACAAACAAATCTGCTTGCTTTTGAAGACTAATTTCGGTCCACCTCCAAATACTCACATGCACAACTGGACAAAATAAGTGCAAGTCACAAAAAGAAAGCTTTGGCTAACAACAAAACAAGGAGCTAGATGGCCCACACACAATGGAAACCAATTTGATTAGTTTTGATTTCCTGGGAAGAATTTTGGCCAAGAAGCAAAACAAGACAACGGACAAAACCGTGCTATTGGCGTGTAAACAAAATTGGTAGCCAAAGATTTTGAAGAAAACTTGACCAAAGTTTTACAAGAACAAGCCGTGCGGCTTTTGAAGGATAGCGGCCGTTTTTTTGATTTATTTGTATTTCTTTTCTCTCTGTATTTTTTTAAAATCATGAATAACATGTCCTATTTATAGAACTTAACTAAACCCTATACCTATTGGATTTGGTAACTAGTAAACCAAAACCCAATATAATTAATAATTCTAAATCTAATAGAATTATTAAATTACAAATTATAAACCCAATAGGATACTAGAATACTTAGTTTAATTCAACTACAATTTCAAATATGTGAATCATTCTAAATAATTTAATCATTAAGAATAATTAACTAACTTAAATATTAAATCAGTTTAGAGATCAAAAACCCACCTCGTAGGTAAATCGCTAAAAACACTTGTGGAAGTGTTTCTCAAATAGTAATCAATATTGGCACATATCATGACAATTCAAAGGGTGAAAAACCTTGGCGGCTACTTAACTTTTAAAATCGTATACTTATGGCCATTTATCTAACAAAATTATGCAAACAGCCATTCAACTCGTAAACCAAGACTTTCAGGTAACTCACTCCAATCTTTGCTCTACATTACTCCACCGTGTGAGATTAACGATATTAATGAAATCTACATTCATTGTGAACTGATCTTTTAGTCTGTGTTTCCTTAATTATGTAAATGCAGGGAATTTCAAATGAGGCAAGAGCATATGAACTTGGAGAAACGATGCCCAAGTTGCAAGCTTTCTGGTTTTTTTTGTGCCTCTCCTTCCTTCTCCTTACTTTTGTGCATTTTTTTGGTCCCATTTTTCCGCCGACTGCTATTTATTTGTGTGTGTCTGCTCTAGTTAATCAACGGTGGTGATGGATGTTGGTGACGCACGAACTGGATGCCGGGAAATCAATGCAAGCATACGGCATTGTGAGCTTCGACATTCACATCCCTTACCGATTGAGCTCCGGTCTGCCTGGTGTGAAGATGCAAAACGGGATATGAGGTTACAACGCGTTTGGGTCAAAAATGGAGTGAAGATGCAGAACGAAAATTGGAAATTGGGTTTTGAGATTGTAATTAGCTATGTTTTTTGTTTTTTCTTTTCCTGACAAAGCAATTTCACATTGGATGGTGTTCAGTTGAGTAGAATGCCATCTTTAGACGTGGATACCATCTAGGATGCTCTTCTTGTATCTGATTCATGACCTTTTTTTTTTTTTAAAATTTAGATTAGGTAATTCAACCTACCATCTGGGTTTTTATGATTTCTGCAATTGTCGTAATTTTTTGTCTTCAGAAATTTGGATGGAAACTTGATGAATGTGCAGAAATTCCTTATTGTTATCTTCTTAAATTTTTTGGTTAATGATTTTGTGGTTGATGGGTTGAAAATTGTTGGGGAGAGATTTTGTCCATAACGTGTTCGACTAAAAGCCTAATAGAATACGGTTTGTTTATGTCCTACACGGTTCAAACCCTTCACCATAACAATATTCCCCTTGTCAAAAGCCAGAGAAGAATTAGGTATCTGTTCCCTCCAACTAGAAGCCATAACAAGCTTCCAACACAACTCCAAATCCTCCATTTATCATTTTCTGACTCAGAGGTGAAAGACATAGAAGATGTGAACAGGATTGCAACGGTGGAAGAGGCAAAAGGAGGAGTTGCGGAGAGATATATATGTGGTCAAAAGAATAAGCTGGCTGGAAGCAAAAGAAGACTAGTGAAAGAAGACACGTGGAAGGGCTGACCTTTTTGCCTCTCAAAAAACACGTGGAAATGGCTGCCGTTTGACCTTTAACGGACGAAAGGAATAGAATGGCCACGGATAGCCAGTTTTACAAGTTAAATGGTTATTTACGCAATTTTATGAATTTAATGTCCAAAAATATATGATTTTAAAATTTCAGTGATCGCCAATATTTTTTACCCAAATTCAAACGTTATACAAGAAAACTTTAACCAATGGGTGCTATATTTATTCGACGTACGTTGCCAGTACAATGAATGGAGTAAGTGCAGGCTTTTCAAATTAGGTTGGACATGGGGTTACTTTAATAGAGTTTACCAGGAAGAAATACTCATACAATGCATCCTGTAATAGCAGTTGTTCATTACGCAATTGTTTAACCAAAAATTAAAAGATAAAAAAAAATTATCATATCATTTTCATACGTGATACAAATCCTCATAATTACTAAAATAATCTTTCACGCTTCGGGATACACGTCGGCAGTGTGGTGATTCATGGATCCTTGCGTTGTTGCCTTAATCAAATAGTATATATTCAAAAGTCAGATTTCTGGAGATTGTGAAAGAACCCTTTTTAAAATTACTTATATATTTTTTATTGAAAAAAAAATTCTTCATTAATTTCTTACACATCCTTTATATTTTAACTTATATTTTGTTATTTATCCCATATTCTAATATCTTAGCATATGTATTATTATATGTTTTATTGTCCTAGATAATTGTATTATTCTAGTATTCTTAAATTTATACTATATTGGTTAGTAATTTGCAAATCAATCATAACCCATGCCTACCAGTTACAAGAATAATCAATCATACAAATTAATATGGCATGAAAGAAAAGAAGGAAATATGTATATCAAAGTATTCGACAAACTAAATGTAATGTCTTCCAGCTTCAGGGCAAGTGCCAAATTAGATTCATACGAGTTAGAAGAAATGTCTTCTAAGAAATGAGAGGTGATCTGTTTTTTATTGACTAAGATAAATAGACCAAAAAGATATCAAGTTAATTGATTAAATGTAAATTTTGATACATATGCAATATAAGCTTAACTTTTGGAAAAAAAAAATTTACATGAAAATTTTACCATTTCAATATTACCATGCAATATAACTATTTCAAAACTTAGGTTTGTGAAATAAAAGAATCTAAAATCGTATAATAAAGGATAATTTTGTCTTTTTATACTTAGCACATCAATCGCTATAAAAAGTCATTATAAATATCATTACTTCTCAACAAAATATATATAACCTTTAAATGATGCTTATAATTAATAGATATTTAGAATAATACATGTTTAATAATTTTTATCACGTAACACCGTATGCATTATTAATTTTTATTCCAAAACAAACTATAGGAAACCATTAAGCATGAAGCATCATCTCACACTAATCCTTCAGGAAATCATTCCCCATTTGTTCCTACATAGAGACCCTTCAAGAGTGCTCAAATTTAAAATTTGAAATATCATATTCATATACTTAAAATTGAAATTTCATGGCTTGTGAAGAAACCCAAGTTGCATTAAAATGTTTATGAATTGTCATTTCAAAACAAGTCTTTACGTTTTTTTAATATACTTTTATAATTTTTTATATATTTTTTATTTTATAATCATTATTTCAAAAAATATAAAAACCTGTTTTAAAACACAAGTCATATACACATTTAAATAACAAAAAATGAGTTTGGATGATTAATTAACACTTGCTGATTTCTTAAACTGTACACGAGTGAGTTTGGCATTTGAGTAATGAGGATACAGAAAAGACAGGAAACTGATGAAAGGAAAACCCATTAATGGCCAATGTTGGAAAATCCTTTGGGAAGGAGACAACGTAAGACATATTTAATGTCCTCTTCTCAGTTCTTTCGTTTCTAATTCAGGTTACTTTAGGACACATCTTAATACAAAGAGATGAATCGCCTTAAACATGGAACATGAGATCATCTCATGTTTCTAGGAACCTGGTGAGCTGAGCAGATTTAGTCTGCCATTTGATATAAAGCACGAATCTTTAGACACTTAGATTAATGATGCACTTAGGGAAAATTTCGTTGAATTTTACTGCATGAATGCATTCCAGAAGGCATCAAACAGAAATCACTTAGTCACTATAAAAATTCAGCGAGATTTTTCACTAAAATATCATGGCTCAATCAAAACAATAAAGTGTGCAAAAAAAAATCAATAAATTTTCTATGTGGAAAAACATCAGGCATACTCCAAAGTAAATATCTTGAAGATACCGCTCATTGATGCCAATAATAATGGAAAAGCAGAGGACTTGTAGACCGCTAATTGTGCAGGCACATAAATTACACAGAGATGGGTGCATGCAGGCAAAGCAATCAATCCAGAATCAGTTCAGAGTTGGCCAAAACGTAAGTAAAGGGACCGTTCACCGCAACAAATATAATTAATGCATGATCAAGAGCAATAAAACATTAGTGAGGTTAGGCTAAGAATCATTTCTGCCAAATGAACCAAAGCAACTTTATCCATTTGCTAGATTTTCCCTACCTAACTGAACAAGAAAATTTCTTCTTGTGGACTAAATTGCCATAGTGCTGTAGATTCTTGCGAGCTTAATTGGTTCTGTTGGTAGAATTGTGCTCTATTATAAATTTTAACTCTCCACTTGGACTGCCTAAACGATCCCTGAAGTTGGTTTTGTTCTTTTAATAATAAGCAATGAAGAAAACAGTTTTCTGAAGCTTTTCCTTCAATTCCAATGAGATATCATCCAGTCGTCTCCTCAACATTATTTCCCTCTCATTTTGGAAAAAGAGAGCACTTTTTTGCTTTCATTTCCTAAATCCTGAATTGTTCCACCTATTTCGCGGTACAGAAATATCACAGTCATCCCATTTTATTTCCTGCACAATGGTGTATCCTCTTTCCCCATTTCTTTCCTGAATCCGCAATAGCACAAAAGATGAAGACAAGCCAGGGATCTTTTAGTGGTCAGTTTCCAGCTTGTTGTGTCAGCTGAAACACAAGCACAATTCATACGTTTTGACAATCATTCAGATCTTCTAAAGCCCTTTGGCATTCTTTACTTAATGGAATGTACTTTTCGCATATAGTGATGTAGGACTATTTTTTCCCAATGCTATAACCACCCCACATATCGCCACTCATATAAAACTGAATAATCTTTGCACACTGAGTTAACATGTTTCAATTCTCACCGGAACATTAATCTTCCTAATCATCAGGAAAGACAGATATTTTCATCAAATTCATGGGATTTAACCCACAAACTCCGGGCCCTTCTCAGTTGTACTCTCAAGAAGTCCAGCTTAAACTTTACCAGGCTTTTATATTCTCAATCCCAATACTCTTTTCTATCATCCTGTTTCTCTTGTTTTACTTGTTCTATCTTAAGAAGAGGGTGTCCTCCAGTTCTTCAACTTCAGCAAATCTTCAACAGAACTCAAATCCAGCAGCCTTAGATGGTTCATCAGTAAGAACCCTCCTCTTTAATCCACTTGTATTATTTTTTGTATGCAAATACAGCACACATCAGCTTCTGACTTCTCAAAGCCTGGGATTCATTTCAGTCTTCCAGCTAAGTAGTTTTCCCAGAATGCATTAAACAACATTTATGAGCCTTAACATTGAATCTTCTTATAATTTTGCACATAATCCCAAACATTTTTAGTCGCTTTACCATAAATTAAAGTCATAAGCTCTGTGCAAATAATTCAACCTAGCATTAACACTCATCAACAACCTAAGATAAACTTGTGACGTGTTAAAACCAAATTTGGCTACTGCGACATGCTTTAGTTCTTTGTATTTATCACATCATAAGAAACACAATTTTTAAGAAATTTCCTTTGCTTGTTATAAATTCACCATCGAATGTTGTTCATCTTCATAGTTGTCTTAACTACCGGAGTAATTTGTATAACGAGTTTTTCACCTTCAAAGAAATTGACATTGACTCCAATAAATTTTAACATGGAAAAGAGAGGGACAGATAACTTAGTAATAAAGGTAGTTTAATATCATGATTCAGAAGGTAAATGTAATCACGAGTGCTGTATTATGTTCTGATTGAAGTTTGTATGATAGTGGTCACTGGGTTATGGGATCCTGCTGTTAGATAATATTCTATGCACTGAAGTGAAGATAACGAATTTTCTGCAAAACTTTACAGATGCTGTGTTTGTCTGGGAGAATTCGAAGTCAAAGAAGAACTGCACCAAATCCCATCATGCAAACATATGTTTTGTTGTCATGTTCATGTAAATTAGCCTACAAATTAGCTAGATTAATATTACCAAGTTGAGATAGAATCCTGCTACCATAATTGTAAGAGATGTATATATATTCAGTTACCATATTCTGTAGAAGAGGTTTTAGGAAAGTTCTTTATCAAACGTGTATATGTATCATGTCTTGTTTTTCAGAAGAATGAATGAAAAAACTTTTCTTCATGGTATTAGAGCGGTTTAGGGCCTGCTATAAGTCATGGAGTAACAACAACACCACCTTCAAGTGAAGAATCAACAACCACAACGATTCTTGAAAACTTTACAACTGCGATGAAGCAGCTTTTATCACAGCAAAGTCCACCATCAGTGACAGAACCTTCTGCCCCTGCAATCGCTATTAGGTTCAACGGTTCCAACTATGGCTTGTGGTCTCAAGTCATCAAGATGTATGTCTCGGGTAAGGATAAGTTAGGATATCTGACAGGTGCTGTTCCACAACCAGCCATAACAGATCCTGGTTTTCGGAAGTGGAGTACTGAAGATGCCACCGTAAAAGGATGGCTGATAAATTCAATGGAACCAGAACTCATTGGAAACTTTATACGATTCCCAACTGCAAAAGCTGTTTGGGATTCAGTGGCTACAACCTACTTTGACGGGACTGATACGTCCCAAGTATATGATTTGAAGCGGCAAGTGTCGTGGTTAAAACAAAATGGAGGAAGCATAGAAACCTACTACAATAACCTTCAGGCTCTCTGGCGAGAAATAGATTTTCGGCGACCAAATCCCATGAAGTGCGCTGAGGATATTACAAGATATAACTTAGCCATTCAAGAAAATCGAGTATATCTCTTCCTTGATGGACTTGATGATCGCCTGGATAAGGTACGAGCGGATGTGCTACAGATCCAACCATTTCCTACTGTGGAACAAGCATATGCCAAGGTGAGGAGAGAAGATCTCCGACAAACTGTTATGCTTTCACCTGGAGAACATGGAGTCTCGGGTGGAGCTATGATCTCCCGACGTGAAGGGGCTGACTCCCGACCAAAGTTAACTACAGGGGGAGTACTAACCACAGGAGGGTGCTCTCACTGTGGAAATTCAAAACATACAAAAGATAAGTGCTTTAAACTTCATGGTTATCCTGAGTGGTGGGACAAACTCCAGAAAAAGAAGAAAGGGAAGGCAGCTGGGAAAGAAAGTGCTAGTGCTCAGGCGGCTTTAGTTTCTGGAGGGGCTGAATTATCCTTAGTTCCGTCAGTACATGTCTGAAACCAAAGGTAAATCAGGCTGTGCTTATTCTGTCTCTCACTTGGGCAAGAATGGTAAATGGATTATTGACTCCGGAGCAACAAATCACATGATTTTTGACTCCCAAGATCTTGCCACAACAACTTCTCCTAAGATTGACCAGATTACAAATGCAAATGGACAAAGTTCCAGGTATTTGAGCAGGAGATGTTCATCTTTCTCAATCTATCTCTCTTCCAAATACTTTATTAGTACCCTCTTTATCAAATAAGCTATTGTCGGTAGGACAGATCAACAGTGATTTACAATGTTTTGCTTTAATGCATCCTGATTTTTGTATCTTTCAGGACATTCGCACGAAGGAGATTATTGGACGTGGTACTAAGAGGGATGGATTATATTTCCTAGATGATTTCAAGTCAAGTGGCTATGGATTACACACTCAGGGTCATCTTGACAAGGAAAAAGGCTTAGTTTGGTTATGGCATCGCAGGCTTGGACACCCTTCTTTTGGATACTTGAAAGTTTTATTTCCTGAATTATTTCGTAATTTTTCTGAGTCCCGTTTCACATGTGAAACTTGTATTCGGGCAAAAAGTCATCGTGTTAGTTTTCCTTCCAGTATCAATAAAAGGACAAAACCATTTGCTTTAATCTATTAAGATGTATAGGGGCCATCTCCAATCTCTACAATTTCTGGTTTTAGATGGTTTGTTATTTTTGTGGATGATTGCACCCGTATGACTTGGCTCTATCTAATGAAAAACAAGGATGAAGTTGCTGCTATATTTGAAACCTTTTATGAAATGATTAGAACACAGTTTGGTGTCAAGATTCAGGTACTTCGAACCGATAATGGAGGGGAATTTGTGAACACCAAACTTAGCACTTACTTTAATCTCATGGTATTACTCACGAGACATCTTGTGCTCAAACACCACAACAGAATGGAGTGGCGAAGAGAAAGAACCGACATATTTTTGAAACCGCAAGAGTTATTCTCATAGGTGGCCATGTTCCTAAAAGATTTTGGGATGCTGCTGTAATAACTTCAGTGTATCTTATGAACCGAATGCCCTCAAGAGTTTTAAGTCTTCGAACTCCATTACAATGCCTTGCTGATCATGTGGAAATTCCTGATGTTTTGACTTTACCTCCAAAAGTATTTGGATGTGTGGCTCTTGTACATTTGTATAAAAATCAAAGGACCAAAATTTGGATCCATGTCTTAGAAAGGTGTATGTTTATTGGATACGGATCACATCAGAAAGGTTACAAATGCTATAACCCAAGTACCAAGAAGTTCCATGTCACACTTGATGTTACTTTCATCGAGTCTGAATTTTTTTATCCACCATCCCAACCGAGTATTCGTCCCACAGAAGAAGAGCTGGATACCAATTGGTGGGATATTTCGCATACACCTTTGCCTACGGTAACGCCTATGTTGGAAAAAAGTCTACAAAAGCAACCTGCAATCCCAACAACTATGATCCAGCCTATGATGGAAGTTGGACACCCTGTCAACAATGAACAAACTGAATCCAGCAGTGAGGAACAAACTGAATCCAGTAGTGATGATATTCCAGCCGAGCTTCGGGAAGCTGAGCTTCAGGATTTCAGCGAAAACCAACAAAGTTTTATCCATCCATCTCCCTCTTTAGTATCCACCCAAGCTCCTCCGAATGCTCCTGAGGTAAACACTTCTTCTCCACCTTGTGACAATTTACATAGTTGCAAAACATATGTTCTCCCTGAAAGGCATAATAGGGGCAAGCCACCTGACAAATACTCTCCTGAAATAAAAAACTGAACATCAAAGTATCCCATTGCAAATTATGTGTCAACAAGAAGATTGTCAGCCGCATATCAAGCTTTTATCGGAAACGTATCGGCTAAGCCTATTCCAGAGAGGGTGGAGGTGGCTATGAAGGATCCTGAATGGAGAGCAGCCATGAAGGATGAGATGGAAGCCTTAGAGAAGAATGGGACTTGGAGGCTAGTTACTTTTCCACGAGGGAAAAAGGCAGTGGATTGTAAGTGGGTTTTTATAATCAAGTATAAGTTGGACGGGTCTATCGAACGATACAAGGCAAGGCTAGTGGCAAAAGGGTATACACAGACGTATGGGGTTGACTACAAGGAAACATTTTCTCCAGTGGCGAAATTAAACATCGTGAGAGTTCTGTTATCACTAGCAACAAATTTAGATTGGCCCTTACATCAACTCGACATAAAAAATGCATTTCTTCATGGCAATCTGAACAAGGAGATTCACGTGAAAATCCCACCAGGTTACAAGCGTGATGGCAACCCCAATGCTGTCTGCAAATTGGACCGATCTCTCTATGGACTGAAACAATCTCCTCGTGCATGGTTTGGGAGATTTAGTTCTGCTATGAAGGAGTATGGATATGAGCAGTGCACGGCTGATTTTACTTTGTTCATAAAGAGGTGCAATGAGAAAATAACTCTTCTTATTATATATGTTGATGACATTATTATCACAGGCAATGATCATGCGGAGAGCACAAGACTCATGTCTAAATTAAATGGTGACTTCGATATGAAGCATCTGGGAGAGTTAAAGTATTTTCTGGGTATTGAAGTTGCAAGATCAAAAGAGGGAATCTTTTTGTCTCAACGGAAATATGTATTAGATCTTCTTGCTGAAGTCGGAATGCTGGAGTGCAAGCCAGTAGATACTCCGATAGTTCAGAACCATAAGCTTCATGAAAGTCTAGATCAGCCTCTTGCCGATCGAGACAGGTACCAACGACTTGTAGGAAGACTAATCTATCTATCTCATACCAGGCCTGATATTTCATATGCTGTAAGTGTAGTAAGCCAATTCATGCATGCTCCCAAGAAGGATCACATGGATGCAGTTGTCCGAATTCTCAAATATTTAAAGTCTGCTCCAGGAAAGGGCCTGTTTTTCAAAAAGCATGGTCATCTAGATGTGGAAGGGTACACAGATGCAGATTGGGCGGGTAATGTTTTCGATAAGCGTTCAACTTCTGGTTATCTTACAATGGTTGGAGGAAATCTTGTTACATGGAGAAGCAAGAAGCAAAAAGTAGTGTCTCTTTCTAGCGCTTGTTGAATTCGAAGTCGCATAAAGGGGTATCTGACCGCTTTGGTTAAAAAGGTTGATGACTGAATTGGGTTACTCTCCAAAGACAAGAATGAAACTCTTTTGTGATAATAAGGCAGCCATAAGTATCTCTGAAAATCCCGTTCAACATGATAGAACTAAACATGTGGAAATTGATCGTAATTTCATAAAGGAAAAGATTGAAGAAGGAGTCATTCAAATCCCATTCATTCGATCGTGTGATCAACTAGCAGATATGCTAACTAAAGCTATATCTGGGAGGGACTTCAGGATCTCGCTTTTCAAGTTGGGTATCAAAGATATCTTTCACCCACTTGAGGGGGAGTGTTGTCATGTTCATGTAAATTAGCCTACAAATTAGCTAGATTAATATTACCAAGTTGAGATAGAATCCTGCTACCATAATTGTAAGAGATGTATATATATTCAGTTACCATATTCTGTAGAAGAGGTTTTAGGTAAGTTCTTTATCAAACGTGTATATGTATCATGTCTTGTTTTTCAGAAGAATGAATGAAAAAAATTTTCTTCATGTTTCACATTAACTGTATAAGCCATTGGCTCCATTCAAACGCTACTTGCCCACTTTGTAGATGCTCTATTGCCCGAATGGCATTTCTCAAGCAATTGCATCAGGACATAACTTACACAGGTCAGATACTGAGATCTTCAACCAGAGCCCACGGATAGTCTATGCAAAGCATCAAGAGCAACTCACTATAGTTGTCTCGAGAGTTGAAAATTGTGCATCAGAACATTTTATGGATCAAAACGAAGAATCATCTGGATCATCTGGTGATTCAACTTGCTTTGACAATGGTCGGAATAATGCCTACGCAGAATCGGTCGTTATCAGCATTCAAAGTTCAAACGCTTGAATACTCTCGAAGCCGACCTTGCTTCTTTTCTGCATGATGTTGGGAAAATGGTTTCTTTCGCCAGATGATAATTTTGCTAGATGAAACTATTGGTTTGAAAACATTCAACTAGGACAAAGTGGAATGACTAACCGGCTCATTGAATTCTGGATTGCAGCAATTTGCAGCCTATGATGAATTCACTGGCTTGGTTAGTAAAATTGCATCAAGTTTCAAATGATCCAGGGAGCTAGTGAAAAGACCTCCCTTTTTTGGCCACATTAAGTCCAATTTATTGAAAGATTTCAATTATTCTAAAAGCATATTGTATCTTTATTTATTAAGTAGAACCATCCCGGAAAACTATTGTAACAACATTAGAGTTCGATAGGAAATGATACAAATATTTCTATAGCATCAACATCAAAGATACAGAACATATCAAGCCCTTAGCTACATCTTTAGTATGAATGAACTTGTAATATAAAGACCGCAAGCAAGAAAAGCTGAAATTATGGTTATTTTGGTGGGCATCCTTCCTTTATCAACTCTCAACGCCATGGCTTCGTAGATTGGTAAGGAATTTAAGAGGGCAAAACCAGCAATAAACATTTGCACAAACAATGCATCCAAGTTCACTCCCCTGAGAACCTCTAGAAAACCATATAGGAAAGCAATCAAATTGATAATTGCTGCCATGCATAATGGCACAAACATTGGTGATGGTAACCCAAACTCGAATATGCCTTGATCATACCTCTTCCCTTGTTCATCATCAACTACTTTACTGGTCACATTGAATCCCTGTGTTGCAATGCCTAGAATTTTTGTTATGTATTCAATGGTTGCAAACAAGTAACAGGTGACCCCCTTAATGAGCCACATTCTTTGATTATTCGACCACCTCTCAAATGTACTCCTGGCTAAAATGAAGTCCAGAGACTCTTGTCCATATGCCCAGAGAAACAAAAAGGCGTACAAGAAAAACCATGGATCGAATACAGCAAAATCACCGGGAAAAGATTCACGAAGTCAAAGTTCTCGGTAACATTACATTATTCTTGTTTCTTTAAAGGGAAAAAGTCTGCGATTTTCTGCATAACGTATTGGATACCTTTGGGAAAATGCACACATTGTTGATCAGTGGTGAGGAAGAAATGCATATATTGTGACAGGAATTGACCACATAGGCCAGAAAGCGTAGTGACCGAAATTGAAAGACGCCAAAAACCCCAAGGCCTGGACACCAAACGTTACTGGATTGTACTTGGAGAAAACTACCTTCAGGAGTCCTATAGACCATCTCTTGTTTTGGCTTAGAACATCATTGAGGGAGATGGGCATATCACCAAGAAATGCTGCCCTCTTGGGATGGTAAAATATGGAATGCCATCCCTTACACAGAAGTCAATAACCAGTGTAGTAGTCCTCCACCAGTGAGCCATACTTGAAGTGAACCATATCCATGTGAAAAAAAAATTATTTCATTTTTGTTTTTTCATAGTTATCGTATCAATAACAAAATTTCTAATTACGAAAAATCATTGAAAATATCGTTACTTAATCACTTAAAACGTACATCATACGCGTAACCAAATTTCTCAATGATTAATGCAATACATATGTGATATCATTTTGTTACGTAAAATTGAACATTTTTACCTAAATATTATTGCTGTGTGTTTTTTTTTTCCAGAAACGATATTATATTAAAAAAAGAGGCACAATGGCCAATATCTGAGCGAGAAGCTTATAAAGTTTCGTGGTGTCATTTTGTATGCAATACCGTAACCCACGAAGACAAATACCCACGAAGGGGCAAGAACACCCGACAAAGCGGGACAAGCTAACGAGCAGCCAAAAATACAAAAGTCAAGTTATATCGGGACACTAGTACTATACAAAGGGAATGCTACTCATCCCAAGTGGCCCACCACTAATGGCCGTTGGCGACAGAAATTGAAAATTAATCCCTAACTATCACCTAATACCATGACGTGGAAGCCTGCACACAGGCAGTCCAGCGACGCCCAGGTGTTGAACTAGCAGCACCTAAAAAAAAAAATATTCATGAACAGTAAAATTACTATTCATGAACGTTAAAATTTTTGAAAATTTTACTGTGCGATGAACAGTAAAACTTTTGCACCTTTTTCGCACCGAAAATCGCCCGCAAGAACAGTAAAAATTTGCAAAACAATGGCTTTCCAGCTAAAAAATTTTCGTCTCATTATTGCTGTGTGTTTTTTTTTTTTTTTCGAAACGATAATGTATTAGAAAGAGGCACAATGGCCAATGTACATATGTGGCTAAATTGAGTTTAAATGGTGTCATGGTGTATATCTCTGTGAAAACACGCGACGAAGCGCAAAAGCGGGAAAAAGCGTAAAGACGGCACAGCGGTGTGTTAAAGAGCGAAATCAACAAGTAGTACAATAATTAATGATGTGCAATTTCCATTGCTCACCTTTGAACCCCATGCAGTCTGGTGACTCTGGTCTTCATAGTTGCATCCAGCTACATGGTGGGCCAGGTTCAATATGTGTTTTTTTTTAATGGGCTGCTTGACAACATAATGCGGCCTCAGCTCCAGAATCTCCGGTTCAACAAAGGATGAAGGCCCACCAAAGAAAACCCGTCGATTAAAAAAACATCCAGACCCAACATAATTTGGGCTACGAAGACCATCCATGCCCAATGGATTAATTTGAAGTAATTGCTTGTACTCACATGCATAGATGTCGGCCTTGTTTAACCCATCAAACATTTGAGGGAACTGGACGTAACCTAGACTGGGCTGATCCTGAGGATCCATTAAGAAACAGAGTACAACGTGGGGTGTTTTGGGATCATTCGAAAACATGTCGCAGTCCTGAGTGAGTATTATTGGGGCATTCGTCATAACTCCCGATACCCGAAGCTTTACCAACCCAAAACCAAAAAAAAAAAAAAAAAGATCACAAACATTTAAACAACAATAAATAAAAAATGCGTAACAACAAACGAATCCGTGCAATAATTAGGGCAGTTGAAATGTACAGATCCAAATTTGATTTTGATTTGATTTGATTTGATGCAATAACTAGGGCAGTTGAAATGTACAGATCCAAATTTGATTTCATGCAACCTGAATTGTGCAAATTGCCATTAAAAACTTATCGTATATTTTGGATCGGATTGATTTCAAATTTGATTGTCTTTTAATTCATTATAATCTAATTTTTTTTCTTTTTATTTTAAATAAAATTATAAATATATGTTCAAAATACATATTTTTGTCAACTTTAATTTCATTTGTCAAATTGACTAATTTTAGCTAGAAAGTTACTTTAATTATAAATTTTTTTATTAATTCTCATTTTACAACCAATGTTAAGAAAAAGAGTTATAATCTTTATTTTTTTTAGTTTTTCATTCGGATCAATTCAAAATATAAAATTAATCCAATCCAATTCAATCTAATATAAAATTTTAGATCAAATTGAATTAATTGCATCAATACGGCGAACCGTAACAATAACTATAAGATAAAATAACTAGTTTAGCAATATTTATAAGTTGTAAAATAGTACAAAATATAGCGTACAACCAGTTTACTAAAATATTCACATTGATCTCATAAAAGAAAATCAAATTCATTGTAATTTGGTGGCCTGTTTGAGAATTAAAAATCAAATTCATGATATAATTTATTTTTTGGTAATTAATTTTGTAGAAGAGAGAGGGGGAAGATTGTCCAAATGTGGAGTGTGGACCATGCATGTACGTCTTAATTGATTAAGTTCTGATGAGTGATGAGAATGTTACCCTGTAGGCAAGTAATGTAAGCTGGCATGCAATGGTTCTTGAAAGTATACAGGCAGGTAGGGAATGGAGACAAGACTTACCAAGGCATTTAGGGCACCAGCCTTAAAATGATTGGACGTGGCCTTGCTTTTCTCTCGGGAAACGTATATCATGTTGGGCATGAAGTTCCCTGCTACGTCTCTGTCATTGCCACTCTCTAATAAAACCTGATTAACAAGGGTCATCTTCCAGATTTAAGAACCTTCTTCATTAGAAAATATTTGTAAGTTAGTGAATGAATGAATATTGTGTATTATGGTATTGATGGCTTAGTTATGTTCCATCAAATATGGGAATTTCAGGTTAATTACCCGAATGACGGAGGGATGCTGTTGACGAGTGAAGGATAATGTCCTTTGTTTCCATTTGCTGAAAGCGTCACGCTCTTCTTCGCTGCTCATGTATTCATCTGTCACCTCTTCTTTCTCCATCACACTTTCTATTCTCCTCCTCATGCTTTCATACATATTCTGAATTAATACAGCGATTAAGGTTCGTCATTAATGTTGCAAATTCAGTTCTTCATTCCTAGGATTTCTCCAAACATTCCTAGATTACATTGGGGTTGTGATTAATATTCAATCATATTAAACTCTAGTGATGATCGGTTTGAAGCAACAAGCAGGCAATATGCCCCCATCAAAATCTAAGCCAGTACTAATCAGGTATGTAGTACGACGGTATGACTGTCTTGATGAGGTTTTTAATAAGCTTCAGTCCAGGTAAACTATTAATTGATGATGGCATCATCCATCGAAGAAGACGACTGGGTCAGATCCATGGTTTGACAAGAACTAGTGATATTCTTTTTTGATGTATCATGCTTCCGAGCTGCCTCCTTCTATTACCATCACGATAACTACAAAAGTGGACCCAATCAGTTGTACATCATTATTTACGCACTATCCTAGAATATCCTTCAACAATTATTTGGGCAAATGATTGATACAGTAATGATGGCAACACCAAACTACATCAACAATTACCTGTACCAACTGGATTCAACACCATATCATCTATCTTCGAACTTGGAAGATTTGGAAGACCATGAGTGTGTGTGTCTATATATTCTTTACTTAACACTTGTAATTAAATTATTTGGACAGCAGGAGAATTGTAATTATTTAATTAGTTTTTTTAATGTCATTTCAGAAACCGGACAAACACCGTCGCAAATTCCAAAAATGACAAGATCTGAATTTTCCTGTCATTTTCTTCATATATATATATATAATGCTACTATAGGATTTTTATAACATTAGCTAGGGGATGAGTAATGAAAGATTTTTTGTTGAGGGAACGTAAGTTTGATGGTTTGCCGTTTTTTTGGACTTGAAATGGACAAAAGCCAAGTTGTGGTGTTAGCCTGCGTGTGGTTTCGTCATTTTCCCATTAATTACTATTAGCCCAAAATAAAATATACCTAATAAAGTAATGATATTGTCACCTCTGATACTCTCTTTTATCATAATAAAAAATAAAAATAGAGATATAATTTTATACTTTTGGCTATCAATAAAGAGTCAATAACAATAAGTGAAGTGCTAATATCACTAGCCTACCTAATAAATTACTCCTTCTATTTTCTTAAAAAAAAAAATTAACTTTTTTTAGTTATTAGACACGATATATATAATATATCATTAAATATATTATTTTACATATTTATCATTATTTTTTAATTATAGTTACAAATAATTATTGTTATTATTATTAAGGGCACTAGAGAAATTTAATCTTGAAAATATATCTGTTTTTTGGAACAAATAAAGATTTTAAAAATAGACTCTCTCTTTTTTTGGGCCTGAGGAAATATAACTTATTTATATTTCTTGTTTTTACTATGGATGGTGTTAAAAATTACATATACCTCGTTTGATATTTACTTTATTACTAATGGTTTCGTGAGATTTGAGAATATTATAACCTTCCATTTTGACAATTCAAAAATTAGTATTTTATTATGGCATGAAATGTCTAAAAAACTAAGCAAAGATATGAGAAAAAAGTGCTTTGAAAATAAATAAGAAATGAATTAAAAGTATTTACTAAAAGAAATATATATCATATGTAACTATAAATAATATTATAATGCAAATTTTACATAAAAAAGGGTGAATTGGTTTTTAACTTTAAAAAAAAAATTGAATTTCTTGGGATGGAGAAACTTGTTAATACGAAACATTTTTTGTATATGGATAAAGAAAGGATTCACTTTCATGAATATCTAGAACAGCCAGAAAGTTAGTAAATTAATTACGTGCCATACCTTAATATTTTCAGTCTGAGAAGTTGCAGAATAATTTGATCTGAAAGAGGCATCGGGGCACCTATCCATGATGTTATATTGCTTACAAAAGGGAAGCCAATGCCTTCCAAATTTAGCAGCCTCCATGAAAGCAAACAAAGTAAGCTCCGACCCTCCATCGTCCGATACTTACACCGAAATCTTTTCCGTGGGATAATCATAGGCCATGACGGATAAGGCCGTGTTAACAACATTCAAAGGCGGCTCTTTATATGGGTCAGCAGTGCATATGAAAATATCCAGAGCTGGGAAGTTATCCCGGGGAACAACTTTCTCAAGGTTATCTGGGAAAACTTCACGAACCACCGGATTCATGCGAAACGACTGCGCAGTGGTCCACATGAAAGCAAGAACAAGATCAGCAAGGAGCATGGAAATGGAGATGGAGATGGATGATAAGGTTTTGGATTGGGAAAGTATGATTGCATGGTGGCAGAGCAGGGCGAAGAGGGCACACGAGTAAACAGCTGCAGCTGCACGGTTGAAAACAATGCGGCGGAGTGGCCTTAGAGAGTGGAGTTGGAGGGGTTTTCCGGCGGCAGTGGTCGCCATGAATTTCTTTTGGTGTCCAGATGAGACTTTTGGATGACTTACTATATATAAATCTTGAGACAGCAGAGGAGCTAGAATTAAAAAAAAAATTAATATCATTTACATTCCTCAAAATTTTGTAATATAACAAATCAAATTTCATAATTTGAAAAATAACAATTGATACCCTTAACTAACCGTCAAGCCAAGTTATTTAACTAAAATTAGTAAAAAGACGAAAAAAAAAATTGAGTTTAAAAAATAAGGTGGAGTAAAAAACAGGGTTCTACACAAGTTCTACACAAGTTTTGTATAAGTTCTCAAGGCCATGCTGCTTTTTCGTTTTTTTTTTTGGCACAAGTTTTGAGGTTTTTTTATCTTTTTTGTCAATTTCAGTTAAGTAACTTGACTTGACTGTTAGTCAAGGAGCCGATTATTATTTTTCAAATTACGGAATTCTATTTGTTATATTACAAAACCTCAAAGAAAGTAAATGATATTAACTCTAAAAAAATAGTAAGGGCACAAGATAAGAATAGAAAAGTAAAAGTATGTACTTATAAAAATATAAAATTAAAATATAATCTAATAATAATCCATTTGAGAACTGATTTCAAGACAAAATTCAAATGTTTTTCCATAATTTATTAAATAAGGAATTTCATTTAGAAATATTAATATGTTGCAATATATTAAATGAGAAATTATACGTAAAAGTGTTATGGTGTTGAACAACGGTGATATAACACTAATCATTATATAAAACAGCATATTATATAAGAAATTGTATGGAAAAGTATTAATATGTGGAACAGTACTGATCATGCATGATATCAAACAATCTTTGGCATTGAAATTAACAGGTACTTTGGCTGTTACTATAGAATATTTTGGTAACCACAACTAAAGAGAGAATCAAGAGTGATAATTTTTATTGGAAATTGAGAATTTACAAACATATCATAAATGGTTAAGTGATATTCTTATTATTTATTTATTGTTATTGTGTTTATAGATACTGATGAATTTTAAAAGTAGATTCTTTTTTTTTGAAACGGTGGAAGTGTAAAGGAAAATTAGACATCAAATGTAATGGAAAATATTTTCACGAGGGAAAAGGAGGGTGAAAATACTTTATCTCGACGGTGGGCTGAAATTAACTAGTTTATTTTACTCCTTCTATATATATTTTTTTAAAAGTTCACTTTTTTAATTTTTCTTTATCTAAAAAAAATCTATTTTAAAGTAAAATTGCTAAAGTAGTAATTAATGTATATACGCACACAGAGATAGAATTTACAATTGAAAAATAAAAAATATATACATACATTCAATGATCGCTTTACATCATATGATTAAAAAAAATTGTAACTAATTAAAAGCGAACATTTTTATAGTCATTAATAGATCTCGGATCTTGACTTCTAACCTTTCTCTAGTCCACTTCCATTTGGTAAGAGTATTAGAGGGATCTCTACGCGTAAAATATAGGAATGGCAATTTTCGGGTTCGGGGTCGGGGGTTACAACCTCACCCCTGAACCCGAAATTTTACCCCGTCCCCGAACTTGACTCCGAACCTGATCGGGTTTTAACCCTAAAACCCATCCCTCCCAATCGGATTTCGGGTTCTTCGTGGGGACCCCTAACCTGATCAAAATAGCTAAACTCGAACCCGAACTCCTAAATGTTATTTCATTGATGTTTAGAAATAGTATTCTATATTAAATGTAAAATAATTTTTAAAATGCATTTATTTCCTCAAAATATGTTTATTTCTTTCAATTGTATCCTTCATATTTTAATACAAAATTTAGTCAATTAATATAGCATTTTATATTAATATGATCAATTAATAAATCTATACATATTATTTCTCTTTTTTTTCAAATTATTTTATCTTATTTTAAAATAATTTTTACATTTTTTAATAAATTTCTTTTTTTCTTTTTTGATTTAATATATTAATATTATTATTACGATTTTAATATATAATTATTAAAATTATAAATAGATTCGGGTATAAGTATCAGTACCCCCGAGCCCAAGCCCGAGCCCGAACCCGGGTTTTAATCTAAACCCGAACTTGAAAAAACCCGATCAATTGGGTTTTGACCGGAGTCGGGATTGGGGAACCCGTCGGGGCGGGTTTTATTGGCCATCCCTAGTAAAATACAACTAGACTTTAGTAGTAATATACTATTATGGATTTTGGGAAACCACTTCAAAAGTTGGGTTTGTGAAATAAAAAAATCTAAAGCTGTATAAATTTTATATGAAAATTTTATACATTTTATATAAAAACTAATTAAATTATGATAATCTATGACACTCTATATCCCGTATTCACGTGGAATTATTAGTTTTACATTAAACTAGCTTTTGCATTAGATTTTTTTCTATAATTTCAAACTAGTATTGTAGTTATAGCGTGATTAAACTCGTTCTGGACAAATATTGTAAGGGCATGCACCGTGGCCCCTTTTTGGCCCATTCACCACATCGCCACATCACGTGGCGGGCAAGATTATTCACGTAGCCACTATAAAAAATTTACTCACGCTAGTAACTTTGCACTATTCACGATCATTATCAACTTTTTTTACATTATATTAAAATTAAAAATACATTTAATAATACAACTTTAATAATTTGTTGGACCATTATTAAAAATATTTTTTGGCAAATAAATTTATATTACATGAAAAACTTAAATTTACATTACATGAATTTAAAATAAATATAAAATATGTAAAACAATCAATAGAAAATAAATTTACATTACATTAAAATTAAAATTTAATAATACTCTTAAAAATGAAAATAAATACTCGAAATTTAAAATGAAATACGTAAAATGAAAATAAATACTCTAAAGCAAATATGAAATTCTTGAAACATGAAAATAAATATGATAAATTAAAAATAAAATTCTTAATTCTAATGCAAAAATAAATTTATATTACATTACATTAAAACTAAAAATTAATGCTTATACGTAAAAATGGAAAAAAATGCTCTAAATTAAATATGAAATACTTAAAACAATTAATGGAAAATAAAATAACATTACATTACATTAAAATTAAAATTTATTAATAAATGTTCACAATTATGACTCGAATGAAATATGAAAGATAAAACCAATTAATGGAAAATAAAATAACATTACATTAAATTTAAAATGCAATAATTTATTTAAAAATGAAAATTATGACTCTAAATAATTTCTAGTCTCATGGTGATTTCCACCAAAACGCCCCATATGTGTTCAATCAAGTCATTTGTCAACTCATTGTGGATTTCTATTGCGAAGTTGATTCATGTTCATCAAATAATTATTTATGTTGAAAACTCTCCCGCCGAGAATTGCGGAGTATTACGATCGCCGCTTTCGTTGCTCAATAAATGTTGAAGGATCAACGTAATGTTCATAGTTAATCCGTTCATCCTCGATCATGTTATGCATTATAATACATGCATTCATGATTTGATGCAATATACTCCCATCCTACGCGAAGCGGATTTTTAATTATCTCGCCAACGCGTGCTTTAACACTCCAAACGCCTGCTCAACATCCTTTCGAGCTTGGCATTGGGAAAATAATCTATGTTTATTTGTTTGTGGTATTGGGATTGATTGGATGAAAGCGCCATTTGGGATATATACCATCCGTAGCGGTATCCATGTCATATTCACGCCATTAACCGTATATTGAATCGCTTGTCCTACCAAGTAGTACATCATTAAACATAGTGAACGATAAAGACATTTAGATCATTACACGAACCCGAGTACCAAGAATGCATGCCAAATCCATAAATCTTGGAAGTTCTGAAAAGTATTAATGTAGCTACGCCATCACGCCTTGATACATTCCTTCAAAGCCGCAGGACAATTTTTCCACTCCCAATGCATGCAATCAATGCTTCCGATCATGCGGGAATCCCTCGCATTTCACCAATATGCAATAGCCTTCTCATATCTACGGAGTTGGCCTCTCAAGTATTCAAATTTCAAACATATCGATAATGCCTTGACAAAATGGGAAATGCACCGTCTAGACGTCGCACCAATGCGCAAGTACTCATCAATTGAATCCGCAGAACTACCGTAGCCAACATTCGTAATGCTTGTGCATTTTGCAAAGTAAACCCCATTCTACCGGTTGCGTCGCGTTGTTGAAAGTAGGGAGAAATTTGTGCGCCTTCCACAATACGTAGAAGAGACTTATCCATTCCGAATCAATCGAATTGCATGGCATCGTATATAGGATGTTCGTGAAATAATCATTCCAAAGCGGATTTGGCCGCTCGATCTCTATCCGACGACGATTTGGATTTTCGTTCCGCCTATGCCTTCTAGGCCTTGTAGTATGTTCGCATTTTCGCATTTACACTAGCCTCGAAAATTTGGACACAAGTTTCATCTAACAACCTGTCCATTTCTGAAAAAATTGAGTCAAAATCATAAGAATTTGAATCCATGTTTTTTGGAAGAAAATAGAGAATTTGATAGAGTTTGGGAAATATGAAACTCGAATTTTGACCCAAATATATGCAAAATGCATCTCATTTTATAGAGGATGAAATTTTATGACCGTTGGTAATTTTAAAAAAAAAAAAAAAATTTTAGCCCCCAAATGGCTGTTGCAAACCGATTGGGCGGTTTGCAGGAAAATACGTGGCGCGCTTCATCGGGGCGCCACACGTCAGCAGGTCGAGCGCCCAATTTTTAAAAAAAAAAAAATTAAACGACGCCGTTTGGCGGGGGTATTTTGGGAAAAAAAAAAAAGCGCACATGTCAGCGCGCCTGCGCTTCGTCAGCGTGTCAGCGGTCAGCGCTGACACGTTGACCAAAAACGACGCCATTTTGGGTCGTTTTGACGCGAAACGGCGTCGTTTTTGCCTGGAAAAGGGGAAAAAAAAATTGGGTCAGGCTCCTTTGCCTGGCCCGTGCAGAAGCCAGGCAAAGGAGCTTGTCTTGCACTGTTTATTGCCAAGTCAGCAATAATGCTGACTTGGCATTTTTGCGGCCAGGCCGCAGGTGAGAAAAAAGGGCTATGGTGCATGCCCTAATACTAACACCATTATCTAGTTTCGAATAGATATTGTAATATGGAAGTCACTAAAGTATTGGGCTTTGGAGGCAAATTTCTCCAAGATTCATGACGAGTGTTTAGTATTGGAGTATAAAAACTTCACTATATGTAAACGGGTCTCAAATAAATAGACTCCATGAGCCTTATTTCCTTGGGCTAATATTGTTCATTATCAAATTTTAAAAGAGCAAAGCCTTCAATGCTTCTGCCAAGCCTGAGGCAATAGAGTCCGCCCACTTCATGAGTCCAGTAAACAATTCCAACAGCCCAACCCTTTTTTTTATTTATGAAAATGTCAAACAATTCAACTGGAAAATATTGAATTTGATGGTAAGGCGAGAGAGATTAAGATTAAGAGGTCTAACATCATAATTTTAATCCCAACACAAACGCATATCCCAAAAATATATATATATATAACTTTTAAATGATGTTTATAATTAATAGATATTCAGAATAATACATGTTTAATAATTTTTATCGCGTAAACACCGTATGCATTATTAATTTTTATTCCAAAACAAACTATAGGAAACCATTAAGCATGAAGCATCATCTCACACTAATCCGACTGGAAATCATTCCCCATTTGTTCCTACATAGAAACCCTTCAAGACTACTCAAATTTAAAATTTGAAATATCATATTCATATACTTAAAATTGAAATTTCATGATTTGTGAAGAAACCTAAGTTGCATTAAAATGTATATAAATTGTCATTTCAAAATACGTTTTTACGTTTTTTTTGTTTTTTTTTATATATATCTTTTATTTTATAATTATAATTTTAAAAAATATAAAATATGAAACACTAGTCATATACACATTTAAATAACAAAAAATGAGTTTGGATAATTAATTATCTTGCTGATTTCTTAAACTGCACACGAGTGAGTTTGGCATTTGAGTGATGAGGATACATAAAAGACGGGAAACTGATGAAAGCAAAACCCATTAATGGCCAATGTTGGAAAATCCTTTGGGAAGGAGACAACTTAAGACATAGAGGAATTTTGTTTCCAAGAGGATCTTTCAAGACGGCAGGGCGGCAGCCAAAACCAAAAAATCCACAATAAATCCTTTTTGTTTCGAATATGTCCTTTTCGTAAGCATAGATTATGGAAGTCAATATAGGTCAAACAAAACCATTGTCACATCCATAGTACCTTCATATATAGCCTACCAACTTTGAAAATACGTGTGGTGATGTGAGCTCCTTGTCCAACTACGTAGTATTTTCCAAGCACTCATAGCAAATTTGTTTTGCCCTTTAAGCATTATAATAAAAGGTTATGAAATGACACATTAATGAACCTTTTTTTCCCAAACGTCACCATCTGTCCTTTTGCATATGGGGTTAAGAGTGAACGAGAAATGTCAACCACCATCAATCGAAATGTCTGTTCTTCCTCATTTCCTAGTCCTGGGGGAAAGTTTATGCCCAAGGATCTTCCACCTCTAGTTTTAGAATCTTCCCAGAATGTCATATCATTGGATGATAGGTTTTCATTTGTTTGGCTGCTTTGGCACAGTATCAAACTTCGCATCAATAAAACATGAATGAAACCCGAGCGTGTGTATGAAATGCCACAGAAGTTGCGAAACATCTCTATGATCAGTATCTCAAAACTGCACTTTTTCGTATTTTTTCAAAGTAGTAATCTTGATATAAAAAATATTTTAAAAAACGTAAAAACAAGTTTTGAAAGCCTACCTATTTTATTCATTTTACATTTTCGAGACAAAAGTTTTGAAACATAATTTTCATTAATCCAGGTATGGAGCTTAATGATAGACGCAAATAAAAATCGACTCGGTAATACAGAAAATAAATGAACATGATAGAGCAGTGCAGATATTGGAGCGGAAGACACAATGATTTCATTAACTCAGTTGCATTACACTTGTAGAGTATTCAACCTCTGGATCACTGGACACGAGAAACACGAAGCCACACTTGGTAAATATATTTACATACACACCAATCCACATCCACCAGCAACAACTTTACTATACACATTCTAACCCTACCCCTTCATCAATGGATCCTAGATAAGTACAATACCAGTTACTCCAAACTTCAAAGCAGGTTTGAATTTTGGACTGCTGTCAAAACTGGACAGTGAACTACCTATCATCATCGTTATTTCAAAGAGGGATCCCCATCTGCAATGCAATGTGTCCATTTTTCTTGTCGATGACTCAAACAAAACCCAATCCAGTGATCCAAATATAATTTCTTCAACCATGCGTTCGGTTGACCACCGCCACCTTCCACACCCCCGACCACAACTAAAATAACCAGATACGAGAGGGGAGAAACAACAACCGAAAATAAAAAGGAAAAAAGAAGTAAAAAAGATAGTGAGGGATGTTAAAACAAAAGGGCTCCTTCCTACTCAAGTTCCCCATTTTCCCAGTTGAAAGAAGTTCCATCGTTGTCGGCAGGTGTTATAGGATGTTTGCTTCCAGCTCTCATTTTCTTGACATCCTGGCTAGAGCATATGAAAATTCGTCTGACCATTTTACAGAATTCTCTGCAAGAAAAGTACAGAATATTACGCCCCAGAAAAAAACATAGCAGAGGGCCAAACTCAATATTTAAGATGAATAACAAACGGTAAACTTACGGCCATGGATCATCGCCCATTAGCATCATATCCCCTTCATCATCTGTGAATACAATTTCCCATTTGTCTCTAGGGCTCAGCTCTCCCTTGATTTCAAACATCTTTTCCAGTTCGACTATAAGCTTATTGTACCCTGTTAACATGGTTAAGTCCACAGCACGGCCCACAGCAACTCCTTGCATTTGAACCTTCACAGTACAATCCCATACCAAGGAAGCAAATTCTTTCAGTATTATAATTTCTAGGAGACATAAATCACTAATAAACAAGTTACATCCACTAACACAGTGGTTTTATCTTTGTGGACATCATATACCTTGGTGCGACTTCTTGTTGAGCCACTCTGCTTGCTTTGCACCTCCTTTGAGGGAACCTGCAGCTGTCCGACCACCAGATCTTTGGAATCCTTTGAGAGGTCTGATTTATGTTCAGAGCCACTTGCAGATAATGCAGTAGGTAAACTTTCATCTTTGGTGCCATTTGAGGTGTTAGCAGATTTCGGAGGCTCTCTTTCAGGAAGAGAGCCAGTTGAAGGACTCATCAGGTCAATACCAAACAGTCGACAACTAGCAACTGTATCCGATTTCCTTCCATCATTTGGGTGGCAGACAACACTGTTGCATAACGTTGTTGGGGCAGTGACAGAATTGCTTGTAAAAGTAGACCAGGCAAGGGCACTTTTGTTATCTATCTCATCAACCAATATACTGAGAGAAGCATTCACATTGGAAGAGGATAGCCAGTCTCCCTCTGCATGACTCCTTAAATTGCAGTTCCTGCTGCCCTGGAGCTGACTAGAGTTAGTGTCATGATTTTGATTTGCAGCAACTTGTTGGCTCCTAAGACCATCTGGAGTTGCATTTGCTAGAGGCGAATCTTGAGGATTCCAAACAGCTGACACGGCTGAAGATGCTGTTTCTATATAAATATCAAGAATGAAAGAAATAATTTACTTAGTGTTATGTGTTCTAAAAAAGAACAGAGAGCACAAAACCAGTAAGCTGGAGTAGCTGAAGCTTTTCTCACCAAGAAGTGGAATATCAGAATTTGATCGAAGTCTTTTGTTTTTCCCTGCTGGTGGTGCCAGGCTCGTAGTTATTGCAGCCACAAAAGGTTCAATCTCCCAAGGTGAGACCCTTTCTGGCCTTGCAATGGATGCAGATTCATCCCATTGAACCTGCACACAAGAGGAAAAACTTTTAAATACTGAGTTTCTGCATAAAAATAAGCTCACTAAAATTAGATAATTAACAAGATGTTTTGACCTTCAACGACCTCCATTTAGAATCTTTCCATTCAGGGACAATATCTTCCACACCAACTATGGTACCAGTAAATCTGATAAATGAAATTAAGACCAAAAAAAAAAAAAAAAGCATGAAAATAGAGGAAATGTTAGTATTTCTAACCTGCAATAAATCAACTTTATACAAATTCAACATTCCGTATTACCTTCTTTCAGGAGTATCCTCCCCTTCAAATCGCATCTTAAACCTCATGCCAACTCCAAACCCATGGTTAATAGATTCTAGGTATTTGTTCAATCCAACAATGAACTGGCTTGTCCTGAAATTTGTGGTATCATCAAAGAGGTTTAAAAAATATGTAAATTATTCAGGATGAGTACTGCATATAAGATGCTTTCAGATCCAAAAGTGGACATAAAAAATGTGTACCTTGGCTTGTAGTAAACAACAAAGAGGGTTCCAGTTGCAACGGCATGAGATGCAGTAGCAAGCACCCCTAGATGCATGCTATGGCTTGAAATCACTGATGATGGCATGGAACTTTGCTGACGAGCAAGACGTCTAACTCCAACACGTAGTTCTCCATTTGCACCCCTAGATGCGATATAGGATCCATCAGTAAAGGAGGAAAAAATGGAAGATTTCTTTGCAAATGTCCCCATGACACAAGTACAGGTATGTGTCTATTAGCATCACATTCAACAATTCACCAGGCAAATACCTCAGAAATACAAAAGAATCTCCAGCTACCAATCTCTTAGAAGTAACAAATGTACTCCAACCCGTAGTCAGCAAGTGCCTCCGAGGTTGTCCTGTTCAAATATAATCAGATGAGAACAAATATAGTTGCATGTCAATAAAACTGATGCGAAGTCAAATGAAAAAATCTAGAGAAAAATAGTTGAAGTATAGAAGTGGGAAAAAAGAACCAGTACCTCTGAATATATGCTTAAAGTGCCATTCAACTCCATGAAGATCCTTGGCTACTAATTCCTGTGTAGGCACTGGCTGAGTCATGTCCTAAACAAAAAATCAAGTCTGTTCAATTTCTTACACATGTATCACTAACATGTAAAAAAATGTATACATAATACTAAAATTCTTGGAGAACTCAAATATGCCACAGATGACAAATGTTACCAGGGGAGGAAGACATTCGTTAGCATGCTTCCGAAGAACAGAAAATCCCCCATGAGTGCTTGTATCAGATGCCGTCAAAACCTTGCAGAAGGAGTGAACTGTGGGCCTTGGGGGCTCAGAGGGATGTGAATCAGGAGAATTCCTCTCACTTTGCTGCATATATTTTTACAAAGAAGATTAAGTTCCTTCTTATAGGGTATAAGTTTCCCTGCTTAATGAATTCAAGCTTCAGTAGTTAGATAAGTTCTTACATCTGATTCTGGTATCAAAGTAATTTGTGCATAAACCTCATCAGTCTCTTGTTCAGCCTACAAAAAGAAACCAATCCTAACATTTAGTACACCTCAACTTTCTTACAATTATGAAACTTGGAGAACTGAAAATACAGAAATCAAGCCTGAACAACATCCAGTTCACACCAAACTTCTCATCAATTTTTTCAGCAACTAAACAAAATGATTTATATGTAGAACTCTTCAAAACAAAAACCAAAAGAAAAGAGAAAGAAAGGGAAAAAAAAGGGAAAGCTGAAAACATGGTAGGTATAGAAAATTCAAAAGAATGGAGACCATACCAGAAGCTTGATGTCTACAACGTTACAAAGGATCTTCGGGGGCAGACCAAACATTGGTATCCTTTGATTAAACTCCTGATTTGTTGACGCCTCCAACTGAAATAAAGTCCAGAAAGCGTCCAAAGTATGTCAAAACCCAAAAACAGCAAGTTCGAAACAGAAATTTTTTGTTGAAAAATTATCCCATGGAATTAAAGTCCAAAGATCCTCACTTTCAATCAAATCTGCCCAAGAAAGTACTTAATGGCAACCAAAAACCAAAAAATCATTCAAAAGAAAAAAAGAGAAGGTAGAACAGAAACGAAAAAAAAAATAGAAAGAGAAAAGGCTTACTTGTTCCATGTGACCTTGTGGAAAATAGTATACTTTTTCTATAGGCTTTGGCACATCCACCAATGGACCTGCACAAGCCCTCCATAGCTCGGGATACAGATCATCATGAACTGAAAATTTTCACCGGAGAAACCCATCAGGAAATGAACAAGATACTGTAGAACAGATATTCCACTCAAAGAAAAACCTTGCTTTTAAAACAAAATAGAAGATATTGACCTTCAACATTGCTTTGTTGCAGCTGGGAAAAAGGCCCTCTACTTGTCATGATTAGAGCAGGCTTTGGATAACAGACACACAACCGAAACCTCTATATCATTAATCAAGCTAAAAAACCAACCTTTCCTTCCTCCACAATAAATTCACTTCATTGCACTCCCCATCTCCACAACATTAATCCAATCAAAACCCAATTAAACCCACAACATAAATGTCAAAAAAGAACCGCTATTTATCAAATTACAGCTGGAGAGACTTTCCGAATTCCACCGAAGGTAATTGCCAAACCGTTAAAAATCCACTCTTTAACCGTTAAAGCAGCTAGGAAACCAGTTTTTGAGCTTCTTTCAGCTTAACCAGAGCCAACCCAGAAAAGTTCTCCTCTTTCCCCTCTATCTCTCTCTATAAACAAAACAATCCTAGAACTGCAAGAAACGGCGTTACAATCCCAGAAAACAGCTTAATATACGGCTTGATTTGTTGCTTTCTCTCTTTCTCTCTCCCTGATGGCCCTTTAATCTCAACGTGGTTTGGTTTGTCTGCTTTTCCTGTGTAGTATAGCGCACAGTATACTTAGCACCACTAGCATAGTCTATAAGTGTGGGGATGGAGGGAGGAGAAATGGGGGTATGGGGGAAGCTGTTGGGGCCAGGGAGACTGTGGCCTACAACTGCGTGAGTGCGCGTGGTTTGTTGTTTATAGCTTTGTATTGTTTCATTCTGAGGTTAACCTAACAAACCCTGGTTATGATTAATTTAACCGCAAATGGATGGTTGTGATTAGTGCTATTTTTCGGATTAGTGAATTGGCTTGCACTTTAATTACATATAATTATAATAATTTTTGTGATTAAGGGAAGATTCATGAGCAGACTTGCTTGACTGAGGCAGCTATTGGGGGGTTGGTTAATTTTCTTCTTCTTTTTTTTTTAATTATTCAATCACTGTTATTAGTATACTAATCTTCTCTCTATTTCAATTATGTCATAGTTTAATTTAATTGAAAGGCTAAATTATTTTAATGTGTTAGTGGAGATTATTAAGTACTATTTGGATTCTTAATATCGAAATATGTTTACATTATCATGAGTGGTGCATAATAGAGTTTTTTAAAGAGTGATAGTTATATAGTATTAATATTTGCCTTTGCTCTCTTTATTTTATCATCATGGGGGGGGGGGGGGAGTTAGTTTAATTCCTGCATACTGGAAAATTTCAGTATTGTATATAATGAAAATATATCATATTCGAAATTGTGATCGAACAATGAATTAATATATTTCTTATGTATCCATACATATTATGTTGGAATTCAATTAGATTTTGAATATATCAATATTAATTGATTGACTCTATTTTACTAGCAAATACTACTATTTTTTATATATATATATAGATAAATCTTCCAAATTATTCACTTGAATTACTCGTATAAATGAATATATTTGAGTCCTACCTAATCTTAAATTTATGCGGTGAAAATATTTCATAGAGGAATATAGTTGAGTTGTACCTAATTATTAACATTCTGTAAGTGAATACATTATATGCTTATTTTTGTACTTCATGAGTTCAAAAAAAAAAAAAAAACAAAAATGTCTACTTTAAAAACTTTTATTTCTCCCTAAAAAAAAATAAACTTTTAAAATGGAATACCTCTAATACTTTTACCAACAATAATTATTTATAATCATAATTAAAAGTTAAGGATAAAAATAAAAAATTAAACATTTAGTACGATATTAAATGCGATATTAAGTACGTTAAAACTAATAATTGAAAAAATTTATATCCAATTCAAATAATACTCTTTTTTCAAGATAGAAAATGTATTTAAATTTTAGTTCTAATCACAAATTATGATTATTAGTACTCAATTCATTATTAAAAAAAAAATTGTATTATTACAAACATACAATTCATAGCGAGATAAAAGAAATAGATTGAACCAAATATCCGAATGTTACCCTTTTAAGAAAGAAGATATAGGATACCTAAATTGGATTGTAATTGGAGTAGCTTTAACTTTAAAATAAAATGAATTTAAAAAAATATGAAATACGATTTTCAATATAAGAAATAAATAAAGCTTATTTATTTATATTAAATTGGTGTAATCAAAGTGTTAATGTAAATTAGAATACGTGTTTTAGTTTTTAATATGTTTTTTATTTCACATTTACTACTTTAAAAAATTTAAAAATACGTTTTGAAAAGCTGTTTATATAAACTTTAATATTTTATAATCTTGATCTTGACAATCTAAGAAACCAAAAAAAAAAAAAGAAAAGTTTTTATATTTGTAAGAGCCAAAAAGCGTGGTCTACTGTTAAATATCAATTTTTAATATTGAAAAAAAAAAAAAAGAATTGGTATGCTCCATGTATATATATGTTTCTTTATCAATAGAGATTTTATTTGTTAAAAAAAGAAAAAAGAGGAAAAAAGGGAGAGTTGTTAAATTGGCGTTTACGACCTCAGCGGCCGTCCCATTGGTTGTCTGCTTCCCGGCAACCAACAGGGTTGGCTCATGTAAACCCGGCAAACGAATTTCTTTCTTTCTTTCATTCAAACGCCTCCCTCCCTTTCCTTTACTATATTGCCAATTATGTTTATTTTTTTTTCGTGGATTTTGATGGGATCTCATTCTCTCATCATTTGACCTCAAATCCTATCCTAAATTTACTTCCGCACATCCATACATAAACCACCACTAATGTTGTTTTGTGGGACCTACGACACGTGGGAACCCGAACTTCTTTTTTTTTCTTTTTTTTTTTTAAATAAAATATTTTATTTATTTCTTCCGTACTAGTACTACTGCCACCGCTCTCTCGCCTGCCTTCCTGCCTGCCTGCCTGCCTCGTGCCTGCCCGCTGCATTATACGTCGCTGGAGCCTGGTTGGGTTGGGTCTGCCTGCGAGAGTGTGCAGTGGTCCTCATCGTACTAATTCATCTCCTCCCTCCACGTGGACGCGGTCCTTCTCCTCTGCAGACTTTTTGCAGTTTTGTAAGCACAATGTGGCCAATCTTGCCTGGGGATATGCTTGGATTCCATATCTGAATTCAATCCCCCATTAGTATCAGTACTCTACTCTGCATCTTCACCTATAATTGTACTGCCCCCAGTCAAACCACCAAACCATTCCAATATGATAGGCTTGCATTTAAATACCTTTTTTTTTTTTAATAAAAATTATCAAATATAAATTATATCGATAATGTAAAAAAATTATATTAAAAATTAAATACAAAATATTTTTTAAAACACAATTCATATATACAAAAATTCATGATCGATATTAGTTTTACCTTTTAATTATCGATGTCTATTGATAATGTTCTTTATTTGTCTTTTTTCTTTATTTATTATTCTTTCCGTCTCAAAAAAATATATTTTTAATTTCATATAATATTTTAAAGTTATAAGGTATAATTAAATATATAATTTTATTTTTTATTTTTTAATTTTTAATTTGTACTTTACATTATCATTATTAATAAAAAATATATAATAATTTTACATCAAAAGTAAACTTTTTTTTTTAAAGAACAGAGATAGTATTATAAAGAGAACAAGAAATTTATGTTTGAGGAATGTGATTTATTTGGCATCATATTGAGTTAATGAAATTTTATCGACACTAGAATAATGATACGGCAAAAATTACAAAAAGAAATTACCAAATTATTATAAGTATTCATCAATTTACGTTAGGCAATAAATAAAAACATATTTCATTGATATTTTTCATTGTAAATATTAATTATTATCTGTTTGAAAATCATAAGAGGCGGTTGTCAATCATATCCAAGTTTTCTTCTCCCCAGCCGATCGAATTCATCCCATTGTTATTTAAAATACTTAATTATAATGAGATTCTTTTAATTACTTCCAAATTTAATTATGTCAGGAAAAGTTGGACATGTTACGTACGATTCCAAAGTGAATCGTATTCGTCAAAATTTTCTTTGCAGCTTACGTTTCTCTAAGAAACAAATATTAGAATTTGGTAAACCCAACCAAAAAAAAAAAAAAAAGGTACAATCAGAATTTTGACTTTCCAGCGTTTGCTGAGTGAATGATTCTGGCAAACAAATTCTGCATCGTAAAGTCAATTATGCATGGATATTTTTCTTCACTTTTGGGATTAGATTAATGGTTCGAATAACCGGCCATTAATTTAGAATAAGCATATTTCTTCTCCTTAGATTCCTAATAAAATGAGTCAGAAAGTTAAATAGTATGACTATTGGGATAAGTGGAGGGAGCATGGAATATATTATCCGGTCCTCACTGTATTTTTATTTTTAGTTCGACAGTAAAATGTTTTGTAAAGAATAACTTTGATGTTGTTTTGGCTTGCATGTATATAATTTTGGCAAAAAAATTATGAATTTTAGGAGAATGTGTTAGATATATTATCCTATAAGGTGTTTAATTAGTATAGTGATTGCTTGAAATATTTTTATCGGGCAAAAGAATGCTTGAAAATCTTAGTCCATATATATACGTTGTAAATTGTTTCTTAATTTCTTCATGCATGCATTGTAATTCCCCGTATCATAAAGTTCAAAGTTGAGGACATTCAATTCAATCCAACTTTGTCAAATTAATTACAAATCGCGGTACAATTTCTTGGATCTTACTCCAAGAAAATTTTTGCATGGAGAGATACTATATAATTAGCAATAAAGAATAGGAGGACCTACAAATAAATTTTTTTGACCAAGTACTTTTGTCCAAATTCAAATGGGGGGTTCCATGAGGGTCTCTTTCCACTATTAATGAATTCCCAAAAGTCACCAAAGATTAAGGATATTTGTCGCAGTCTATGATGCTGTCGGACCCTTCAAAGGCCTAGCCGGTGGTGATAATGCCATAGCGATTCTAGAGGGTTTAGTTTTGAATTCTCAAAAGATCAATTTGTGCATGTCGTTTCCCTTATATGGGAAACACATATAGAATTAAAGGTTAATAATCTATGTCTAATGATGTAACTATTCTTTTAAATTCATTTGTATATCCCAACCCAAAAAAAAAAAAAAAAGAGAGCATATTTATACTATATTCATGAGTAGATCGAGAGACAATTAAACGTGTATCATGACATATATGATATGAGCAATAATATACACAATCATCAGTATCATCTATTTACATAAATAAATATCAAGTCAATTCTATATAAATTTATTAAGATTTTGTATTGTAAATATCATCACTCCTTCGACCAAGTTTAAAAGAAATAAAAGAAAGGGACAATTAATTAACAAGTTAGTTTGTTTTTTGGGTAAGGATTATAAGTATTATGTAATTTAAACTTTGTGATATGTATTAATAGTACATTAATTTATTCCCATGTCAAGGTAAACTTTAGAATAGTAGTAGTAGTAGTTGTCATCAGAGCGTACGATATAACATAACAATTAAAGGAGAATTATCCAAGTAATTACCACTTCAAGACTAGATCATCTCAATTCCATAGGACAATAATTCACGTGTAGTGTTTTCCATTTTTATTAGTAGCCATGCAGTGTGATCACAGACTGTGACTGCGAATCGTGAGACCTACCTGGTCAGGGCGGAGGTCTCAGCAGGGCTCTCTAGGAATTACAGATTACAGTCCCATTCCGATCGAGAAGCAATAATGGTGATAGCTTCTTCTCATGCTGAACTGGCATATTATTTTGGTGGCCATGCATGGCCATGTATGATAAAAGGGCAGTACGTACCATGTCGATCTTTCCACCACAGGATACAGATCATGATTCACGGTTTCTTACATCTTTAAACTCTGCTTCTTGGGTAAGAACTAAGGAGTATGTATTCGGCCTGAATGATAGGGTAGTGTCTGTACACAAATGGGGTACAGTGACCTCAAATCGAGGTTGCTGGCTTTCCTCACCCTTTGTCAAGAGACCACCACCCTCAATCTTGCTAATTACCCATACTTCAATAGTGAATAATTGATACGTACGTAAATTTTCATGATAATTAACGTGGTGTTTACTTAATAATAGAGTACTGAATGATGATAGTTTTTTTTTTAAAAAAAAAATTATTAACTTCAATCAAGCTATATTAATTATTCAAAAAAATTTATTGAAATTTTTTATTATGTATACACAAGTTGAAAATAATTTGGGTATAATTCATAGTCTATTAAAAATAAAAAACATTTTTGTTTAGATAGTTTGTTAATAATCGAATAACATTTTTTTTTTAGATTGCAACAAGAAATTCCTTAAATATGATGCATAGCGGATTTTGTTTTGTTGTGAATAAGATATGTTTTTATGAAAATTACGAATCAACATTTAAAAATGGGAGTAAGAGGAATTCTTTACCCGCAATAGATACGGGATGAGTTATTGAATCATATAATTTGAACTCTTAAAATATGAGAATGTTGACCTTTCTAAAGAATATGTATGTATGCATGTATGTATATACATCATTTTATTCTTAATTTTGTTGTTGCCTTTATTCTCTTGAGGCAATCAAGACTTGTATAGAAATTGTATATTAGCTAATGGCGTTTATTTCCATGTTTGACATATTAATTAAAGAAGGAGACGTATAATGGATGACTTGTCATGCTCAATGGAAAAATTTTACTGTATAAATTGATCCTCCGGTCCACAGTATAACGTACGCCAGAGCCAAAATTCTCATTAATTATATATCTATCTACGTACCAACAAACATGGACATTTGAAAAAATTAAGAAAAGAAGAGAAGAAAAGAAAAGAAAAGAAAAGTTCAAAATACTCTTACTTGGAATCAAGAAATGATTAAAAGATGCACATCTTACGTGGATTAAGCTTCTTTCTCACATTAATCCAGATTACTTTTTGAATTAGCCTCTTAATTTGACTCTTTAACTTTAAATTGAATAATATTATAATTTGGCTTAATTGTCTTTTTGAGAAAATAAAAATAAATAAATAAGGAACAGAAGAGAGGTAGCAACAGCAAAACTGTTCATTGAGGGGTGCATTTTCATCTTTTACGCAGCAAGCAATTCTTTTGTCCCCTACAAAGACATAACATAATAGTCTTCTACATTGGTTCTTTTCCCACCCAACAAAATACGCAAATTACAAATTTATTTGTTCAACTTTGGCCAAGTCATTCATTATATAAGCTCATCTACGTAGACTTTGCTGAGAGCATCAACGTATTTACAAGGAGTATACATAAAGTACTCAACTTAAGTTGATTGGATAAGAGTGTCCTATATTAGCTGCAAACCTCTTTACTTTCAAAAAAAATTCTTAACTTACTGTAGAGAACATGGATGAACGTAATATAAGTAGATGACAAACCAATGAGGTTGAGGTTTTGTGTGTGCTTGTCTGTCCCGGAGCACAATTAGGCAATAAGATAGATTTTTTATGCCTTGCATTATCAGCCAGTCGACATCTGTCCGACTAATCAAACTCCAAATTAATTATGCTTTGTGTTTGTGGGGAGAATAATTGCTTGTAGTTTAGGACCGATTCTTATTCCCCCTCCAAAAGTCATTGTCTTCCCTGCATCTCATGTCTCCAAATGTAGCCTTGAGAGAAAGGGTAGTTGGATACTAGTACTATACATCATTTTCCAAATTGTACAAAATGGCACTGCATTAATATTTAAAGCCTCTTGTGCTTAATTATTTCAGTATGCAAATATTAATGAATTGTATCCCCACCAGTCCCCTAAAACGGGATGCTTTTACTCCCTCAATAGCCCCACGTAAATAGTCTATTTACCAGTTGTACTGCGTATGAAGATCTAGGATTTGAGCGAATATACTCAATATTTAATCCCAAAGAGTTGGGATGAACTGGTACTGAAATGTGATTAATGATGTGATTTGAGATGTTTAAGAGGGGATGAACTGCTTTTACAGCTGTTAACTAAGCTTTACGTGGTAGGAAGGGACTGGGTAAGCTTTACGTGGTAGGAAGGGACTGGGACTGGGCACAAGAAGGTGAAGTGACTAATGTTTGTTTCCTTAAACGATGTACATGTAATCTGCAGGGTTAGGTAATGGGTAATGATCATCGCAAAAGTGAAAGAAAAGATGATGAGATTCAGGACTTTGAGATGATTTTGTGTGCACAATGCACAGTCCATGTGGAGACCAATTTGTTGGGTGCTCCTTGGCCGCTGCCCTTGCCAACAATTATGAGAACTGTGAAGAAAAGAACCAACCCACCAACGTGGTACATGGTACAGCTAAATAGGGCAACTTGCAGCATTTCTAAGTAAGAAATTAAGCTGCAATAATGCCAGTAATCTGAATCTAAGTTGTTCACTAAGAATAGATGTATGATGCCTCAAAAGGGATATATAACACGCAATTGAACCCGCCAATCCTCATTCGATAGGAACATGATTTTACGATTTGTGTGCTGATTTACGTAGCATCTCACAAAACAGACATGCAATAAAAATACATTTACTCTCTTGTCGGACACAATCAGCATTTGTAGCAGTTCGAACATTGTCTTTTGCTAATTTTGCAAAATTTCCACTTATGGTAGAGAATGCAGCTTGCATATTGCAATAGGATATAGAGCATTTTGATCAGCTGTAAAGCATGTGAGGACAATGATGGACAAAAAGGATGTTTGAGGTTGTAAGTGGCTTTTGTAGGCCGGCCCCTTCCAGACTCCGAAGGGTTGCTTCATAACTATATATTAGTAGTGGTATTCTATGAAGGAAAATTTTCTTTTGCCAATTTGGATGAAACTTTTAAAGGAAAGAAAGAAAAGGAGGATGATGACTGGTTATTGAGTTAGAGTGGGATTTTGGTCCCCTTTGTTCCACGAATCCTTACCCTCTTTAGACCTGGATAATAAGACCCATGAAACTTGATATCCACTGGAGGAGCTTCATTTCCCTTTTTTTCCTTTTAGTATCATCCCCCTTTTTTTGTTTGATCCTTTCAAATATGCCCAATAAGGATGAGAACAAGACAAAACCCTTTGTCTGTATGTTGACAAAGAAATCAAATGTTTACATGTTTGGTTGGCCCTTTCTGTAGTTCTCTTCTGCTATATATTTTTGATAGGATCAATGGAGTTGGCTTTGCACTACTACTATCTCCTTCATCATCCCTGCTTTCAAAATTGTATTAACCGACAAAATGGTCTCTTACAATTTCTCCAATAATCTTTTTTATCCTTCACATTTAAAACGATAAAAAAATATTCATAACATTTTATTATTACACTTTTTTAGTCATTCGTCATAATTTCATCTAATTTTCCGTCAAAATAGGAATGTTACAATGACCAAATTTGACGAAACATTAGATGGAATTATGACGAATGATTCAAAAAGTACACTAATAAAATGTTATGGACCTTATTTCATCGTTTTAAATTAATATAAGAAATAAAAAAGATTATTCGTCAATTTAGGAGAGACCATTTGTTGGTTACCTCTTGCTTTTATTGCAGCCGTTGAAGATGGAACTTGGGAGGAATTAACACTTGGAAAAGCTTATCATCTTTAGAGCATAAAAGGTTGACATTTTTTTGGTGTCCGTGGTCCCTAATTAGGAAATTAAAGCACAAGAGAAACTAGCTACTAGTATTATTTGAAGAAGGGATTTTAGAGGATTCAAAGTAAGTGCAGCATTTACTCTAAGGATGGTGATATTCATACTTAATTTTTTTGCTGTGGACACTTCTTATTAGTCGTTAAAGGTATAAAATTCATTAATTAATTGTATTTTTTTTCCAATGAAAAAGAAGCGTCGATACCATCATCACAGTAATGAATCAATATTAAGCTAAATCAAGTTATCCTATTCATGTAAAATATTCCTACTTTTTCAGCTGGCATTGATCATATATATGCAAGAAAAATAATGAGAGAGGAGAATCTAGATAAATTATATACTAAAAAAGAGTCAAAAAACCTAATTCTTCAATCATATAATTGGTTGATTTTTTTATTTTTTTTTAAAAAAATCACATTCATCATGGTCCTTGATCGCCATCAACCTTTAGGTCTAGTGGACAAATTAGGTACACATTACGTACAAATTAGGGACAATGCCCTCTCCAGTGTGTTTTAGAGGGTTAAAACCCTTTTTTCCCAAAAAAAAAAAAAAAGAACTTGTTAATTAAAAAACTAATAAAAAACCTTGCTAATCAAAATAATAATCGGATTAATAATATATCCATATTAGCAATATCTCTTTGTGGCCTTTCCAGCGAGGCAAGCTTTTCATAATTAGGTAGCTTAATTATAAGTAATTAATTCAGAATTATACGTCATCATAAAAGTATTCGCACATTATCACAGCTTAATTGTCTGTACTGCATTGCTTTTGCATCGTGTATTATATACATAATAGACTAATTGGGATTAATTACCCAATTTGCATCTTCTAATTAATTAATTTGTCGTATTAATCCGTCCTTAGTCTTTTTATATAGTTCCATTTGATGGTGTAAGGTATATTATCCATGTACAAATTTACAAAAAGCACCACACGTTCACTAATCTTTAATTCTAAAATTTGTTTTTTATTTGTCTTTCTGTATAAGGTACAAGCAAGATTATTAAATTAAATTAAACTAATATTCCCCATTGTACAAACTTGTAGTGTCAAACCTCCTTCTTTTTTTCTTTTTTTTTTTGTTTTGTTTTGTTTTGTTTTGTTTGGGTTTGTGTAATTTTGTGAGGACAATTGGAGGTATTGGAATATCATTGTAATAAAGACAATACGTCCCATTCGAGGCAAATTAATTAATGGTGATAGAAAAATAGGATAGTAGATGGAGTACATTTCTTATATTCATATGCATTACTAATTTTCTTCCTCAAATGTTGGAATTCTTTAAATAGAAAGTAAGCATCAATTTGTTATCCTGTTGAAGCTTGGATGGATATTCAAAATTGGGCTGGTATAAGTTTGTAAATTATAATATATATCTATATATATATATATATATATATATATATATATATATATAAATTCAATGCGTTTGATGCAACAATTTAATTATAATAAATTAAATAAATTTAAAAATTTTCCGCTTAATTTTATTTTTAATATGTATAATTATGTACTTTTCCCATGATTTGGATTATACCAATTTATATAATTCACGTAATCAATTAAATTTATTGTTCGTCTCTATTAACTGATAGTACATCGACCATAACGTATTACTTATAAACTTATTAATAATTTATAATTAACTTTTTTTTTTTGGGTTGTATCCTTTTAAGAAAAATAAAATATTTTCTCTAGAAAGAAGATCGAAATATGCCATCAAAATATTCTATTGATACAAAGAGAGGCGGTTAAGAAAGTTATGATAAACAGTTGGTCAGATACATGGGAAAAAAAAATAGTACTAGAGAGTTTACTAGTTAATCATGCATTAACCCTATTATTCCAAAGTCTCAAGATCTGTAGAATATTGGGATTGGAAATTTAATGGAGGAACAGAAGTGGGTTGGGATTGGGTTTGCCTGATAGTAATGATCACATGAAGAATTTGCTATTATAAGTACACTAAATAATGCTATAATGGAGTCACATTATAGGGCAAGTATACACTAAAGTTAGGGGATATAATTATTGTCAACAGCAGCCAAACCCCATGTGTTAATCTGGTCATCATACCCGACTTGAGTGGTTCACAACAAATACTTTCGTTTCCAACAACATAACTTTTACGCTACAAAGTCAGATAAGATACTGTGTATTCTAATAACTGATTATAGAATTGATCATTCGAATTTTTCAATTTATAAATGTAGATTTCAAACTTATGAATGAAAATATTTTCAGTGGGTTTCAATGAAATAAATTTATTTATTAATAAAGTCGAAATCGACTAGAGTGTAGTTGTTTGATTAAAAAGACGAACTTGTCATCTAACTATTGTATAAATGATGTTCATAGTGAAATAAAGAACGCTCTTTATCACAAAGCAAACAAATTCTCTTCCTTCATATTTGTTCAAATGGAGAACCAACTTTCCTTACTTAGGCTTAGCAAGCTGCTACATATAGTCATCAATGTCAAACTTATGATCTCTCACATAATTAATCCCGCACTTAATATTAATTATGCTACTTAAAGCATTAAACACCTAGACTAATTTGTTTGGAGATACTGTTTACTTGGCCAGGGGACCAACCCTAAGCATGTTGATTATAAGGAACCTACAAGTACAGGATGACGAATGACATGACGTTTAAACATCATTTGGCATTAATATATGTTTAAGGCCTTAATCCTCATAGCTGTGGTTTCCTTTTGCTTCAAAAAGTTGATCTCAATAATAATAATTAGCAGGGTTTAGAGTTTTTTTTTTTTTTTTTTAAAAAACACTGCATGTGATGTCTTTAAGGGCTGTCCTCTAGCTCTATAAGTTCCCTTACTTTAGCATACAATATATAATGACTTGTTAAAAGGAGTTTCTGTTGACAAGCAACTCATTAATCTTACCAAGTCAATTGTTTGTGTTGAGATTTTTTATCCCTTTTTTGTTCAAGCAAAGCCCTATGATGTTGTTAATTTGTGATATTTGCCGAATGATGAAGATGCTAATGACGTTTTAGGCTGTTTGAATGGGTCATTATACCACTATTTTTTCAATGTAAGACATGAGCTTCTTAATCACAGGATGTGCCTTTTCGAATTAGCATAAGATCCAATGATGTAACGAATAATAAGGGGGTTGTGTGAATTGTGTTTTAAAACGTATTTTCATATTTTTTGATATAGTAATTATAAAATAAAAAATATATTAAAAAAGTAAAAATGTATTTTAAAAGTTCAATTCAAAAGCATTTTAGAATTTCTTAGCTTCATTTGATGATCGAAAAAAATCTCACTAGTTATATTACGACAAATTATTTCTTCTTTTATTCTCCCCTTGCCTCAATGCGAATTATTTCGGTATTTCCCCCTTTCCCTTTTACCAATATGATGATAAAGGATCCCTGTGATAATATAGCCCAATGTTGGTGTGTTAAAAGAAATTTTAAAAAAAATAATACTTCACACAAAATCAAAATAAGTACATCATTTTGGGCTAATATCAAAACCAAACTTGAGGTTTTATAAACACATGAAATTTCACAAGAAGGAACTTCCTGAAAAAAATACCGTTCCATCTAAAAACAGCCCACATGAGTTCATGATTAGCCCAAAACAAAGAAGAATAAAGGGAATTCCTTCAACATATAAATTAATCTGGACTTGGGTTAATTGTCCCCACAAATCATACATAGTGCTCTATATCTGGAAAAGCTGAACATTTCTTTGGGTTGCAACATCAAAAGTACACAAATTTTATTATTTCCATCTCAGAAGGATTTGAAGAGAACTCTCCTTTGAAGTAAGGCCCAAGTGTTTGATGGGGGCTGCTTCCTTTCCCCAAGGGGAATAAACAACTAGCTCAGCCCAAATGCTTCTTGACAGGGATTTCATCATTTATGTTTGTTTACCTCTTTTTTTTATTTTTATTCACTGCTAAGGTTACTAGATTATGGATTGCTTTCATGCCAGCATAAACTGGTTAAAAAACCACTCTAAAAGGGCTTTCCAAATTTTATTCATTGATGGAAAACTCATTTTGCCTAATCAAACACAAAATGACAGAAAGTAAAACAGAAATGGAACAGGTGTTCGATAAGAACTCATCTGAGTATGCACGATTCTGATGCTTTTGATCAATAACAACTCAACGATGATTCTAACAAGTGCTTCTTCTCGAGTTAAAAGCCTCAAGGAGCAAAATTGCTTAGACATTACAGTAGACTTCGTGGAACTTTTTCATAGCTTGAAGGGTGCAAAAACAACCACCGAGTTGTGCCCACCAAAGCCAAAGGAGTTAGAGATAGCTGCACGAGGATGAAAACCAGGTTAGACTATTTTACTATGCTAGTTAACTTCTTCATTGGGTTATTCCCTCTCATTTGTATCAAGATTAAATACACTAGCACTCTGTAAATTTGATGGGATCTTTGATGTGGTAAATAATATGAAGGTCTGGATGCATTCAGGTAAACAGGACTGATGCAATGTAGATTGGAGATAAATATAAGCAAGCAAGGACACATACCAACATTAACTTCGTGCTGCTTCTTCACATTGGGAACAGTGTCAATTGTCACCTGTGGCTCCAAGTTCTTCAGAAAAACAGAGCAGAAATTAAAGAAGAAATAGTAAGTGTACAGTAAGCCTCTTAACTCTATTTAGTATTACTACATGTTAAGATGGAAATGGAGTTGTTGCAGTACGTATTGGTTAATTGTTGGATGTAGCCAGCCGGTGTTGATTGCTTTAATTGTTGCTATGGCTTCTAGGCCTCCGGCAGCTCCAAGGCCATGTCCAATCATTGACTGCAATGGGAAGGTCAAGAAAATGATGGATTTAGCTGCAGTGAGTTGTTACTGTTTTTCTACATAGTTGTGAGTCATTCCACTGATTACTAATACATCTTAATTTTAATCAGCCATTCCATTGATTAGTAATACATCTTAATTTTCATCAGTTCAATTTGCACACTACCAAAAGCACATTCTTCTTTCTGTGAGTAGTTGCATTGGGAAATTTAATCTCGTGGCACTGAATAAGATGCATGTCTCAACCTTGGCCTCTACCAGTTCATTAAGTTACCTTTGTCCCATTCATCTTCATCTCGGAAGTGTCCTTGAAGACCTTCTTGATTGCATTAACCTCTGCCAAATCTCCAGCAAGGGTTGATGTGGCATGGGCATTTACATAATTCACCTGTTGATTGCAATTGGAATGCTCAATTGATGTTCACTCTGTTTAGGTTATTTTCACTCAAATTCTTCTGATATGACAGAATAAATGAGCAAAGTTACCTCTTCAGGAGAAACTCCAGCATCTTCCAAGCTCTTGGTTATACAAGACGAAACTCCAAGGCCATCTGACCTGGGATCAGTCATGTGATGAGCATCACAAGTAATGGCACCCCCTAGGTACTCTGCAATAATATTGGCTCCTCTTTTCAATGCATGTTCCAAACTTTCCATAATCTGCTCTCACACACCCAAAATTTGTATGATTATTAGTAGTCATTTGTAGAGAATTTTAAATGCTGAGAGAACCAACAATCAAATGCATATACCAGAACGCCAGAGCCTTCACCAATGACAAAACCATCACGATCTTTATCCCATGGCCTTGAAGCCTTTTGAGGTTCAGCGTTTCTTTGAGACAAAGCTCGGCATGCAATAAAACCACCAACTCCAGTTGCTGTCACTGCAGCTTCTGTCCCTCCAACTACCATTATATCTGCTTCACCCCTTCTTATGTGATTTGCAGCTGCATAGAAACAGTAATTAGCAGTTGCACAGGCTGTTGAAATAGAGTAGTTAGGACCCATCAACCCAGTGTCTATAGCCAACAACGCTGAGCCCATGTTGGTGATTGAGTAAGGGATGAAAAATGGTGTAATTTTCTTGTATCCCTTCTGAATTAAAGCTTCAACTCCATTGCTAAATGCTGTTAAGCCTCCCATGCCAGATCCCACCAAAACTCCAATTCTGGACCTGTCCATCTGCAACAATACAAGGATAGTTTTATGCATTTGATCACATGAATGAGTATTTTCTTGAGCAACTAAACATCGAAGAAACTCACTTTTTCAAGTACTTCTTGGGCAAGGTTGGCATCATTAAGAGCCCTTCTGCCAGCAACTAAACAGTACCTCCAGCAGTCGTCAAGACGACGATCATTTTTCCCATCAATGTAGCCTACGGAAGAGAAATCACGGATTTGACCAGCAAACCGAACAGAGAAAGTCGAAGCATCAAACCTGTCAATTAAACTGATTCCACTCTCTCCTTCAAGAAGTTTATTATAGAAGATATCAACGTCACTTCCAAAGACAGAAACAAGGCCCATTCCTGTTATGACAATTCTTTTCTTGGGGTCCTTTTCTCGCTTGGGAGTTGAAACAGTGGGAGAAGCCATTGCTCTAATTCCTCTGCATTTTGATGCTGAAGAATTGAAATGCCAATCAGAATTTCAAACTTGGCCCGACGAGAAATGGAGGAACAGAAAGTGAAAAACTAAAATGCAGCACAATGATATTCCAAAAGTAAGTTCGGTCCCCATTGTACTTGAAACAATATCACAAATTAGGCAAATGTAGCTACAAGTATAGCTTTCCATTAGAAAATGATATTGAAGAGAAACAAAAACGATTATGACGATCATACCTGATTTAAAAACGAATCCTTTTGGTCTATTTGAATCCAATTTGAAGCTGTCAACTGGCTTAAGCCCACTGTACTGAAACAAGGACGCCCCATCATTTCTCGATTCTTTACTCTTCAGAATTGAACCAGAAGAACATGTACCAGCAATGCTAGCCATTTTTCTCCACAGCTTCACAAAAAACTAAAAAGAACCTCACACTTCCTCTTTTAGACTTCCCAGTGATGATGATGGTTATATAGAAAGAGTGAAACAATCAATCAAATTCATCGGACACAACCCACCATAAACTTTGTGTTGGGAGGAGTTAACAAAGACTACAAAATCTTCTTCTTCTTGGGATTGTGGTTAGAGCAAAATTTGGTTGAATTTTCCGCCCAGCTGTTGCTATAATTCATTAGAAAACAGAGTCGACAATGACAGCCAAAATCAAAGGAAATTGTAGCTTTTTCTTACTATAGAGTTTGTACATATGAACTGGGAGGACGAACACAACGCTCACGTTTCTGCGGATAGTTAAACCACTACAAACTACTAACCGTTGTTGGGGGGTGGAATTCAATGAGTTTCATTGTTGGGTCACAAAATTTAGCTGCCCATCAATGCTTAACCGATATTTCGGCTAACGTTGTTTGTTTTAAATGTGTGTTGTATGACTATGCTTAATCCAAATGATTTCCTCGTAGCATATACTAAACAAAGACCAAATTTATAAAAGAACTAAATAATTGGCGTAAATGCTTATGTACCATTTTTTTTTTAAAAATGTTTTTAACTATTTTTCTCTCAACTAATAATAAAAAAAATAGACGTGCTTAATATCCCAACAGGAACAGGGTGCGAATAAATGACGCTTTACAACGCGTTTCGAACACTTTAAAAACAATAATTATAAAAGAAAAAATATATTTTAATAATACAATCTATACAAACTTTAAAATATTAAAGAGATAATTCCAAAATAGTCTTTCATATTTTTGCAAATGAGTTTGGTAGTCCCTTAGTTTTAAAACAAGAAAAAATAGTCATTTACCTTTCATAAATGTACTGTTTTGTTTATTTTTCTATCACTATTCGGTTTGTTTCTGAGAGCTCATTTCTGAGAAAAACCAAACATAATAGTGTGAAAGACCAAAAGAGTACGTTCATGAGATGTGATAGACTATTTTTTATGGTTTTAAAATTAAAGGACTAAAAAATTTATTCGCCCAAATGTAAAAGATTATTTTGAAATTATCTCAATATTAAAATATGCATGCAACAACATCCCAATTCCCATCCAGATTTATTATGCCAAAGTTTTTGTGTATGTCTATGTACTCTAATTTATTTGGGCCCAAAGAACAAGACCCCTAAGTGAAAGGGCACTAGTTTCACAATCAAAGGACTGGCACATTTGAATTTCTGTTGTAGACGAGGTGGGAAGATGGTATGGATCACAATTAAACAAAGTAAGGATCATATTGGATTGCACTTTCATTTTGTACTTTTACATTGGCTAGATAAATGTTGCAAGATCTAAATTGTTTTGAATGAATAAATATTTATAAAAATGCATTTTGAAAAGTAATTTATTCATAAATTTATTACTATGAAAAAAAAAACCTTATATCAAGCAAGCATGGAATGCTCTTAAAATAGTAACTGAAAATGATGAAGCCCACTCCCCACCAAAGTTGGTTGCATAGCCCAAGTTTGTCAAAATCTGGTTCACCACACCCTTTTAGGACCGTGGCAAACGGGACAGGTGGTGGTTGGTTTGCCAAAGTCACAAAAATAAAAAATGGACTAAAGGCACTGTGCTTAACTTAGCAACAAAGGAAGGAGGCCATCAAATCAAAACCAAATGTGAACACAACAAATCCCTTTGAATCTAAGCCCCCGTCAGGTAAGTCACGCTGACCTTCTAGATAAGCCCACGATTCAATCCCCAAAAAAAATATATATATATACAAAATAAAAAATCCTTTATTGATTATTATCACAGTTATTGTTTATCTTGACCTGGACTCTCCGCGGACTCCGTCCAACTCCTTCCTTAACCGCGTTTTCCCCACCTCATCACCTCCACATTTGGCTCCACCTAAACTAAGGCATGACATCATTTCTCATTTTTCCTACCTCAATAAAATACACATAAAAAATAAAAATAATGACAGATTTTGTTTTTTTGGATTTCAAAATAACTATCCCATCTAGATTATATGATTTTGTTGTTGTCTTGTGTGGATTCTATTTCAGTTTATTTATGTACAACAAAATAATAATAAAAAAATGAAACAAATAATCTTAGTTCCTTCACTTGTGTGTGTAATTTAGCTAAAAAAATTGTAATTATGTTTCAATTTTCTTAATTCCCTAATTACTCCCATGAATAATAAAGAGAAATTAATTTCTATATTTATTCCTCCTTTTTATAACTCTCAATTTATAGTAATAAAAACTCTTCAACACTCTCTCAACTTCCCACAATCACTTTCTTAAACCTTTCCACACTCTGCTTTGACAAATATACACGCCACCTCTTCTCTACCCTCACTTCCGAGAACCTTCTCTCTCCCCATAGCTCACCCCTTTTCTATATACATACCCCTTCTCCTTTCTCTTCCCTTCAGAACTCGTTTCCCAATCATCCTCTTCAAATCCCTCCACCAGTTTTTTATATAGTGTAATAAAAATCTCATCTTTTTTTTTTTTTTGTATTTTTGAAGCTTTGATATGGAGAACAGTCAGTCATCCTTCTGGCAATTCAGTGATGAACTTCGATTACACACGAGCAACTTGGCTAATCTTTCCCTCAACGATTCAATTTGGAGCAATTCTTATGTGCCCAAAAGGGCTGAAGACAGGAGGAACTTTGATGTCAGGGTGGGTGGCGAGGTCAATTCAGTCAATAAAGCCAGCAATTTGAAGTCTGATTTTAATGGGTTCAACGACGATGGCTGGGGTAAGATTAGTAACATCAACAATAACTCTTCTGCGTTTGGATCTTTGGCTTCTCCTGCTAGTAGGAACCTTGTGGACAACGCTGGGGTTGGTTTAAATGGTGGATTCAATAAAGGGATTTATTCCAGCCCTTCGCTCAATTTTAATTACAGCAAGGGGATTAATAATGCTGGGGTGAATGGAAAAGGGCTGTACTTTGGCAAGGGGGGAAAAGCTGTTGATCATTCGGATGAGTTTGGAATCGTGCATGTCGGTAAAAGTGGGAAGAAGAATAAGAGCCACAGGAGAATAACAAGGAGACTAATAACAATAACAATAATGGTGAAGCCAGAAATGCCGTGGACAAGAGGTTCAAGACTTTGCCGCCAGCTGAGGCGCTGCCAAGGAATGAGACTATTGGGGGATATATTTTCGTGTGCAACAATGATACTATGCAAGAAAATCTCAAAAGACAGCTCTTTGGTAACCACTCTTTTCCTTTTCTTTAGTATTCTAGTGTGCTATTCGCCTATTCGTGCAGCTTATGGAAAAATTTGATCTTTGGTAGATTTTTGAAAAAAATTGACTTTTGTTATATATTTTTTTCCTTTGATTTTTTGGGAAATGGCTTGCCCATAATAATTCAATGCTTATACAAAGTAAAAATAGGTTTTAGGATCAAAATAATTTTTTCGATATTTTGCCTCTGCTGCATGACATTTCCGAGTAAAGTAGTTAATCGAAATTTCTGGGTAGATATATATAGATGTCTCATGTTTCGAATGGATGATGATCTTCCTGTACAATACTTGATTTGGGACAGAGTTATTTGCAGTTTTGGTTCAAATGATTGTCTATTGTCCTGTTAATTCTGAGCTAAACTTTTATTCTAATAAGAAATAAAAATCTGGAAATTAGCTTTTTAAGAACCGTGTTCTCTGATATTTGGAACTCACATGTTCATATTTAGTATGCTTTCCTGCATCCAGTGTTCGAGAAGCTTCAGTGCTTTGAAATGACTGTGAACTATAAAAATTAAACCTTTCAGCTTTAGAAAACGCAAGGAGATAAACTAGTGGAAAAGGAGAAGGGAGAACTGATCTGAGAAGTCATTGACGGATCTTCTCTCTTTTCTATATTATGTTATTTAAATGGTTTTATCTGCTGATTGCTAGTTTATAATTCTTCATTTCAACTGGTAATGATCATTGATCCAGCAGATCAGCCTCCTAATCTTTGTGCTGCCGCAACTAATTTTCAGGCTTGCCTCCCCGTTACCGGGATTCAGTCAGGGCAATTACACCAGGATTGCCTTTGTTCCTCTACAACTACTCCACCCACCAACTCCATGGAATTTTCGAGGTTGGTACCTTTTCTTACTTTTGGGTATATGGTTGGAGATCATTTTCAAAGTTGGTTGATGATGTCCTTGTTAGTTAATGATACGTTGAACATCTTAGACAAGCCTTTATATTGTCGAAGTCTTAGCTAAATACGTAGTGTTTCTTGAAGTAGTTGAGAATGTGGCTGTTCTGGGGTGACTGTCATATGTAGCCCTTTTGTTTAACTGATGCTGGAGAGGTCAAGTTGAAGTATCCTGTATCCCTAGTTTAGGTCGTGCAACTTGATACTAGTTTGGGGCCTGTTTGGACAGCAGATTTGTATTTGCGAATAAGAAAATTCTCAAATAAAAACAAACTATTCAAACACATTTTTATTTCAAAATTTAGAATTCAAATTTTCCCACTCAAATTCCTCTCACATAATTTTAAAAAATTTTCCCTGTTTGGTTTTCATTGGCAGATTGTTTAATTTGCCTAGACTGTTTAACCTTGCTGGTATTTTACCTGCAGGCTGCAAGCTTTGGTGGAACTAATATTGACCCTACAGCCTGGGAGGACAAGAAAAACACAGGCGAATCGCGCTTCCCTGCCCAGGTATGTTTCACTTCAACTGCTATATGAAGAGTGTACGTGGTTGATGGTCTGTGGTATATACTGATTGAAAATTTGTGTGTTCAGGTCCGTGTTGTAACTAGGAAGGTCTGTGAACCAATGGAGGAAGATGCTTTTAGGCCCATTTTGCACCACTACGACGGCCCTAAGTTCCGTCTTGAACTAAATGTTCCCGAGGTAATCATTCTTGAGTTATTATTGAATGAGTTGAACTTGTTTGTTCATGCAATTAATTTGACATGGTAATAAATGTTGTGTTTTAAAATTTCGCAGGCCCTTTCTCTTTTGGATATTTTTGAGGCGAGTGATTCCTGAAGTCTAAGCCTGGAAATCAGCGTCCGCGCTATTCATGATCCACCATCATCGAAAAGAAGAAAAGTAAAGAGGAGTAAAGACTAAGGATAGTTAATAATACGATACTACTCAATCTTGTGGAAGTTGAAGACTTATGTAAGAAGAAATTTGTGTACAGATAAGTTTATGTGCTAAAGAAAAACTCTTAGTGGAGACTTAACATGGCACAAAAGTGGTTTTGGTAATGTGGCATGGCGCAGATATGTATTGAATATTGATAGGTGAATAATAGTGCAAGAAAAAGTTGATTATACTTTCTGTAATGCTGCTTTATTTGAGTTGAAGTGAAGTTGGTTGCTTTTGAATGGAATTGGGGTTTGGTATCGTGGTTGAGAATCAAAAGCTATCCATAATACAATCCCTCTTTTGATATCCAAATTTGGTGAAGAAGTTGAACTTCCAATTGGTGATGAGTTGAGCCTATCATCGTGTTCTGCAAATTTAGTATACCAACTGCGACGTGTACTCCATATGATATTATTATCTTTGACAAGTGTTGTGAATCAAGATGAATCATTCGCCATGAAAGACGACGACCGTTGTTGGTGATACTTTGTAATGGCCACAGCTGGCCAGGAAGCCAATAAGAAAGCTGTTCCTTCACGTAATTACTTACACACTGATTTATTCCATTGTCAAAATGGCGATCATGGTGGGCCTTCTACAGTTGATGCACATATTCAACCGCTACTAGTCTTTGTTTTGGGGTGACAAAATCGTGTTGTTTTTGGGCATTCTAGATGGTCATCAACCGACCAACCATTATATATATATATGTATAGAGTAAAGAAGGTGATAAGTTAGAATATAATTAAGACTTAAACAGTTTTTGTTAGTATGTCATAATTTCATCACGTATGCAAAAGCACGTTCTCCTGTTTTCTGAATCTAAACTAATATAATCTCCTGTTTTCGACTAAACTCAAGAATTTCAACAGAATTTATTATTATTATTATTATTTTAAAAATTTGGTTCACTTTAACCTTCTCTTGGATATCAAGCTGACCTTTCTATATAGTGTGATTTTAATGTGCCCAATTTTTCTCTGTACTTAAGAGTAACTGTGAAAGTGTGACTGTGAATCCATGAGTCATGATCATGGACGAATAATTACCCAAATAGTGGTAATGCTAGGTATTGTGGATTCATCAATCATGAAGTGGTAATACTAACTTTACCGACCCTTACGCTCCCACTAAACTAAATATTCGGTCGAATCATTTTTTTTCATATAATAAATTAATTCTGCGAAAAAAAATTAAAATCTTGCTTTCCCATTTTGTGTATTTCTTGACCAACAAAATTATATTTTTATCCTACTAATTAATTTTCACCACAATATCTTATATAATATTTTGTCATTGCTCAATTTGAATCATTAATGATCGAAATTGTGCGTTTTCTGTCTTTGTGACTTTCTCATATTGCATGATGTAGACGTCTTGGGCCTATAGCTCAGTGGTAGAGCATTCGACTGCAGATCGAGAGGTCACCGGTTCGAACCAGTTGGGCCCTTGTATCGGTATTTTTTTCTCCCACATATTTCCCAGCCCAGCCTAAATAAAAATCCCTGTGATCCCACCATTCTTTGCTGCCAAGAATGGCATATATCAGTTCAACTTCAAGATATCAACCACCATTTTTTGTTCTTTCCCCCCATTCTTTGCTGCAGTTCTGACTCAAACCTCAACATTTTTGAGTACGCAATTACAATGCACATGATGAGATAGCTAAAGACTAAGAGTAGTTTACTAGTGCTTGTATACTAATAGTTCAAAACATCACATAAAATAAGTACTATATCCCATGTTTGATTTTGTACAACCATTTCATAACCACCATTTTTTGTTCTTTCTCAAGGGCAAGCAATTATTTACACCATTCTTCTTTACAAGCATACGTATATGAATAATAAGTTGATAACAAACATTATACAATACATAGTAACTTATGGTTACAATCACAATTCTCAAAACAGAAGGAAAGAAAAAATAAGGACCAAACTAATGCATGATCAATCACAGAGAGGGCAAAGAACCAATCCATTCTCATTGCAAGAGGGACATCTTTGTTTCTCCATATTATTATCCCCAACCACAATCTTACAACTTCCTCCACAATCCAAACATGGCACAAACCTAGCACCTCCACACCCTTCACACCCCAATCTCCCCACCCCTCTTTCAATCCGTGCCCAAGTCAATATCCTCCCCAGCCGACCTGTTTCGTTCAGATTCACCACCTCATCTACACCTCCCACATACCTCCCCTTGATAAACATCCTCGGGACGCTCACTCCTTCCCCCAACAGCTCCCTGACCTCATTCAAAAATTCCCCATGCAACGACACGTCCCGTTCGTCGAACACGATCCTGTGCCACTCCAGGATTGTTCTCACCTTGTTGCAATCTTCGAAAGTGCGCCTCACTCCTCCCAACGACGTCGTGTAGATGACCACCGAGTCAGCCCCTCCAGGTGGGCATATCTCCGGGAAGTCGCTGAGCGGGTTGAATTTGATCGCTGGTTTCCCTTCTTTTGCCCTCTCTAACCTATCCCTCACTATGAAAATGTTGTCCTTCACCGACTGGGACCCTTCTGAAGTCACCTGTGCCTGTGCCGGCGCGAACCCAATATCCGGTTGAGGTTTAGCTGATATATTCTTTTTCAGCTCCGGCTTGACGGGTTTAGCCTCGGTTTTCTTTGGCTGCTCCTCTGCGGGCTTGGAAGACAGCTTGGCCTCGAGCTCTTCCAAAGTGTGGAAAGAAAAACTCTTACTCGGCGCCTTTTGCTTTTCATCACGAGACGTGTAATCTTGCGTGGGTGGTGTGGGGACTGGGGAGGTGGCTTTGGCTGCAGGGACCTGCGAAGGAGGTGTAGGGTTGTTTAAGGTGGGCTTGAGTACTTCAAGGGCTTTGCTGACCTCGTCCCAGGAGCGAGGAGCATCTTCGATGGCGTTGAGCTTCTCAAGAACTGGGTATGGGACGTAGGTGGGCTTTTCATTTTGTTGTTGTTTTTGTGCTTCCATAGCCTTGATCCATGGTTCTTCTATGGCGTTGACGTCGAACACTGCAAAGCTTGATGGAGGTGGGCGGTACACCTCAATGGCTGCCGCATCGATTCTTTTCGATGATGCACAGCCCATTTCAGCTGAGTTAGATTTTTCTCTGCTTAGTTTTTGGAATATGAGTAAGTTTTGGAGGGGATTTTGGTGGTTGGCATATTTGTAGATTTTTGTGGTTTTGGGTGAGGGTTTATCTTGTTCAGCATTGGTTGGATTTTTGTGCGCCATGGAAATTGAATAAAATGGTATTATTATTATAGGTGGTGTTGCTGTGCCCAAATGGTCCTAGTACAGGATCCAACCCAATTTTCACACATTTTAGTGTTAGTGGATTTTATTTGTACACGTGTCACGTTTTTAATTTTCTTTTTTTTTTAACAAACCAATAAATAGGTGTTGTTCATTTTAACCCTATTCTAGGAATTGAAGAAAATGGAGAAATTTAGTTATCATGAAAAAAAAAAAAGAAAATTAGTTGATTCCCTCATTTTTGTGTTTTACGCCCTCATATTATTACAAATAAATAATATTAGACAATTACAAATACAATTAATCTTTCCTCTTATGATAAAGTGTTTTAATCATTGGTGTTTTTACTAATTTATACACATTTCACTGCTCTGTGTGCAATTCTTTATACTTCTATTCTACTCTAATTTGGTAGTATCCACCAGTTTAAGTTTGAACATTGAGATTTGACGATAAATTTAAAAAGACATTTATAGAAGTTATGTGCCTAATCATTACGGATAACACTTGTATCCTCTTGTCTTACTGGTTGATTGGCACAAAATTAGCTGATGCAACTTTCATTCGACATTGCTATGTTTTGGTCTAAATTTAATCTAACCAAATTAACTGCAAATTTTCTTTGTAAAAATGGTTTTTTCCACTTCTTGATATATGATGACTATTACAAGAGTACTCAAATAATGGGTTAAGTAGTGGTGGTCATTGATGCAATTTTGTTCATTATCTTCAAGCACATGAATTTCGACATCAAAAAGTAAGATGTGCCCGCTATCTTGTCAAATAGAGCGACAATCTGGGCTGTAACGTGGCCTGGGACGGATAACAAGAATAGGGAGGATACTTTGAATCGTGGACCGCAAACAAGACCCAGCCACAGGTTTGTGCAAAGGGGCCACCCAGAAAAATGCATGGAGTGCAGATTCAGTGTCCCGTGGAAGAGGTTAGATTGGGCCCATATATGTTGAGAACCCCTTTGCTAAAAACAAGAATGGCAAAAAGAAAAAAAGAAAAAGAAAAAAACAGCAATTTATTAATTGAAATTCATTTTGGTCCACAATATAGTCCAAAAATAGGACAAAACTTGTTAACCAAAATGATGGATACAGCATGCAAATAATTCTCATCAATTTTGTAAAGCTGATCATATTCTTACAGCACAAAATTTGGAAGCTGATTCTTGTTTTCTAATTTTGTTTTGTTTAAGAGCAAAGTAAGCTTTGCAATAATATTTTTCTCAAGTTATAAGTTTAAGGTGGTGAGAATAACAGATAATACATTGGTTCGAGTTTCGTGACTCCTTTATGAGTTGGAGGGTTTGAATTTCGCTGTAATTTTTTTTGAATAGTAATATTTATGGTAAATTTTTTGAGTGAATTTTCATAATTATTAAATTGACATTACTATTCATTTTTTATCCGTAAAATTACAATGTTCTAAAAAATGATCTAACTCAATCTGAATTTTTTGGATCGAATCTGATCAAATAATATATGGCATAACTTATATTCTTTTCGGTTAAACTTAAATCAAATATCTAAGTCATATATTACTGTGGATATATAAAATTAATCAGATCCAAATCATGCGAAATAGTTTCTTACAACAACCTATACAACGTGAATTGGTTCAAATATGATTTTTTTTTCATTTGAGCAGCTCCAAGTCATTAATCACGGAGTCATTTCATTAAAATTTTTTGTTGTATGCATCATGATTTAATTTTTTAAATAAATTGATAATCCTTGGACATGCTTGGCAGCTTCGGCATTACAAATTTCTATCGGTGTGTGCGCATTGGCATTGCAAGTTTGCAACAGTCCATCCTATCAAAAGTGGGCAAAAAGAGCCATCCAACAAGACTGTTCTTCTCTCCATCCTATCAAAAGTATTGGTATTTTTTTTTCACTTTAATTAATGTACAGTCAGTGACTGAATCTGACAACAGAACATGATGGATTCAATAATTAACTTCAACTTGAAGTTCAATCTTTCAACTATGAATGAAATCCAGGACGGGAATCATTCCACACATCTCTCTGAAGTCCATGAAGTCCAGTTCCCCCAGTCAAGGAATCAGAACTATCCAAATAATCTCCTAACAAAAGTTGCCAACATCACCATTTCACCGCCACCCGTGATACCTAGGAATCCAAACACATGCAAGAATGCACAAATTGCAGCATTGAACAGCCCCTATTATGTCGCATATGTTTCTGTAACGTGCAACGGTTAATAATAAATTAAATGCAGAGTTGTTGTTGTTGTTGTTTTAGTATTCTGATTCATATAATCTGATCTGGGTTCGACTTAATTCATGCTTCCAACGGTCTAATCTCCTAAATTTTTGCTATTCAAAATTTCAAAAGACTGACCCTGCACAGAAAAATGTCTGTTTCTGCACTATTCCCTTGTCTTGGTCCCCTATAAATCCGTGACTCTTGAAAATAAAAAAATTGCTAGTAATCACTCTGAGATTCTCGCATATATATAAAGCCTACAAAGATGGCTACTTTTCTCGAGTAAAGTCAGAATCTTTGCACAAAAACATTTGCAATGGGCAATTGCTCTCTCAAGGGGGTCAGTGATACTGCAACAGGCTTCAACTTTATACGTATCATGACAGATTCTGGGGAGATTCTGAAACTCAAAGGGCCTAAGTTGGTTGGAGAAGTCCTCGGTGATTTTCCTGGCTATAAAATTTGTGGCAAAGGTTGTGTTTCTTCATCCTTATTAGATCACGAGGAGCTTGTTGGTGGGAAGTGTTATTATCTACTCCCTGCTGCCGATAACGGAGAACAGGGTCCGTCTAATGGCCGTGCTGAACAGCCCACCAATAATTCACCTTCTGAGGATGGAAAAGATCACGAGCAGCCCACCAATAATTCACCTTCTGAGAGTGGAAAAGATCAGAAAGCACCAGTTAGGATGTCCAGTGCTGCTGCACTGGAGCTTGTAACAAGTTTGGTAAATGGACCAACTCTTGAAGTCTTGCCACCACCGCAAAAGGGTGTTTGGAAGGTCAAGCTGGCTATCACCCCAAGACAGTTGGAGGAGATCTTATCAGAAGAAGTGAATACAGAGGCACTGATCGAGCAAATGAGGATGGCAGCTGCATCTTGTGCTAGCGACACGCCAAGGCGATCAAAGATGTCTTGGGGATTAATCTGGAAGCCAATTCTTAATAATGTGTTTAAGGCTCCCATCGAACTGGAGGATGAAGTACAGCCTGTGAATTTCTTCAAGAACAGTCCAATCAAAAGCTGCTAGCATTTTTAGCGTTTAGTTTCCTCGAGCTGCTGATATCTGCGGCTCGCTGCTTGGAGATGGTCGAGTCTTGTGCTCATATAACAGAGTACCATGGAGTTTGTCGGTTTTGTTGAGCTAGTTAGATGAACCTTGTAATATTTACTAATAGCGTAATAGGTGAGGTTCATAATCAATGAATCGATATGTATTAACTAATGCAGATTAATGCCTCTGATATAAATTTATCATTGAAACTCATGTCCTCGATAACTAATGCAGCATCTTATGCAGAAGTCCCCAGTTTGAGCTGCATGTATTGAACATACATTAATTGAGCGCTCCATCTCATTCAACGCCATTGTTTCAGATGAATTTTTGTGGATTCCTCAAGCCCCAAATATCTTGTTGGCAAGGGCATCACGCCTTCCCAAGTTTCAACCCAAATCATGTGTTCAAGAATGAATTGAAATGATTTGAATAAAAAGCCCAAAAAGGAACTCTTGAAATTGTATACTGGGACACGACCGGAACCAGAAAAATTGCCTCGGCAAGAGCAGAAAATTCTTATAACTAGAGACTTCCAGGGAGCCTATACCCAAAAGTATAGACAAACTTTGTGGAAATTTGAATCACACCATCCTTACAAGGAAGCAAAATGCATAACAGTGTAACACAAACAGTCATGATTAGATAAATGGGCTTAAACTTCGAAAGCAGGGAAGCGCAACAAATTGAACTAAGGGCAGTTTTCCTATTGTATATACCAATTACAATGTATTTATATACCCATAGTTACAGTGTACTTTCATTGAACAAACAAGGAGGCTATTATAACCTAAAACAAAAGTACAATCAAAACTGAAGGGCCTCCAAACAACAGTACAAAAGCCTCCAATTTCAGAGTCCAATTAAGTACCTAAGCCAGATAAAAGCTGTAAATATTAATACCAGTTAAGCGTGGCTCCGTGGCCCATTTGACACAAAATGTCTTAGTCCAGTCTTGATTTCATTTTGTTGATGGCTTTCTCTATTGCAGGCACATTCTTTGAGAAGGATGCCCACTGCTCGGCTGTCAAGCTTATCCCTAAAATATGGAAGAAACAATAGAAAAACATAATTTTTTTATTCAATCATCAGCAAAAGAAGCACCAATCTATGCTTTAAGCTTAATCAGAGCAAGTCCATTCAGCAGGCAACATTTGAACCAAATAAAGATCTTCAGAGGGCACTTGGTTCAGCATTCGGAATCGGAAAAGTAACAGGAATACCAGTATTTGTAGAATAGTTAAGGTATCCTCAATCCAAATTGGGTTATTGAATGATTAGGAATAAGAATTTGCAAGTTCTTTTTCTACTCTAATACTAGATAGAATTTTTTAAAAGAAATATTAAATATGTTTTAAATAAGTATCAATCCATCTCCTTCACAGGATCCTTGAATCTGGTCCCTTTCCCATATGAACAATGCCATACTCCAGTGACCCTCCTTGCCTCAAGGGCATAGATCCTCTTGCTACCACCAATTTACCCTTTCTCATCATCCTTCCCCAAAAACCCCACTGGTTCCCCAATTTCCAATTTCATAACCCCTTCCCAGTGTAAAGTTGTCCTCCTCCAAAAAGCATGAAGTAGAATATATTAATAATCTGAAGTTGACTTAGCTAGTGGTGAAAGTTTGATTCACCAATTCTTCCTTAGATGACTTTTGCATCAGGAGAAGTAAGAGAACCCACAACTTTCTTAAAATTCTATCCTTCTATTGGAAGCATAGAACACCTACATTCATGAGTTTGAGCCTTCCATGAGAGACTACCATGGTCAATTGATTGAGGAAGAAGATGCTTTAGGAAACGGAGAAGATGGTGGGAAAAAAAAAAAGAAGAAAAGATGATGATGCTGACGAACAAGAAGGATATGTGGGCAGCAAGGTAAAATGAGAGAGAAAAGTCAATAAAATAGAGAAAGGGATATCAAATTTAGGAATTGTCTCAAACTTTTGCATTTAGTTGAGTATGGGGGATATCTGACTTTGTAGATATTGATCCAAAATTTTGAATCCCATACCCTCAACCAAAACTTGGTAAGGGGATGAATCCGTTTCTTGAATTCCAAACCCTTGTAACAAAAACCTACTTAGTCTTCTCCCCATCGATGTTAATCTTTTAAATTAGAAGACTACACTCTGTAAATGTTCTTAATACATGTGATTATGCAGGCAAGAATATGTACAAACAATAATTGGTACTAAAATGCATACCCAACATATCTATTGAGATAGTAAGTGGCTTCTTAATCAAAAGTCAAGACATGGACTTGTTATTTTTATTCCTAAATTGGAGTCAATAAATGCATAAATTCTTTAATAACATGCAGTCACTGATTTCCAAATACCAGCTCCACTTATATGTACAGAAAAATGGACCTCAGAATCAAAGATGATGTTTGCCATGGAAATCAACTGGAAAAAAGGCAAATGTAAAGAGAAACAACAAAGGGAAACCAGCTGGCCGTGGACGCTAACCACAGGGCAATTCTTGACAAGAATTATTATACAAACACAAAACTGCCAACCAAAAGAAAGCAGTTAATCATTCCCTAATAAGTATGAAAACTAATGAAAAGTGGATAGGAGGGAAGGTCTCCTTAACCGAATAATCAAACGTCAGTTCAAAATCTGAGTCATGCACTATACATGTAGACATGCAAACACAATTGACAAAGGCAAATATTGTTTAACCTAATACCAATCCATTAGACTTTATTTTCCTGTTTCGCACTTATGGAATAGCAACATGCATCATATCTACACAGGCATACTCTATACTCAGGTCCATTTTCATTTAGGAGACGGTGCTTTTTTAACTAATATACAAAAGGAGGGAAAAACACATTTGTGGCAAGAGACTCTTCATTAAGCTTAATAAGGACGAAAAGTTCCTCGTGAAACCTAGAGAGTGAAAGCTTCCAAAAATTAACACAAACTCTACAGACTATACATGCCGTGCACATCAAGTGTACTTATGCTTGGACACAATCAGAAAATCAGAAAAAGCAAACTAACAAATAAACACAGTGCAGGCATAACCACAATCTAGAACATAAGAATCAGCAAAACAAACACATACAGTAGGAAAAACTGAGCTTCAGCAAATAAACACAGGGTAAAGCCAACATTACGCAACCAGAATCAGTATATTGTAAAGCCATTTCAACTAATCCTATATCAATACTCAATCAAATAGTAATACAATTAGTTATTAACTCATAAAAATCTCAGAAAATACTATAATCTTTCAAACATAAAGCCAACGAAAGTGCGCAATACCACAGATTAGTACCAAAAAACAATTCAAAAACTTACCTTTAGAGGTGGGAAGTTCTTTGCCTGCCTTGCTGTAATACTCCCTTATTGACACCAATGTCTTCCCTCTGAACTCCGTTAGAGTCACTCTTCTACTCTTGGACAACTACACAAAATAGGGGAGAAAAATCCCACATAAATAACAGCCCGGAAAATTAAATTCAACAAACACAAATCAGCTGAAAAGCATGTAAAAATCAACAAAAACAGAACCCACTCTGCAAATAATGAGATCGCCCTCATCATCATACTCTTTATCCCCGCTTTTTCTCTTCTTCTCATAATCATCCTCATCATCCTCCTCCTCCTCCTTCTCTGCCTCTCCTTCTCCCTCTTCTTGATGGGCTTTCTGTTCTCCTCCTCCAGAGTTTTGTTCATTAAGGAACGAATTCACGACTTGACGGACGAACTTCTTGCGGGTGGGCTCAGAGAGGTCCAGCCCGAGCTTTTCAGAAGCGGATTTCCGGACCATGAATTCGGTGACTTCGTCCATGCTAGAGTTCCTAAGGATTTCTAATACGGTTTCCTCTATTCTCTTCTCTGTTTCTGACTCCATTTTCGAATTCGATTTTTCGTAGGTTTTTTTCCTTTACCTTATTGGAAGCACCACACGTCGGGTACAGACGTACAGGTGCCTTGGGGGTTTTAGCTGAAAAGAGGAAGGTGAGGAAGTTTCCGGTGTGGTCGAGCGTATAATATTCATAATTGTTCCTTCGGATTCTGGAAAAGGCTGGGCTGTGTTAACCTGTAAAATAAAATTGAAGGATTTGTATTTGGGCCTTGGTGCCCCCCAGAAGATGATTGGACCATTGATTACGTTTCAAAATATATTTTAATATTTTTAAATATAGTGATTGTGAAATTAAAAATATATTAAAAAATATAAAATTATATTTTGACTATTTTGAAATAATAGTTCAGAAATAAAAATTGTCTCGAAAAATTAACTTTTAGTTTGGAGTGGACTGTTGATTATGACACTGATAAATTTGATGTGCTACTAAAATTCAAAGACATTCTAATTAATTCGTCAGCAAGTCAAGTGCTCAGAAAGGGAAGTTGATTTACAAAGATCATGTAAAACATATGGTATATATGCAGTTTTTAAGGCAGCAAAGATATCAACGATGCAGCAGTCGCTTGTGTAGTTTAGCAGAAGAATATTGCATTGTTTCCAGCTAACTTTACTCACTTCAAATCTTACATCAAATGAGGTTCCATTCCATGATAAGTGAGATGTATGAATTATACATGCACGGGATTCAAAATTCCTGGAACCTGCAATACGGCTGAATATTATGATAAAATGCTTGCATCTTATATGCAGATGTCCAGGTAAATCAGACTAGAGAACTTCTGACTTTCTCTGCTTTGAAGTACACCGGCATATGAAGAAAAGCAAGTGTCAAGTTTATGTCTTGAATTTCTTCGCTCCTAGCTTCTTGGTGCTGCAGGTTTTGATGATCCAAGCTTCTTGAATTTCCCTTTTCTTTGAGTCAAGAAAACATTGATATCAATTTACATGGAAGTGAGAACAAATGATGGACATGTCAAAGTACGTGAACATTTACAGATAAATGCCAAATACTTTGAACCGTTGAGGATGTGACTAGTAGCTTTGTCAGTTGTTCAGAACGTCAAATTAAAATTGCCTAAAAAATTCATATGACCCTTGTGTGTCAACTAGAATAACAATTACTTAAAGTTTTTCCATCAGCCAATATCTCAAATAGAATCTAATTCGAAGAAGCACATGATAAAAGCATAAATGCCTAATGATTTGAGCTATTCTCAGTCACTTCAAGTGACATTTGTTTGCCAGGATCAAAAACCAAATGAAGAGAGGCAAAATGTTGAAGAACAACAATCAGCTAAACTATACCTGAATTGAGCGTTGTCGCCATTCCCAGATGAAGAAACTGGTCTTCCCCCTCCTCCAAAACCAATTTCATCCATGCTTTGGCCGCTCCGCCTATACCTACCACCAGTAGCCAAGTAACTGGGGCAAGGCCGGTAAGCCTTTATTGGCCACCAACCAAACCCTGGAACTGTTGCTATGCCACCTTGAATTCTTCCCTCACCGTTACAACCCCTCTCAATTTCCGCTCTCCCACATGCCTGGCAGCCCCTGTGCAATGTGCGCATATATATTAATCGTCAATCCTTCAGCCTCAAAAATTACAGTACAATGAAAGAACTGTATGGTTAATTATGAAAGACAAAATAAAATTCTTTAACCAAATAAAATTCTGAACATCAGAATCATGATGGTTTTCCAAGTTCAATGAATACCTCTCGGACGAAATGCTCCCCGGATCTTGGTCACTTATGGATAATTCAGGTTGGAGAAGAACAGCATCGTTATCATCATCAGAGGGCGAGGGTAGCTGTCTTTTTTCTTGATCTTCTTCTTCCTCCACAGCAGGACTTGATGAAGATGTTGAAGCAAAGAGCTTCAGTGAAGGAGTTTTTGCATGGTTACTACTGATGCACAGAGCTTGCAGTTTCGTGATGTGTATAACTTGCTTGTTGCTGACTGCTACTTGGAGGAGGAGTTTATGGGATGGTTCTGTCGGCACCGGGAGGAAGGCGGGAATTCCTGTGGCGGTGGTGGCGCTCATTCTCTGTCGCGACGATGATTTCGCAGGTAAGGGAAAGATAAGGAGAGGAATATATAATAAATAATAGCCGCAAAAAAAAAAAAAAAGGGTCATATTATCCTTCTACGCCTTAAGCTGACTGTTGGCAGATTTTATTTTCCGTTTTAAGTGACCTATCTATACTATGAGCATAAAAATGGAATGTTATGAATTTGAGAAAATAAAATTTTTAAGAAATATCAATTTTCACGAACTATATAGTTTTGCTCAATTTTCGTGGATTATAGCCTTTAGTTTTGGAAAACAACTCACATATGTTTTAAATTCTCTACATTTTCTTCTCAATTTCAAATTTTAAGGATTATGGCATCAATAATTTTAGCAAAAAAAAAAAATGATATTTGTGAAAAATAGTTCGTTTGTGTTTGGGTGTGTATAAATTATATTTTAAAATATAATTTTATATTTTTTAAAATAATAATTATCAAATAAAAATTACAAAAATATTTTTAAAAAATGTAAAATTACGTTTTGGGACGACATAAATTCGTCAACTACTAGCCTTTAGGTTTTGACATTTCTTCCTAATCCAATACTTGAGGAGAACAATTTTCTTAATAATGATTCCTGATATAAGTATTATTCAATTTTTGAAAGCAGGAAAAGGGAAAAATTTGAGACAAAAAAAAGGGGAAAAATTAAGTTAAGACCAGAAAGGAAAAAAAAATCATTTCCCAAAAAAGGAAAAAGAAATGAAAAAAAAGAAGCTGGGCCTCCCTCGGCACTCCGCAATCCGCAGCATCCTCCTACAGTCCTACCCCGCCCTACAGTACACAGCCCCCTGCCAGAGTCCTCCCGAGAGAACCGACCAAAAGCCATAGGGTTGCGGCGCCCGGTTACAGTGATCAAGTACACACCCCATTTTTATACATTTCTCTCTCTCTCACACTCTCACACACTAGCCATAACAAACCTTTGTTGTACTGCCCCAAATTTATTGTTAGGGTTCTTTCTTTCGTTCTCCCTTCCCCCAATTTGAACCGTTTAAATTTTTCTTTGCTTAGTATTTTTTTTCTATGATATTCGAAGATTTCATGACATGTGAATGGAGATTATTTTCCCTAATTTTTTGGCGAATGATTTTTCGTCTCCCATTTTGCTCTCTCTTGCTCTCGTAGTCACCGCTCTCGGCTGCGTCTTTGCCACTCTCTTCACCGTCCGTTCGAAATCGAAATCTTTGGACGGTTCTGGTTGTTCTTGTGGAGCTAGCGTGGAAGATAGTGAAACGACGGCGTATTTGAACGGAAGAAGTAGTGTTAGTAGTGTTTGTGCTGAATTGAACGGGTAGGATACTGTTAATCGTGAAGAAGAAATGGTGGGGAAACTGGCTGCGGTGCCCCCTGAGAAGCAGACCGGCGCGTCGATGATGGAACAGTTGGTGCCGGAGATCACTACGCATGCCTTGAGTTACTTGGATTATCCCAGCCTTTGTAGGCTTTCAATGACCAATTCACTGATGCGCAAGGCTGCCAACGACGACAATGCGTGGAAAGCGCTTTATCATAAGGTTTGTGTTTAAATTTCGGCTTTTTCTGAAAAAATTTCCGAGGTTCTTAGTTCAGGTTTTTGTGTGAAAATATTTGTCATTTGTGATTTCGGTACAGTTTGTAATCTGCATCCACGTTTTCGACGAATTGCACTTATCCAGTTGTCTAATTGTTCCTTTACTATGTGCATTTTGTGGCTTTCTACTTTTAGTTGAGAACTTTAGTTAAGAATAGTGTTAAATGGGGATGAAGTGTTTAGAAGTTATGGAAAGTTTTAAGTTGGATGGAAATCTGGGGAGTTTTTTTCCCTTTTCAAGTGGGATGGGTTGAGATCGTGCTTGCCACTTGATAAGTGGAAAGTGGCCGTCCCATACATGAATGGATTATGATTGGAAATACTACAGGAAAGGCTGTTAAATGTCACTAGTGGCACCGAATGTATAGTTTGGAATAAAAATCACAAGTCCGTTTGTTGTTATTTCAATGCAGTAGTTATAAGTATACTTTGTTTTTCTACTTCAGGGTTGGCAACTAATTGTGTCACAACTTATGGGTGGTGGTTTTGGCAGTTTTGAGGCATTAATTTCAATTCATTATGTTCCTTGCTTTTCCTGAGTACTTATAAAGCAGAAAAGTGGAGCTTTTGTTCTAAATTACGACTTGCTAACAATATTTTGAGGATCACATAAGGAATACTTAGGTTACTTAATGCTGATGTGTTTTGGTAGCACTTTTATACGAAAGTTATAGACCAGACAATGGAGTCACCCTTCTCCTACAGGCAGAAGAATAATCAGGTTGTGAGCTGTCTATGGCCTGTAAAAGTAATTTGCAAAGGTTAAATTGGGTTGTGGTGAAGAGATTTGATGTAAAATTGATGCACTTAGTCGGAAACTGAGATGAGAGGAGGACATGACAAAGCTGAAGAAAACAGTGAAATATGAAATCCTGAATGTTAAAATCTGGCGAAGCAAAGTGGTTGTATATGTACTTTGAAATGACTTCTTTACTTTGTCAATTATCGCTGGCACTCTTTTCAGTAGTTGGACTAATAAACTTCTGTTTCTCTTCTGTTTACAGGATTTCACATTGGAACAGGATAGCATTACTCCAGTTAATGGATGGAAGGCCTATTATGCAGCTACAAGAGCCATTGTGAACCTCAACAATGAATTTTTTATCATCATCAAAGACAGATCACTTGCAGCAATGGGTCGTTTCTGGCTTAAGGCAGATTATGTTAAGTGTTTTCATGCATCTGGCGAGTTCTTTACAGGGTAGGATGCAAGCTATTTCTCTTGTAATTACATATTTGATTTCGCTTTCATGTTGGTAGTAGCTTATTTTGCATATAAGTAGAGGTGATTTTGAGCTTTAGTAAACCTTATGATGGGATGAGTTCCATCTTCTCTTTCCATTATGCTGGCTGTGTTGTGCTTGTGATAAGTTAATATGCTGCATCAATTTTGTTGATATTATACAGATCTGCCATTCTTTTTCCTTTCCTTCTTTAGCTTCTTTTCTTCTTTACTTTTTCTGTTTTATTAGGATGCAATCTGCTGTTTAATTACTAAAATCATTTGGAAATTTGTTATTTCTTACTTGCTGCCCGGTGCCATTTTTACTTCACATGATAGAATTGACAGAAGATGATTTTTGGTCTTTCTAATTGCTTCTTATGGTTGATTCATTGTATACAATTATCTTATTATCTTTTTCCTGGTTCACGTCACACTAAAACTGTCTGCTTCAACTGATCCACCCTTGAGTATGCGTATACGATTCTAATTCAGTCATCATTCTAGAACTATTTAATTATGGTTATGCGCTTCACCTGAAGAAGCAGTTTGCAGATTGAGAGAATGGGAACTGATATCTTCTCTAATGCAGATACAATGCAGTTATGCAAAGCTGGCAGCTAGCGTTCAACTGGGAACAAGGTGTAAACTTTAATGTTCAAGATGTGAGGGCACGTGTGCTAACAGACGTGGCTTGGGTTACCATGAAAGCTTATGTGGACATGGAGACTGGGCCATTCAATATTACTAACCTCTTTGAATTCCATAATGGGAGGTGGTTCATGGTCCATCATCACAGTTCTGTGATGATTAATGGAGGGGCAGAACAGCATATGATGCAGGGATAGCAAGCATAGAGGCAAGCTAAGTTACAAGGTTGATGATAATTATTAAAATATGAAAGTCGTACAGGTTTTTTCTTTTTTTAAACTTTTTCCCCTTTAGGAGAATCTCTTTTCTATGATTTTTCGGAAGCTCTTATATTTACTATTTTTGGGAGATTTTCTCACCCTCAGGCTTCAGATCATTGATGTAAAAAGTTATCAATTACCTGGCATCTCATTTTGTTGCTAAATATGGGTCCTTTTCGGCTCTGATATAGGAGTGTATCAGACCCTGCAAGATGCATTTTTTTTTCCCTTCTCCTGTTGGAGTTAATTTAAAATCACATGTTTATATTTTAAATGAAGGCTTTAGAAACGTCCAACCTGTTGAAATGTCGAAACTGGAGTTTGTAGTCGAATTTTACAAGTTGATGTTTATCATTGCCAATGTCACATTGAGGAAGTACCTGGATTTGTTTGGTCCCTTGCCTTCACTAACTTTTTGCTTTCAGTTCTAGGTTATGGTAGAGTTCTTTGGAAGGTTGATATTTGTTATGGACTATTTATAAAAGGGGACCTTTTAATGTGCTAACTGCCACTTAATTTTGAAGAATGCGTTCCATTTAAATAAGCTTTAGCCCAATTTATTTACAAACACAGATTTTAGTTCTTTGTTATTCGCATTTTTCATTAGTGGCAAAAGGACCATGAACCCAATAAATGCACCACCCTGCAACATTTTCTCTAAAGAGTAAGTAATGATATACTTTTTATGCCACGTTTAAAAAGATAAAAATATATTTGATCGAATGCTGATACATTGAGAATTCATCAAAACAAAATACCTGCTACTGATGCTGTAGAGGAAGAACGAATTAACCTTCAGAAGGGCAAACAGTGGAATGAATCCATTTGTGCCGATAGATTTTAACCGGACATTAACTGTATATATGCATAAGACTTGCATTTGGTTGCATATTCTTGTAGATAATCATTAGTCTTTTTTCAGTTTTAATGCCTCAAACTGTGGATATAACCTGATAAGAGTCATGATAGTGTAGCTTGAACTTGCAAACTGTGAGCCGACTTTGTACAAGAATGTCATGAAATTGCAAAATTTGAACATGCATTGCAAGTGTTTTCGAAGAATAAAGGGCTAGGATCAAGGACTTCTTCAAAGACCAACAGTAAAGCTCAACCACAATGGCAGGGGCTAGTCATATATTTAGTGGCAATAATTGCCCTTACGAATGTGATCAGTCAAGCAAAATGGCTTGATCAAGCTGGGTAAGATGTTGGACTCCATGATCTTCCAATACTTCTAACAACAAGAAGGCTATATATCTACTGAAAAAAACAGCCATATTCTCATCTACTGCATTTACAAAACCAACTCTACAGCAATATGATGAATATCGTCAAACAGCTACAAACAAATATTAGAATCCAACCTCTACTTGTTTTAGAAGTCTTGTTAGGCGAGGAAGCTTGAACAACTATCAAAATCCTATCTAAAACTAACTTTAGAATTGCAATACATGCAAATGAGAAGCTTACTGCTAAAACTGCCATTTCTTTCTTTTCCAGGCTTGCCTGATCTGCTATCACTTTTTCAACGTCTAATCTGCAAATTTAAATTCAAGAGATGAGAACTCTGAAACCAAAAGTACATGTTAATGGAATTGCACCAAACTAAATCTCCCTCTGTGTCTTCTCAACATCAAAACTAAACAGATTGAAAGATGAACTAGTAAATGATGCATTATGCGGTACAGGAAACATAATAATTTCTGCACAGGGCCGTTTGTCAGCACTGATCTTCTTGAAGACCTCTTTTCACCTCTTTGGTTAACAACGTTTTAATTCCCCTTTTAAATCTTCCTTAAACCCCCTTCCTTCCTCCTTTCATAAAGCCTCTAAATGTCCAAAATTTTATTTGACTTACCTTACCCAATATTTCAATTATTCCACCAAAGAATAAATGCAAGCTCAGCAAAAAGGACCCAGCACACTACAGGATAATTCTAACCTTAGAAGGACATTTTCCCGGACTAAAGAACCAATCTGGTTTACTACCTCAGCTTTCCATGATTCAAGACCAGCAGTTCCTTTCTCCTGAAAAAAAAAAACCATAAAAGTTAGATAGGTAAATAGGTGCAGAAACTTCAGTTCAGTCCATGGTCAAGCTTACGAGTGTTTTCTTCCATTCCAAGAGGTTCTTGATCTCCAATTTGCTGCTCTCAAGAAGCTCTGAAATTCTCAGCATCTCTTTCTCAAGCTCAGGAGAATGTTCCCCTGTCTTTTAGTCAGTTCTTTGATGTACTCCTCCAGTGCAGACAGATTCAACTCAAGTGATCTCACTCTCTGCAACAATATCTTAAGGGCAGCATCTGCATGAACTCTGTTTGGCTGTTGCCTAACTTTTGGAGAGGGATCAGGACCGCTATTGATTGTTGCTGACTTCTTAGGCACATCTACGTTAACCTCCTCTCCGACATTAACAACAGGCTTGGTTACGGGCTCAACGATACTGTGAACAGCATCATCTACTTTATCATTGTTAGAAGAAGGATCTGCATTGCTTGAAGATGTTACTGTAGAATTTGATGGCAATGCATTCGTATGAGACTCCATTGCAGACACAATAAGATCCTCAAGCATCTTTTCTATGGCATCAACACCATATACCTCCACAACACTCAGTGCACAGTAAAATTCTTTGCCATAGTGACTAAGTAAATTCAACTTCAAGTATCTGACAGAATCTTGTACAGGTAGCTCAAAACATTGAGCATGCTTGACATTTTCAGCTACAAAAGTCCCTAGAGAAGTCCATGTCTCCGTTGGATAAACCAAACTCCCTAGTAACTCGAACTCTTTGAAGTTGGAGGAATAATGTTCAAAGTTTGCTATTTTGACAGCATCAATGGAAGTCTCATCAGCAAGCTCAATGACAACAAATTTCTCCCCTGCAGAACATGGGTTTAGAAGATATTTGTCATGATCCTTCCCTAAAATATTACTTGCACCACGGGCATCCTTATTATAGGCAACCACTTTAGCACCCTTGGATGCTGAAGCATAATTGTATGGCGTTCCATCTGGCTCAAGTCGATGGGTGATATTTTCTTTCTGAGTTGGAGAACTTAAACCTTTTCCTTGCCAGGTAATATTTCTGAAATCCTCTAAATTGGGATAAGCAGAATGAATTCTCTCATCCCGTAGTTGTTTGGGTTTATTTTCTTCAGTTACTTCAAGTGTGTATACTTGACATGTAAAATCGGTGTCTCCCAAAAGCTTAAGGATTATTTCCTCCAGTCGATCAATTCCCCGAGGTGTGTACTCCAGCTTTATCAGATGATCATTATGAACGGAAGTATCATCAGCAAATGCACATGCATTTGAAATCTTGTTATCATTTTCTATAACCAGAGAGGTAGAGTTGCGCAGCTTATTGTCAGAACTGTTGGAGTTACTAATACTTTCATTGTTAATAAGCAATTTTCCTGCACAAATCCCATCTGAACCGATAAGATCTTCCTAAAGCTGAAAAAAGGGAGCTGCAACATTAAATGGTTACAACATACAACATGCCTGACTTCAGAAGAGAAGTTATATTATCATTTAATTCTTAATTGTAACCTAGGCCAGATACACTGACACCTTCTAAAAATTGTCATCTTTTGAAATACAGAGGAAAGAAATGAGTGAAAAATCTTGGTGGATAATATTTGCGAGTATCACGAAAACAATAGCACAAGGAGAACTATTAAATCCAAGCAAGGGCACCATACTAACAACCAAACCGCAACCAGACCTCAACCAACTAAGAAATACTGATATTTACTAAGGGGTTCCCAAAATCAGTATAATACAGACAATCAAGAAAGGGGCATGCCACCCATAATAGTGAAAAGAAATTATGAAATGGGTATTACGACGAAACCCAAAGTAATGTAAAAGAAAAGGGAAAGATTCTGTACCTTCGTCAATGGTGAGGCCAAATTTGGAGCATAACAAGAATACAACACCCCAGATGGAAAGGAACAATGGCAAGGATAGCTCAGGAAAGATATTTCCACTTTCCTGCTTTAAGTTTGTCGGGCCACTATCAGCATGGCAGCGTCTCTTCATCTCCGTTTTCATAATCGTCTCTCCCTCACTGTTTTATTAACGTTGCCTAAATTCCCTGCAGCTCTGTTGCATTTTTCTTTTTCTGGGTTCTTTTGATGTCATCAACGTGGGACTTTATAAAGATTGCCTCTTTATTTCTTCCCGTTTCTTGATATTTGGAGTGTATTGGTTTTGTTACAGTTTTTGGAATTTTGTGGGTTTTTGCGGTGAAGGATTGCCAAGAACTCCCGAAGTAGCGGAACCTGCCTGTTATAGCATATCATCTAATTTGGTGCATTATGACCCCATAGTCTAGATTGCATTATTATGTTACCATAAAAATGGAAGTTAAATATGCCATTCTTTGTGTCATTTAAAGGTAATTTTGATTTCAAGAAATATTTTATCAACAGGGTTCCACCTGAATCTCTGTTGTTAATGATTATTTAGTGATTTCTTGGATCATTTTCCATACTAAATGAATTGGGTTTGATCGCAGCATCTCTTTTCATGTAATATCTCTTCCAGTTATAAGTTATAACAAAGCACAACCAAGAATAAAGACAGACTTTTTTCGAAGAAAGCCAAACCGACCAAACTGACACAAGTCCGACACATCATTGACCAAGTAAAAAGAGTTAAAACCATATATAATGATGACAGTCTCAGTAAATTTAAACAGTCCCATATGTTGCTGAATTATGTGACAATAATTAAACGTGATTATCCTTTGCATTTTGCACTTTTTATGAGTGTAATGAATAATTTTGCATTTTTTTAATTTTTTATTTTGCCACAAGAGTAACTGATATATTTCACTGAATAAATTCAGTATGTTAATCATAAGTTCACTGTGATTGGAGAATAATTCCAAGTGATGGATGCTGGGAAGGAAGTTAAGAATATCAATTGTCCTTTATAATACAACCAACATCTGCAGGAGTACGAGAGAAGTTTTAAAGCCTAATCTCCCTAACTCTACCAAAATTGCTCTTCCCTGGTATGCATGGAATGCAGGTGTTCTCAGAAGAAAATAAAAAATGGACTAGTCAGATCACTTTTTCCTCCCTTCCTTGGCAAAAGGGGCTTCTTCTAATCTGCAATACCCACCCAAAAAAAAAAAAAAAAGATTCTTCACGAAGACAATAAATTGTACTCAAATTTGGCATCCTGTTCTTTCTTTTGACTGAATAATGGAAGGCTTCCAGGATCTCTCTCCTCCAATACAAGATTTATAGGAGTATTAGGAGGATAACTATCTAGGATAAATTCAATTTCATTTCCACTGATCTCTTGCTGATTAAGAAGAACCTGCAAAGCAAGGGGCAAGAGTTCAGTATCCCAGGTGCATTTATAAGACAAAAATTAGGGAAGTGGCTCCCCCATCTTTAGCATATGATGTGTGCTGAACTATATTGCTAGATAAGTCACATATCTGGCAGAAGCTTCAATTTTAGTCTGTGTGTTTCTAAGATCAAAGCAAAAGTAGATTCCATCCATAGCCAAGCATGTGATCTCTTTTCCTAGCCATAAATCAAGGAATGAAAGAGCTGTTTTCTAGTATAAACCAACAAGATTTTTGCAATTTCGAAAGAGTGGCAAATCACGTTTTTGATAATCTAATTCCAAATGAAACATGTGGAATTTCAGAATATAGTCATTAAACATGACAGAGCAAAGACTATGACATACCTTTACAGTTTTAAGCAAAGCAGCATGATGCTGTCCCAGCAGAGTAAGAGTCTTGGCATACATCTCACGCATCAACTCTTCAGTTCTCCTTACAACTTCATCATCCAAATTGAAATTGATGGGGGGCTCAATAAGGCCATAGTCCTCATAGAGCGATCCTTCAAAGTCAAGCCGTGGGCCAACAAACTTTATTTCTTTCCTCCAAGGAGGAGGTTCCCCATGTACAACCATGGGATTCTCCAAATTCCATCTGTTACAAGTGGAATGAATTAAAGGCTAGGTGTAATTCACATGAAACTGAAATTCAAGAAACAAATGACCTACATTGTGACTATCTTACGAGCAAGCCAGGACGCATCAGCAAGGTAATTAACTGATGCCCTTGATGTATCCCGACCAAAAATGAGCTCTTCAGCAGCTCTTCCCCCAAGTAGAATCTTTGCAAACACAAAACATTGGTATTGCAATTCAACCCAGGAGAAAAGGAAATGAAATCACTATAGTTACTATAGAGTTCAGACCTGAAGGCGGTGCAGTAACTGCGGCCGACGCTCAAACATGTATGACTCATCATCAAGGTGATGGAACACAATTTGGGACAAAGTCTACATATGGCATTTCGTGTTATCAGGTAATCATATAGCAGACAGAATAAATATCACAAAATACAATAGACTACTTCCATTCAGCTCACATGTCAGACCCAAAATTTGAATCACAAGAGTCGAACATACCACTTAGGTCAATGGATTAAACCAGACAAGAATCAGAATTTCTCAATACAGCCAATCATAAGACTGTACACACTTGGCAGTTTTAAGAGACTCAGTAGTGCGGTATTAAAATGAACATAGACAAAGACAAACTTGAGCAACAAAGAAATCACCTGGCCACGAGGAGTAATTGAGATGCGGTCACAATGTTCAACTTCAGCATTCTCAAAACGCTTCAAAAGGTGAGAAGTCATAGCAGTTCCAACTTCAGTGGTAGCACGACGACATTGTCCCTGATGGCCCAGTTGAACTCCAACACGTTTAGGCCCTACTGTAAGTCGGTCTACTGCATCGTCCAGATCTGCCTGAATAATTGAGCTATGCCCTCTCCTAACTGCCACAAGCGCACCCTCTTGGAGAAGCTGTGCCAGCTTTGCACCCGTCCATCCTAGGAATATAATTTTTTTTTCCCCCACAGTAATTAACACTAGATGAAATCCACTATTATTACAGAACAAGAAGATCAGTCTTAACCGAATTTCTATACCAACTAAGCAGTTGCAAAAGTGGAAAATAAAATTACCATGGAAGGAGCAAAAAATATAGCCATTTGCAGTGGCATTCACAAAACCAACTGCTATTTAGATGATAACTTAGTACTTAAAGGGGTCACGCTCACACATGAAAGGATGCAAATATTTACCTGGTAAGTTCTTGGCATAACTAGACAAATCCACAGAATCTGATATTTTTACTTTACGAGCATGAACTTTTAAAATGTCCAATCTTCCTTTTGCATTTGGAGGCCGAATTCTTATCTATGTGACAAATGTAAACATGTAAATATCCATAAATAACCAAGCATTTTGGAGACGAATGATGGAGAGAGACTAAACAATTAATCAGGTACAAACTTGGAACTAGATGCCATACAAAAACTAATGTTTCTTTAAAAATCGGATGCCTTTAAAATTCATTTTACTTGTGATTGATAAATATTCCCCAAACAAAACCAAGGATGAGGATATTAAAATTCAGCAACATTTACAAACCTTACGATCAAACCGACCAGGACGAAGAAGAGCTGGATCTAGCAAATCCATCCTGTTCGTGGCACCCAAAAATATGACGCCTTTGCCTGTATCAAACCCATCTAGTTCTATCAACAACTGATTCAATGTAGTTTCCCTTTCTTGGGTTGCTGCATTGTAAAGGTGGTCGGTTGATTCTTTAAATATTCCTTGACGCCTATTTATCAGAAAAAGGCATAAGGACAGTTGGAAATCATGAAAACATAGACAATAAGTCAACCGGCTTTGCACAGACAGACAAAGACATTAGCTTTGTGGTAATAAGAAATACCTTGTAGCCAAAGCATCTATTTCATCAATAAATATTACTGATGGCTTGTTTACCTGTTAAAAAAATTGGCATTCTTCAGCACATAACAATCCCATCATCATAAGTGGTTCATCTCTAAACATTGATATGAGGAGCTGTATAATCATAGTAATAATCACCGCTCATCATAAACAATAAGCCCTTAAAACCCATTCTTAATTCAATCAATCACATATCTGTCTATGTGATTCAAAATTTTCTGCTAACTAATCAGCAAATAACCATAACTAAAATTTTCAGTAGCTAAAAGTTTCAGTCATTACTAATCCAAATCCTTCCAACAAACCATAATTATAGCAATAAATCTAAATAGAAAACAAAACCACATCAAAAGATTATGAGGGCAAATAGTACATCACCTTGGCTCTCTTGAATAAGTCCCTGATGCGGGCAGAACCAACACCAACTAAAACTTCAACGAATTCAGAGCCAGCCATTTGATAAAACGGAACTCCAGCTTCACCAGCTATAGCCTTTGCAACTAAAGTCTAAAGAAAAAGTATTCAAATATTTTCAAAGCTAAGACAGTCATCCCCAGAAGATCAATTATAATGCTTGGACAGAGAACTCACCTTGCCACAACCAGGAGGGCCTTCTAGAAGAACTCCATGTGGAGGCTTTATCCCCATTTTATCAAACAGTTCTGGATTTTTTAGGTACCTTACCAACTATTCAGTGGTAACAAATTAAATACAAAATATTTACTTAATTGCTTAGTATCGAAGAAATATATAATGAATTACATCCGATAACAAGTTAAAACACCAACTTGGATTTTCTTGAAAAAGTCAAAATGGAAGAAATGCTGGAACGTTAACTTGTACAACAACAACCCACCTCCTGGAGCTCTTCTACAGCCTCCTCAATTCCAGCCACATCATTAAATAAGACCCCTGTTGAACCCTGAATCAAGGAAATAAATTACTGCAACCGTCTACCGCTGACTGAGGATAATAACAGAGGGGAAGAGAGATGCAGAATAAGGAAAAAAGAAACTAACATCCACACGGGCTTGTGGTTTAGATTGAGAGAACTCAATGCCTTGCCATATGTCCTGCAAGTGGAAGAAGAAATACCAAAATGCTAATTAAAGCAATCACTACAATAATGCCATAAGAATTCACGGGATGCAATAATTCTCACCCATTTTCTGAAGTTTTTCGGTCTCCTTGATAGAGTAAAACGGATAAGAACAACCATAATCCCAAATACAAGTACAATGGGTTTCAGCATTTCAATACTGGCGGACACACCACCAAAAGTATAAATTTCGTACAGTTTTGAAAAACCTCCATCGATGAAAATATCAATAAAATTTTCCCATACTCTTTCCGCAACACCAAAGATAAGACCAAAAAACAACTTCAAAATTGGTTTGGCCATAGGCCACACTACATACACAGCCATGGCAAAGACAAAGCTGGTCACAGCAAATACTGCTGAAGCAAGGAACCCACCAACAACAATAGCAGCTGCAGCCATAGCAGCTGTCAGAACTCCCAGTTCTACCATCACCCTACTTGATATTTTAGATGCTATGGGATGAGGATATTCTGGCATTTTCCCTACCCAAGACTGCACAAAAGGTCCAGAAGTAAGACAAGAGGAAACAGCAAAAGAAGGTTTTCCAAGATACTTGCAATTGTTAAATAAGCTCTTCCTAAGAATAAGTCCTGGAACTTAATCAAAAAATTCCCAGCAGTTTGAAAATTAAAATAAGCAATTCACAATTTTCAACCAACAAGAGGATATCATTTCATTAAACTTCATGCTATGGTACAACAACAATAATTAAATTCAATGCAGTCCCAAATCCAACTAATTTGAGGTCAGTTACAAGAGAAGTAACGATTTGCATAAAAAATCGTTAAAGGTTCAATTTTTTCTTCTTTTCACAAATGGATCAAACTTTCACCCATTCCTCAAAGCTATGATCTTCCAAACATGCATTCTTCTTGATAAATGTTAATACATGGCACCTTCATATAATTTCTCACTCTCATACTCGGTTATCAGCTGCAAGTAAACTATATATGATGTTACATTTTTTGAGTGACTCTATTACATACAACCAAATAATATTTCCGTACTTGGGGAATCCCAGATTTCAAATAGGCTCTAGACTGCATTTGCTAAAGGATGCTCTTTCTAATTACATAAAGAGACTTCAAGAACTCAGGAAGATTAAAAACCTAGACAGAACTTCCTATAGTGATAGCTTCTTTAGGTATACCTGTGTCAACATTTCCTTTTGAACAAGTATCTAGGCAAATCAATCACTAGGACCTCTGATCACGCTTTCCTTCCAGTACATAAGCATACCAGAAAGCAAAAATAAAGAACTTACTCGCCTCATTCACATTTCTTCAATTTTCAAATGAGTACATGGTAACTAGATAAACTGAAAGGTGATAAAAAGTCGGGGATTCAATACCATCACTTGCTTCTCTACTTCAGATCGAGGGCCGGCATACTCCTCCAGCAGAACTTGTGCTTGGTTCTCCTCTAGCTTCATTGTCCTGATGAGGTCACAACACAAACATGCATAAATGAATAGTCATAAAACAAGCATCCACAAAAAACAATTTATCAAATTCAACATATTTAGGAGATTACCATTTAGTTCTCTGCAAACTCTTTTCACCAGGAATTTCTTTCAACTCCACAACAAAATCTCTAAACCCATAGCTATAAGAAGCGCCACTACTTTCTTTGAAAGTCAACAACTTTATCTTATCACTCTTCATGTACTTCCTAAAATCCTCAATACCCATCTTGGGCAACTCCTCCACACTCTTCTCAAACTCTTCTTCTTCTGATAAATTTGCCCCAAAAATTTGCTCTGGCACATAAAGTTTCCCTTTATACTCCCTCAAAATATCTTTCAGATATATATCCTCCTGGGATTCAGTTAAATGACCTTTATCGCTCGTTCGGGACACCAGTGACTTCAAATTCAAACTTTTCAATAATCTAGCCACCCCATAATCCAAGCCCTTCTTATCCAAATTCTCTTTCTCTTTCAATGTATATAACTTATTCCCAATCAAATACCTGGGTTCGACTTGACTTGGGTTTTCCTTCAAAACTCTGGCCACAAAATCATCTTTTCCACATTAGCACTATCTGAATTGACAGAAGGCTTTGCATTATCGCGAAAAATCGCTTTCGGAGAGTGATAAAAACGAAAGCTTTTTGTAGTACCCTTTAGGACAACATTCAATTTATGCCGACATTTATGGCGTGAGAATTCGATGGGCAGTGAGGAGCAACCAAGAGCAGATGAAGGTTGGGCCTGGAAAAGTGAAGGTGATACATGGATTTTACGGGTACCGAAACCCAGCGTCGAATACATTTTCTGGGGCGACGGATGGAAGGTTTATCCAAAAAGGAGAACGAATTTCGTAGGCCAAAAAAAAAAACACAGAAATTTCACATTTTTGCTAAGAAGGCCTTCACGATCCTAACTATGCTACAGCTGAAGATTGTGAATTTTTGTAATCAAGGAAGCTCTTGAGGAAGAGCTGTTCATCGCTTCATCCTTTCAATATGCCACGATGGTAAAACGACATGAGAACACGTCGCATTCTTGAGTGAGAGTTTCCCTGTATTGAGCATTTGGAATAAACTTCAACTCTATCCTATTTTGTGCAAGGTTTGGAAATGCCTAAATGGTCCCTTTTTTTTTATATAAATAGACAATAACAATTTCAGATGTATCGAAAGAATCTTGTTTGTTGAATCAAGAATTTAGAAAAGTATTCCTTTCGTTAACATTTTGAATAAACTTGAACGACTGCCTCTCAAATTTTGTTTGTTGTCACCCTAGTTTTGGGTAAACTTTTACATTCAGCTAATATTTGCGTGGTGCATTGAGGCATGTAAGGGTATGTAAAGGGAAATAAATAAATGCACTTTTTCACTGTTGACCAGTTGTGCTCTCATAACAATGTCAATTCCAGAGCTATTCCATTTCAACATTGTCCATAATACAAATCCAGACAATAGGAGAAAAAGGTTGAAATGCCATTACCCAGGGCCATTTACATCCAGGAAGCCATCTCATCAGCTCTAAACCTGGTATTGATAAATGTGTTTTTTCATATGTACACTTGCCGTAAATCAAAGTTCCGTCTCTTATGACCCTATCCATTGTTTAGGCCGAGTACAAAAATGGTGGAAGTGGAATTGGAGAGCGAAAACTGCTTTACTTCAGCACACTAGCCAATGACTGTCTATAGCGTTTTGGCCGTCTGTTGGGCAGATTCAACATACCGCTCAGCGAGTTTTTTCACTTTCTCCTTCCTTGATGAGGAAATTTGCATTTTTGTCTTTTGAGTGAAATTTCATTACCTTTTCAGTTGCCTTTCCTACGGCCCATCGGTATTGTTCAACAGTTATAACTCCGCTCTTGCACAGTGGCCTGATATGCTCTTTGATGTAGGCTTCAACCTACGCACAAATGTGCAATGAATTAGTCACCATAGAGTAATATAGCAGATAATTCTTCTCTTTTCATTCTGATCCAAGTGACACCTTAACAAAGAAAGCACTATTATTACTACCTTCTTGGTAACAAGATGGTGGCTATCTGATTGCTTGTCGGAGTTGGCGATAGAACTTTTCTCCTTCCTCTGCATTTGTACTGGATTTTCAGGATGGCTGGGTGAATTTGCAGATCCAGAAACTCCCTGGTGAACTTTACTAACTTCCAAAGAGCCTGTGCAACTGTCTCTCTCTGGTTCAGATGGTTTAGCAATTTCGCAAAGTCCATCACATCCATTTCCAATCCCAGTGCCTTTACCATCTAGTACTTCATATGGCTTGATTAGTGCTGTCTCTGGATACTTTAGAACCAGTGGTTCTTTATCAGGCCCATACAATTCCTGACATTCGGCAAGAGAAAGCTCCCCAGTGTCTTCATCAGCTATGGTGGTCTGAGGATGGTTGTCATTTGGCCCACTATCTATATTTGAGCTTCTAGTTTGCGTTGGATACTCATCACCAGAAGACAGCGGTATAGGTTTGATGCATGCTGATCCTTCATGATCTGAGATGTCTGATGAGCCATTTGATTTATCAAGGTTAAGGGTGGAGAAAAGCACTTTCATTCTGGACCCCTCTGGCAGCATCTCAGAAGTCTTAACAACATCAGCACCAATGAAGTCATCATCCTCTAAATTATACTCAAAATCACCGTAAATATCAAGTTCTGGTTGAGAATCCATTTCAATCACATCATCTGGTCCATCATCTTCATTCTTTTTCAACAAACCAGCATCCTCACTATCTTCCACCAGCTGAGGTGGACTACTAGGAGGAGTATCAGACAGCCCAGCCAATTTCAATGCTTCATTGACCTCAAGATTGGAAGAAGTATCATTGTTCTCTTCAGGTCCATCAGAATGGACTGCTGAAGTTGGAGGGGTTGTCTCTGCTCTACCTAAATTCATATCATCTGATCTACGTGACAGCTCCTGTGAACACAAATTCACATATACTAGCTTGCTGTTCGATCTATTAGCAACCTCCTTTTCAATATTAACAGCATCAGCAACTGCCAACTCTGTTTCTGCAGTTATGCACATAACTGGCTGATTTGTCTTCCTCAAAAAGTGTTCCACAAGACGATAAAGTTGAGCCTGTACCCCAATTATTCTACAGATATCAGAAAACAGAACTGACAGTTTCTCTAGAGTGCTTCAGGTAAAGCAGATGTAACCCCGGTTAAGGATTCATGAGCGCAGGAAACTAAAAAACATGGATCATAGAACTAATCAATTGACATATACGAAGTACATGGCTGTAGGCAATTTGAAGGCTTGAAGATGGTTTTAGGTACCATCATTTTACTGCCTGCACCTTCAACTGCCACATTCTTACTATAATTCTTCTATCTTAACTGAAATTAAACATGCTACTCTATGATAAATCTCTCAAAACCATTTAGGTGAGATGTTTAAGTATTAAGAGCAATGTAGGACCATCTAGATTACTGAATAGTAATAAAACACACCACAGAGGTCCGTTTGGACAAGGCATTTTTATTTGCAAATGAAAAAAGTTGTATTGGAATGTGTGAAAATTTTGGTGGGTATTTTTTGATAGAAAAAGTTTTTTGGAGGGAAAAATAAGAGGAAATTTTTTTTTAAATTATGTGAGAAGAATTTGAGTGGTAAAATTTGAATTCTAAATTTTGAAATAAAAATGTGTTTGGATAGTTTGTTTTGTTTGAGAATTTTCTTATTTGCAAATAAAAACAATGTGTCCAAACAAACCCTAATTAGAGATATTCAGTTGATATGCTCGTTTCTGAAAGTGGCACCCCAAGTTCTGACAGTCATCAAAATGAGACTGAAAAACAAGTCTTAATATTAATTTGTTTTCCACTATTTATTTCCAAACAAGTGCTGCAAACTGTAAGAAGTAAAGTAGAGATCAAATAAAATTCTGGCCCAAAAGATGGTAAAAGTTCAATCATGTAATCCATTCAAGTATGGTTCATCTTAATCTTTCTTTTCCAGGAGAAGAATTCTGACATTGATTATTCTGGTTTACCAAAAACCCAGTAATCAGGAATTTTTACAAAACACACACATACACACACAGAGTAATCTGAAATTTAAATAATCTATTGAAGGGGAGGTGTTTGAAATGAATTTAGATAGTAGATGAGGAAGCAAAACATTATTTTTACCTGCCTGACTGATGTGGGGATTTTATTGTGGCGAATGGGTGCCAAAGTTGGTCGCATATCTTTTGGTAGCTGAGCCTGCCGAAAGTTTCACACAATAATATTATATTTTATCTCCTAAAAGAAAACAGGAGAAATTTGCAAGAAAATTAAGAACTTACTAATAAAGGATAATTTCCCTTGAGCATGACACTATCCGCTTCCTTTTCTTTTGGGCCATCTGTGGCTGTTTTCCTAGCAAGAAGTTCTAAAGCCCATTTCCTCTTATCATTCTTTATGTTATCAGATACAACAGGCATTTCCTGCTGGGAAGACAACCTGGACCCACATAGTTGAGACATGAATGGCCTTTCAGCATTTTTGGTTTGACATTTTGTTGAGCCTGCTTCATTCTGAAGGCCTGAGACATCCTTCTTGGGCTGTTTGCTTTTCAATGCTGGAGTAACAACCATCTTTTTTGAAACCTCATCCTTTGGTGGATTCTTTTCAAGCTTTTGAGGTGAATTATGACCCTTGTTCTTTTCAGGAATTGCATCATCTTTGATGGCTGAGATAGGCCTGATGTCATCTTTCCTTGGAAAAATAGAAGTATCTGCTAAATACAATCTTGAAAGAATGGAACTTGCCTCCCTTCTTTGCCATGCTTCATCTCCTTGTTACTGGCATCATTTCTTAGAGGTCAAGAACAGATTTCAAGGTCTGAACCTTTTCAGGCCTAGAAATCTTTGAGCATCGATGTTTCCAAAACTCAACTTCACAATCTCGAGTCCATGCTCGTTTCGCCTCCCCCAACCCCATATATTTTCTTTGTTAAATTTTCACGTACTTTCCCCTTCTGCAACAGTGCCTTCTTTGCCTTCAAATCCAAAGGAGGCTTCTTAGAATCAGTCCTTGGTCCAGCTACAACAGCCCTAAAAGCAGCCAAAAGTTTTGGATCAAAAATACTTTCTCCAATTTCTTTAGATGATTTATTACTTAACAGCTTCCCTGATTTCTTTCCGGAGCTTTTCAACTAGTAGAGATGCATCTGCATCATCACCCGTTCTCCTCATGATCTTTTTTACTCTCAACCGAGTAGCATTTTCTCTTTCCATAGAGGAGACATTAGTGGAATTGGCATGAGCAGACTGCCTCCGTCTACGACCAGTCCCCTGAACTATATTCATTATATCAGAACTAACACCCTTCTTTTCAGAGTCGCATCTTGACTCAGTATTCTCAGTAGTCGAAGTAGTTAACTTTTCATCATCTGAAGTAGAGGAATAGTCTTTTGAAGAAACTAGCTGACCACTTCCCTCGACGGCCTCAACTTTCACTTTCTTAGGAGAAACTTTAGCATCAATTTCAGCTTTACCTAACTGAGCATCAGGGCTTCTGCAAATCATCAACATCATTTCACATGCAGAAGAAATTTCAATAACAAAGAACATATGATGATAGGCTAATTCGCTCTCCCACAATTCATATCAAGAGTGCAATAAGGAAAGATGCATCCTGATGAAAAATTTAGATTTTATTTGGCATCACATAGGATACCAAAGACCAGTTTTGAAATATTAAGCTAATTCAAGTGTCTTGCCATAAATGATAACCTGGCATCTTTGAGCTTTCTCTTAGCACCAGTAACAGGAGCAATTTCAACGTGTCTATCAGGTATCATGCTGCCACATGAAAGTATTTTCTCTTTGTCGGGTATAATTTCATCATCTAGAAGCATTTCAAAGAGGACACTATAAGCAAATTCCAGAAAAGATTAAGCAAATTAATAATATCGAGACTAAAACCACAAAGAAAAATCCTACTCCGCTTGGTACCTGGTAAAAGAGGCTGCAAGCAGCTCTTCTCTTTTACCCTTCCAGGCACTTGATCATCAACAGGTGTGTTGTCTACTGACTCAACTAGTAGTATAAACGAAGAGGCGTTAAATTTATATTGCAGATTTTACTTGGAGAAAATCAAAAAGATCATTCTATCAAATTACCAGGTGCAGATGAGTTCATTGCTAAACCCAGATGGAGGTCTAAACCAGACTTGAGCAATTTATCATCAAGAAGTTCGGAAGATGATTTTGTTAGAGAAATTCCACGCCTACTGCCAAGTCTTGGTTCTTCTGTCCCTCTCTCTGCAGCAGGTAATGTGGAAGGCAGCGATAAACTGAAGCAAGTATTTTTTGACAAGGACAGTTCCAGTTCTTCCAACTCAGAGTTGTGTTTACTGCTAATCCTATTACTTGATAGTTCTCCAGGCTGTGGAGCATCAGACACAGAACTTGGTAACAAAGCATCGACTTTTGCATTGGTGATTAAATCCAAGATCGGAAGTCCTCCAGCAGGTTCTGCACTCCCTTGATTCCTTCAACAAGCGAGACAACAATAGCCGCCTCACCAGCATCAGCAACAGATACCGATACTTTTCCTGAGAAAGATGCTTCCCTGAGCAACCATTTCCACCATTTTCTGACCATGTTGATGCCTAAACTAGATGGCAGAACATCATCAGCGTTTTGAGCCATTTGACCTTCTACACACCTGTACCAGCCTTAAATGTTAGCCCCAAGAAAAAATAGAAAAAGAAAACCAAAATAAAAGTAATGCAGCTTGAAGGACATACTGGATAAAATAACTAAACCAAACAAGGAAAAGAGAATTAAACATGAAGAAGAATTTGAATTTTCTTGTTAGTTTTCCATTGTTTGTAAATAACAGTAAACAAAATCTTCAGTGGGACTTTATCTTGAATTGCCAGGAATACAACTAGAGTTTCTAATAACAGGAGTTTGTGAGATTAATTTTCTAACTTAATTATGCTATAAATAAATAAAATAAAGGAAGAAACTTCAAAAAAATAAAATAAAATAAACAACCCAATATTTCTTTATGGATTTGAGTTCTGGAAAATCTCCTATTAATTACCTTGAACAGAGCCATGAATTGTCACAGGTTCCTTCAGGATCAAATCCAACACAAAAGGCATGATACCTAATGAAATCATGCGTTATGGTCAAAAAAGTTACCAAAAAAAGAAGAAATCAATCATGAAAAGAACATTTTAGGTCAAAGAACTATAAATTATCACAGAATAGCTCTTAAGACAACTGTCAAACTTCTCTCCTGCATTTCTAAGATAGATTAAGATGGTTCCACTCATTGTCAGATGCATGTTAAGCACTGTAGTAGGTAAAAATTACAAATGGTAGGCTGCAAGGAAAAAGGGATTACAAAAAGAAAAAAAAAGAATCTGGTTCAACATATTTTAACTCTATCAAGCAGCTAACCATTCATTGGGATTTGAAGCCTTACAATTATTTATTCAAAAATACAGGGCCAGGAGAATTCTTGGTGCAGTAAAACAAGGCAATTCATCCTGTGTAACTAGGCTTGACAAAGAATATCTAAACATACCATACATCACATGCATCACAAGCAATTGATGTATCAAGAACTGAATCTGCTTCAAAAGTTGCAGATCTACTTCCAATTTTGCAGCCATCGCCTTCCAAACAGACAACTGCCTACAAGATGACAAAGTGCATGACAATTTCCTGGTCAAAAAAGAGTCAATCAAAACTGAAGGCCCAACAGAAAGTAGAAAACCAAAACATTAGAATCTTTCCAAAATACACTTAAAACAATAATTTTCCGATGTAATTCCCAAGGACTTAATTTGGGAAACAATCTCTAATGTCACATAAATGTAGTTAAAATCTTTTCCAGTCCTTCAACTCAGTTCAAATCCACACCGTATCCTAAAAGTCCTGTTCTGGCACTAGAAGAAGAAAATGGTTACGCCAGAATCTACACAATTGTACTTCCCACCAACACGCTTTTGTCTATTATGCATCAGCATTTCCAGAAGGCACCCCGCACTGAAACTCAAGGGTCAATTCTTGGCAGATAAATAAGCCTCAACTGCACAGGAGAGCTGAACCAAAGTATTAGTCATGCCAAATGAGTTATCAATCAACAACTAAACTAATAAAGAGAAATAGCCATATCTTCATTTGGGGCACGGTAGTTGACACACCATTTCCGGCATTACCATCATGACAACATGAACCAAAAAGAAAGTCTTATTGCCTTACATTTTCATCAATATAGTATGATGGAAAGGAAAGTGTGTTATTCGGTCCTTCAATGCACCAATCATCATCTCTGCAGAGGCCAGCAATGACACAAATTACAATATCAGATGTTACTCATCAACATACAGCAACAGTGCAGCAGCTTAACAATTTAATTACTCAAATGATTGTAAGGTTGCATAGCTATAGAAACTTGGGAGTTGGAAATCAATCAACAAAAACTATTCTAACTTAGGGGCGTCTATGAACTGGCTATACAGACCTAAAATTTTGTCCAGCATCTTAGGGGCACAGCTAATTACCAGAGTCGAATCTTTCGTTACTAAAAGCACTAGAAGATTAATTTACGGTTATCTTGCAGAGAAAATCTAATTTACATCCCCTGGTCTGATCTACTTATGGGTCATGTGACTCTCATGTCACAAGAAACTAGATGGAAAAGCAGATCTAATAAAGTTTCTCAAAAGATTGTGCACTCACCTGAATCCATTCAGACATGCTTCATATCTAAAAGGAGTAAAGGAAATAGGCCATTCATGAATAGGATAATTAATCTCAAGTTTCTTTGACACATAAGTACCAACTTCCACCACAGAAGTGCCATAAACAATGGGATACGGAAACCAAAAGACCAATATCTAGAGATGCAACTATCTAAGAAGCTGTTCTTCTTTCTCCTGTAGAATTGCAACACAAATGATAGAACGGCTAATTTTTCTTTCTCGTGATCCTCATTGCAGCATCATTAGATAACTACCCCCTTCATCCCAAAAAAAAAATCCCTTTCAAAATCTTCCTTTGTCCCAAAAAAGGAGTCCACTTTTGGAATAAAATTTCTATAATACCCTTACTAATAATAATTATGTAAAAAGGATAAAAGAATAAAATTATGCATTTAATGATGCATTAAATGTGTTGTACCTAATAAGTAAAAAGAGTTATACTCAGATCATTTTTTGGGACGAAGGAAGTAGCTTCTTATAAGCAATGTTGAACAGTGAGTCCTAATTTAATGGCAAGAAAAGAACCAAGATCTATCAAGATTTCTAATGGACCTAGTCTCTAAAGGATCCCAATCAAGTCCCATGTTCCTCTCCTTTTTAAGCCTGACACAAAGAGGAAATTTGTCTCTGCAGTCTGCACTTAGTTCATTAAAATGCATAAATCTAATGTACAAGGATATAGATATTTTGGGGTAACAATATAACACCATAAGCAAATATGAAAACTACCTGGAATACAATTCCTCATCAGTCTTGTTGCTGCCAATTGTATCATATACCTTCAGAATATATAATCATGTATCAGTTAAACTTTCACAAACAGTAATTTCACCAATACTTTCCAAGATTTTGTATCAGGTGCTAGAAAAGTTATCCAGACAAACTACAACTCATGGTTCAAGAGAATGAACAAGTATTACATACAGTATGGAGGAGTATGTGGGAATGAAAATAATTTTACAATCAACTGAAGAAGTAAAATAAATAACCAGGAAACATCTCACAGATATCTTACTCACAGGCACGCATGTGATCAATTGAAATTCATTCTGGCAAAGTGGGCAAGATTTGTAATTGTAGCCCAGTTGTCAATGCATGCAAAACAGAACCTGAAATTTACATGACAATCTCAGGTCATTGTTCAAACTGGATCTGCACAAGTAGGTAGTACCTAAAAACTAGTAAATATTTCTCATTTAGATGACAATATACCTTGCCAATCAGTACCCTATCATTATCACTATAACTAGACAACATGACAGAATCACCCTATATATTAATGTCTACCACAATGGACTGATATAAGGTAATAGGTTGTCAAAAATCCCTATATTTTCATCAATCAGAAGTCAAAAATATTATGCAGTGCTTAACTATCATGTTGGAGTTCCATAAGATAATAAACCAAAATGAAAGATACTCTTACTGTAATGAAAAAGTTAAACATCTTAAGTTACTACTCATGGCAATTTTGCAGGAGTATGAGCATCTGTCCAGATGACCAAGGAAAAGATATTATCATGCGTGCAAGGGACATGAAAGCTACAAAACCTCCAAGCACCCAACAAACCTAAATCCTAATTCATCACCATGAAGACCAGAAAAGAGAGACTATCAACAAAGTAGCATACCAATGTTGACAGCAATCAAGAACTCCTCTGTCAATAACAACGTCCATACAAATGCCACATCTTTCACCCTCGAAATTTGTGTAATCCTGCAAATAAAGGGAGTCCATTAACATTAACGCTAAGAAATTAAACAAATCAACATAATTCCCCGCCAAAAATGATCAACTGTTATCTCTTATCCTATTAATAACAAAACAGTATGCAAGTTATAGTATGCCCAGTACAATCTTAACATCATAACTCTAGTAACAATAAGAATAGAAGTAAAGCTAAAAGAAATGAAACAAGCCCACAGGAAACCCATTTCTGCAAATAAAACAACTTGCAGGGCCATTCTTTCAAGTCCTAGAATCTGAAACTCACTCATAATCCAATCTTGAATTTGCAGTCATAATTGAACATTCACAAGAAACGTACTTTGCAGAGGACAATCACAGTGAAAGGAACACATAACAACATCATACTAATAGTTAAGCTGAATTACCAAAGTGCAAGCTACAAGGTCAAATTTTTGAGCGTGTCAACACCATTAGAAAATACAACATTTTGCGATGACGCTAAAATCCATGACCCAAAACCCAAAAAAAAAAAAAAAAACACTTACGGCATTATTTTCATTGACAACGAAATTTTCATCTGCTTCCGTAACCAATTCCACATCCATAGCTTTGTATAACCTAAACCAAAATTATTTTTTAAAAATTTGACTGATAAAATGGGAAGAACCAAAATATAAACTCAAATGGAACATTTTGATCGGTTCATACCTAGGGCTTCAAGAGCTGAAGCTGTAGATTTTTGCAGCTAAATCGTATTCATATACTGTACTATTATTATGCTTTTTTGTCAATGATTTTTATGAGTTTTACCATTGAAAACGAAGAATGATCCAGTGCCATATACCCAATTATTGGTTAAAAAATGAAAATGGCTAATTTATTCTGAAGCCCATAGGCTGGAGGTGTTTAATTGAAGCACAGCCCAATATCAAGGAGCAGAAGATGCCCTGTACGTTGGGCCTGTGCACCAATTTCAATCGGCTGTACATTGGGCCTTTTTTAAAGCCCTAAGACTAGTAAAATGAATCCTGAAAAGCAAAGCGATACGGACTCTGTGCCTCCAAAGAGTAATTTTTCTTTTTCTGGCCCATATTTGGTTTCTGGTAGTTGGCAGTTGAAATTTTTCCTCTTTTCTTTGTCTGTTTTTTTTTTTTTTAAGGTTTCCTCATAAAGAAACTAAAATAAAATTAGTATTAACTGCTCCACTTGGTTGGAAAAAAAAAAAAAATCCAACTCATTAAAGCTCAATCAAAAATAAATAAATAAAATTTCAAATTTCCAACAAGTTTGTATCGCTAGTTCCTAAAAAAATTTGCTTTCACCAATTTAGATTGGAATGAATGATATTTTCTCTAACCTCCAAAAAAAAAAAGATAAAAGAATAAAAATAATTCCCTTGCCGTCAATAATGGAGGAGGAGAATATAATTAAGTGGTAGAAGTTGGATATATATACACTCGAAAGGTTATCATAAAATTTAAATATTCAAGACATTCACTATTATTCATACAATAAATCCCTTATTGTGTGTTAATTTTTGGCAAACTAAGTTAAACTTTTACTCCCCGTGTTGCATCTTCAATTCGGTAAATATGACCTTAGCCAGAAGCATGATAGGCAGACGTTATCAAATAGCATCATTTAATGAGAGATATGAACAAGAAACTTCAAGAAAATTAGTGCTAAAAATTAGTGCTTTTTGAATTATATCAAGCTAGTAAGTA